>JASPKZ010000826.1:600000-1132341 GCA_030220185.1 Diploptera punctata
TTTATCAGTTATTGCAAATATTTCAAGTTCCTGTCTTATTTCTGTGTTCTTGATTCTGTCTTCCTTAGTGCACCCTTTAACAGATCTCAAAAATTTCATTTCTACCGCCGTTATCCTACTTAGGTCTTGTTTTTTATGTATCCAGGCTTCTGAACCATAGAGTAGTACCGGTACTGCCAACATTTTATAAAATTTCAGTTGGGTCTCTCTTGTTGTTTTGTTATATTATTATCATAATTAAATGAAATGTCACATCCTAGATAATTGAGATGGTTCACCTGTTCTATGATTTTGTTTCCTATTACTATTTTCGATCTGATTTGATTTTTCCCTTGGAATGCCATTACCTTAGTTTTTTCTATGGATATTTTGAGATTATATTGTTCACATATATTACGTAGTTTAAAAATATTCCTCTGAAGTTCGTCTTCTGTATTTGCTATTATTACCTGGTCATCAGCGTATAATAATGTTTTCAAGTAGTGTGCTTTATCTAATTTTATTCCTTTATTTGTTTCTTCGTTCCATTTTTTTTATTATATCATTGATGTATAGGTTAAATAAAACTGGAGAGATACTGCATCCTTGTTTAACTCCTTGATTAGTATGAATTTTATTTTTACTTACTTCATTTCTAGTTTTTATAACAAAATTTGTGTTCCAGTACAAACTCTTTATAGCTGCTATTAAGTGTTTCGGAATTCCTTTTTCTTTTAAAATTGTCCAGAGTTTTCCTCTGTCTACTTTATCAAATGCCTTGACAAAATCAATAAAAGCTATGTGTGTTTCCATGTTATATTCTCTTCTTTTGTTTATAAATTCTTTTATCGTAAATATATTATCCATACATGAACGCCCTGGTCTGAATCCACTTTGAATATTGATGCATTAGATATATAATTGTGGCGGTTAAGCTGTTTCCAAGTTGGCTTTGGGATGGATGGTGATCCATCTCTCACCAATATAATAATAGATCATTTTTAGTTAATTTTATTTAATTTATATATAATTACTTTTAATTAATCATACTTTTATTATGTTATATAGTGTGTTTGTAGGTGAATATAATGAAATGGTACGTGTAACAAATATAATTGTGAAATATAGCCTGTTATCCGTCGGCTAAGGAGAGCCCGGAGTGGTTGTACAGTTTAAATGTATCAGAAAGCAACGTTGTTACATCTTACAATTCTTAGAGGTAAGTTTTTCCATGCATATATATAGATTTAAAAACATAGATGTTAAATTTTGGGCAGACGAGGTTAGGAGAGCACTCCAAAAGATTGGGATGGGTTGGATATGGGAAATCGCAAGAACGTGTGGAGAAAAATAAGGAGGAGGTACTTAGATATAAACCAACAAGATATTTTCGCCGAATGTACAGGAAAACGCTCACTGTGTTTACAAAGGGACCTGAAACACGTTTGGGGAAAAGGATCTTATATACTCAACCTAGGATTTAAAGCGAGATCAGGGCTTGCTTGGTTTAGGCTAGGGGCATGGAAATATCTAAAAATTAGCAACGATCACGATATGCGAATATGTCCAATGTGCGGGAACTTTGAAGATGAGATACATATATTAGGAAATGTGATGATTTAGAATATTGGAGACGTCAGCTATTACCGGAAAGATTTCTAAATTGAAATCGGGAAAGATTGTCATGCTACGAGTTATTGGTAAATCCAGAAAATTGGATAAACTTGGATAAATTTCTGGACAAAACGCGGAAAATAAGAACAACGCTCATTCATGAATAAATATATGTTATCAAAATGCAATACCATTAATTATTAATAATTATACATAAATTAATTAGTGTATAATACTATTATATTATTATGTAACTGTAATATTATTGTGTTTTCTTTATGTAATTGTAATGTTATTTTTTTTGTTTTTCTTTATACTATTACCAATTATTACTTTATTGTAACGGACTGTCAACAGCACGTACGCTTACTGCCGTGCGACCCATATTTGTAAATAATATTTAAATATCTTACTTTTTGTCTAATAAAGTCCTACTATATATATATATATATTCTATACATATGTGTGTGTGTGTGTGTGTGTGGGTATTGTAAATTAATGTTTTTTTCTTTCAAAAATAAATTGTGCTGCCTTAACCTATTGCGCTACATCGTTGTAGTTTAAGAAATAAAGCACTGTAGTGTAAAATCTTACGTAAATTGCATATAATCTTAAGCGAATTTAAAGATGTCTTTATTTTTTAAAGTCTGACATCTGGTAATTTTATTTAAAACACAGTATGATTTAATAAATCTGTCAGTTAAAATATGCTAACATAATCTCATTATTATGACTTATAATGGAACAGTAGTTAATTTATTCTTTTAAAAGAGGGAAAGCTATTCACAAAGCTAGTTGGTGTCATTGTGTTCAGTTAATTGGGCATAAAAACGTTTGTTTCATTGTGAAAAAGTTATGTCGTGCTGAAATGTATTAGCAAGCACAATACTCGCATAATTATCCATTGTTCTATATGAATTTTTTTTACTTTGATGACGTATCATTTGATAACAATTGAACCTATTCGTATTTCATTTAAATCAATCAGAGCTTTGTAAACAAGAAATCATCAACGTAAACTATAGAAATTCAATGTTGGAAATTTGCTTAAACAAGTCATTTAACAACGGAACGAGTTCATTCAGACGGTAGCGATTAGAACTCGTATTTTTGGAGGTTCCAAGTACAAATACTGGTGCCAACTACGTTGATTGGCCTTACGCGCCTGGGAATTTAGTTTACAGTAGTATCTTAATGGAGGAGAGGGGGGTACTCCGCACAAAAGCGTAGTTGATTAAGGTAAAATAGTGGATTTTTCATAAATTTGTTGTGCTATATACTATTATCTAACGTATTTAATTACATTTCAGGTTGGTATTAATCTATTATATAATGCTATGTTTATAATATATAATAATACTATAATATCCATCCATAGTAATGCTGCCCGAAGGCAGGTCCTTCACTACAATCATAGCATTTTCATGCTATGCTTGCAGCTTTACTAGGGAATTGTAGGTGTGGTAGCTTCCCGTTGCTTTCCACACCGGTGAAGAATGATGATGGCCATATGATTTCGGCGACCGTTCGGGCCTTAAAGTTTTCCTGACATTTGTCTTACAGGTGAGGAAGAACCCCGATTAAAATCTCACCCAGAAAAAAACTGCCCCGACCGGGGATCGAATCCGGGCCCGCTACGTGACAAGGCAGCACGTTACCTCGAGACCACAGCGGTGGACGTTATTATATATATTTACTATATTATACTTCTCTTTTGCATTAATTCTTTGTGTGTCAGACTGCGTTTAATATTTTGAAATCTTCTCCTAAATATGTTTAGTTTTATATTATTTCATAACACATTTAATTACTTTCTTCAATCTGATGTTAATCTATTCTATATCATTTTGTTTATTTTATTTTCCTTTGTATTATTTTTAAAATTGTCATGAGCCAGAATTTATTTTACATGTTGAAGTTGGCTCCTATATTTATATATTTTGTTTTCTCTCTCCATTTTTCAATGTAGGCTACATGTTCTAATTGTATTATTTCTGCAATTGAATTATATCGGAGAACGAGAAATTTGCTCATTCGGGTATCAAAACTGTGTACAATATTTATTTTTGAATAAAATTTATTCTTAAAAAATCCCGATGAATTTTTAAAGTAGTATACACGTTATGGCGGCACAGTGACTCAGATTATTATGGAAATTAGTACCAGATTATATTCTGAGGGTAAAGGCGGTCATCACACAGAGCTGATACCTCGTTCCAATTGTCTAGAAAGATAGGAGCTTTAACTTCCTGGACTCCGAAAGTATCTGTACTTGAATCGCTAACCCGTGGAGGTAACAGATAATGTATAATTACAAGAGAAGTTAAAAGTGAATGAAAATGATAGAATAGTATTTAGAATTATGGAGAAAGGCGCACAAACTACTCATTTTCTATTAATAGGATTTACAATGTGCAGAATAAATTACATTTCTAATTGAGCATATAAATGGCTGTGTTAACATATTTCTAAGTGTGACTATTTGGCATTTACAACACGTTTAACATGCATTATGGATTTAAACTGAATTTTGGCCCCCATTGTTTGACAAAAGACAAAGGTGACTACTATCGTTGAGGAAACAGAATACTTATGAATCGTGTTCATAGTTCAAAACGCATTTTTAATATACTCTCGGCATGTTTCGTAGTTTTATCTTTGCTATTCTTTGGCACATATTTATTTTCTTCTCCTCCCTTACCTTGGAATTTCACTGTTTACTGTTATCTCTTATTTTTATTCAGGCCTCTATTCTATTTTATATTAAACTAGCATATCGGGCGTGCGCTGCTACGCACAAATAAATGAAAATTAGTGTGAATTTATGTTTAGTTGAATAAGTAAGAGGAAAAATAATTATAAATTTATATTTTTTAGATACCCCGTTCTGATTACTCAGCGATGCCCGGGAATGTACTTATTCCGATCTTATTGGCATAAATGAGCTGAAATACGAAAATTAATGTGTTTTATGTTTATTTAAATAAGTTACAGGAAACATTTATATTGTCATTATTTTTAGATACCCCGTGCTGTTTACCCAGCCCTGTCCGGGAATCTACTCATCCCGATCTTCTTGGTATAAATGAGTCGAAAGCAAAAATTAATGTACTTCATACGATTAGTTGAATAAGTAAAATGAAAAATAATTATAAATGTATATCGTAATTATTTTAAGATTCCTCATGATGATTACCGGGCGTTGTCCGGGAATCTACTTATCTCGATCTTCTTGGCATAAATTAGATAAAATGCAAAATTCGTTATTGAGAGTTATCCATAAAAGAATACACGCCAAGTGCTGCTATGCTTGCACAGGAATCTACGTACTTGTCTCGATCGTCTTGGCATCAATTAAAGACAAAAATGGTTATTGTGAGTTATCGGTAAGAGATAAACATGCTGACGTCGACGTTTTTTGTAGAGCTTTGAGATATTCAATTCTGTGTACATCGATTTTGTGTATTTGTTATGGTTTAGGCATCGTAAGCCATTTAAGCGTCCAAAGAGCTATTTTTTTCTCGTTTTCCACTACAAAGGGCGATTTTAAGTGTGTAGGAATTGAGCATCACAACTCTCTTATAACCTATGTTCATCCCGGGAATCTCCTAAATATTTTGCAAAAAGCCCGATCACAATCGGATCAACGGTATGGCCGCGCACTAAGCACGAACAAACAAACATTCATTCATTTTTATATATTAGATTATCTTAAAATCGTAGGGCCTATGTATATACAGGGGGAAAGAGCCCAGCAGGTTGGTCAAGAATGAGATGGGATAATTGCATTAACGAAGATTTGAGGAAGTAAAATACACGGAGGATGATTTGAAACATTGGCTCAGGATGGGGATGTGTGGAGAGCTTATGTCTGCGTGACATAAGCCTTCTGGTTCGATAGGGCTACCATGTTTTTTGTTAGTTTAATATGTATATGTATACATTTTCAGTCCGACTGAGGGCGGTGCACTTATAATAATAAAACTATACATTTGCCAGCTCCTATGTCAGTCCTTGACGAATCGTTGATATCAAATATATAACATTTACGTACACTTTGCTTATAAGTGTTCTGTTTAATTGTTCAATTCAATCACCTGTGATTCTTTTATCAGTCAGTGAGGTAGAAAACACAGTTTATATGTCACTACTCATAAAGGGAAGTGATTTTTAAATACAGATTGCATATTTACTACAGTTCCATTGTACATGTTATATGCGAGGGTGAATAAATAAATAAATAAATAAATGTGAAATGTTAGGGAGAATCCCTCCATGGTATCTTTACCTTGTCGTGGTGGAGTGGCTTGCGTGCTTAAATGATCCTGAGAGCTATGCCGGCGGTAGCATTGCTGCCGATAGGGTTACCCATGCCGGACTGGTCGAAGGTGATAAGCCAGACGAAAAAAGTACCTTGGGCGAAAGAGTGACGATCTTTCACCGTAAAAATACAACCGTCAAGAAATGCGGACATGGGTTCATCTGGGGTAAAATTTTCCGGAGGTCAAATAGTCCCCCATTCGGTTCTCCGGGCGGGGACTACTTCAGGAAACCCATGCCAAAGGCTCAAACACAGGGACATGTTCCTAGGAACATGGAATGTTAGGACTTTATACAATAGTGGGGCACTAGAGATATTAACGCGGGAACTAAGATAAATCGCCCTTAGATATAGTCGCTTTACAGGAAATTAGGTGGCCAGGAGAAGGTAGTCAGGAATCAGGAACCTTTGCATTATTCTATGGGGGTGCAGAAAGACCTGCATTTGGAACGGGTTTTTTAGTCAGAAGGAGGATCCTATCCGCTATCCGAGATATTAAGTTTGTTAATGATAGGATATCATACATAATTCTAAAGGGTAAACGACATGATTTTATAATTGTAAATGTACATGCCCCCACAGAAGATAAAGATGACAAGATCAAGGATGAGTTCTATGAAGAATTAGAATGCTTATTTGATAGCCTTTCACGATATCATATGAAAATTGTCATAGGAGATTTTAATGCAAAAGTGGGGCGGGAAGATATATTCAAACCAACAATAGGCAAATTCAGTCTTCATGAAGATAGTAACGACAACGGGGTTAGATTAGTCACATTTGCCACATCGAAGAATCTGATTGTTAAGAGCACAACATTTCAGCATAAGGATATTCATAAATACACCTGGACGTCCCCAGATGGAGAAACTCGGAACCAGATAGATCATGTATTAGTGGATAAACGCTGGCACAGTAGCATCATTGATATTAGATCAGTTAGAGGGATAGACTGCAATTCGGATCATCATCTGGTCAGAGTGAATATCAGACAACGGCTATCGCTTATGAGAGGAACGAATGCTAAAGATGATTCTGTAAAATATGAATTAAAAAACTTGAGAAATGATGAAATGCGGCAAGAATACCAAATCAAAATTGCTAATAGATTTGAAGTACTGGAATCTTCAGATGACAATGTGGCAAACGAAGAAGAACCTGATATAAATAAAGAATGGGAGGCTATAAGAGATACTATTAAATTGTCAGCATCAGAAAGCATTGGTTGTTTAAAAAAGAGGCAAAACAAGAAATGGTTTGATGAGGAATGTGCCAACATTGTAAAGAAAAGAAAACTAGCAAAAATTAAATGGTTACACGAGCCAAATGAGGTAAATTTAGAGCAATTGGGTAGTATTAGACGGGAAACCACTATGTTACTAAAGAGTAAAAAGAGGGAATATTTGAGAGAGAAGATTAATGATCTTGAGATGAATGCAAAAAATAGGAACATTAGAGAATTATATCAGGGAATTAGTATAGAGAAGAAAGGGTTTCAGGCTAGAACAAACATAATTCGAAATGAAAATGGGGATATGATTGCAGATTCTAGGAGTATATTAAATAGATGGAAAAGTTACTTTAATCAGCTATTAAATGTACATACAGAACAGGACATTGAGGAGGTTAAGTTACAGACAGCAGAAATGCTAGTCGCAGAGCCAAGTGCATTAGAGGTTGAAATGGCGATTGAAAAATTGAAGATGTATAAAGCATCAGGTTCAGATGAGATCCCAGCAGAACTCATAAAATCAGGAGGAGAAAAATTGATAGACAAAATACGCTGGTTGCTTAGTATGATTTGGGAAAAAGAAGCTCTTCCAGGTGAATGGAAGGAATCAATTATCGTACCAATTTATAAGAAAGGAGATAAAACTGATTGCAACAACTACAGGGGCATCTCATTACTTTCAACTTCATACAAAATTCTTACAAATATATTAGTAAGCAGACTTACTCCCTACATTGATGACATTCTAGGAGATCATCAATGTGCATTTAGAAGAAACAGGTCTACAACAGATCAGATTTTTAGTATAAGACAGATTTTAGAAAAGAAATGGGAATATAATGGCACTGTACATCAACTATATGTAGACTTCAAAAAAGCATATGATTCAATTAAGAGGGAGAAGTTATATAGTATCCTGCTGGAGTTCGGAATTCCTAAAAAGTTAGTTAGACTTATACGAATGTGTCTAAATGGCTCAAATAGTAGGGTGCGTGTAGGCAAACAGTTTTCAGACACTTTTGAAATCCAGAATGGGTTGAAGCAAGGAGATGCACTATCTCCTCTACTATTTAATTTTGTACTAGAGCATGCCATTAAATCTTTAGAGAATGAGGAAGGCTTACAACTGAATGGTATTAATAAGCTGTTAGTTTATGCTGATGATGTAGTACTATTGGCCGATAGCGAGGAGATACTAAAGGCCAACACGCACACACTATTGAGTAACACTAAGAAATTAGGACTGGAAGTAAATATCAGTAAAACTAAATATATGGTCACAGGTAGAAATTCAGTATATAATGGAAATGGACAGCTAATGACAAATGAGGGAAATTTTGAGGAAGTGGCTGAATTCAAATACCTAGGAACAATAATCACAAATAGGAATGAGACGCACAAAGAAATTAAACATAGGCTCAATTCTGGAAATGCTTGCTATTATGCATTGCAGAGACTTTTGATGTCCCAACTCCTTTCAAAAAACGTTAAACTGAAAATATATAAAACTATTATTCTACCAGTTATATTATATGGGTGCGAAACATGGACTCTTACTTTAAGGGAGGAAAGGAGATTACGAGTATTTGAGAATAAAGTTCTTAGGAAAATTTTTGGACCAAAGAGAGATGAACAGACAGGTGAATGGAGAAGACTACATAACAATGAACTACATGGTCTTTATAGGAAGCCAGATATAATAAGAACAGTTAAGTCTCGTAGACTGCGATGGGCAGGACATGTTGCACGTATGGGGAATGAAAGACGTGCATGGAAGCTTCTTGTAGGAAAGCCAGAGGGAAAACGCCCAGTTGGTAGACCAAGAATGAGGTGGGAGAACAACATTAACTTTGATTTGAGGGAAGTAGATTATACAGGGAATGATTGGAAAGCATTAGCTCAGGATAGGGATGTATGGAGAGCTTATGTCCGCGCGGCCATGAACCTACGGGTTCGATAGTGCCAGTGAGTAAGTAAGTAAGTTAGGGAGAATATAAATCCAATACTAAAACGTTTTGCTGCACAAAGTACTGTAAATGTCAAACATTAACACGTAGAACTATTCGGTATCACATGATATTTTTTGAGCGAACAAGATAATTCCATGCCTTCAACTATTGAAGAAATTAATGATTCACTAATAATAAATTAAGCAACACTAGGAAAAATGAATTTATATTAATTTAAACTACAACTTCAGTAGTTTATACTGTCCCGGAGTACGATGCTGTCGGAGATGTTGCCGCAGGACCACGGGGTTTACGTACAATGCTTCAGTTATAGCTAAAACATTCGGAATACGATTTGCTGGAAAATGCAATTTAAGTGGAAACCAGAGACCAGTAGGTACAAATACTGCTCATTTCATTAATTGGATTTTAACAAGTTCTTAGATGCCTTAGAGCATAAAAATGCCAAACTGTTATAATTATTGTATTTCTATAACTGCGCTCTTCGAGCCTCGTGGCGACATTAAAAGTCGTTTGTCTGAAAAATATACAAATATGCTTCAATGTAAAGAGAACATCAGGACGAGACAAAAATTCACTCCAGTTGAACATGGAGGATTAGCCATCCATTTAGAATTGCTGTCAGGCTCAAAAACGGAATTTGCCGCTTGTTTTGATTGCATAATTATAACCCTTTAATTGGCAAAACACTAATTTTTAGTGCCTGTTATTTAAATGTGGCGGACCGCACTGAAAATAAAATCATGCATGTCTGTCATCATTAGGTTTATTGTGTAATTCGACACACATTTAAATTATTACTACTTGTTCATTTTCTTCTGTTTCATTAATAATACTAAATAAATCGAACCAATTGATGTATCCTAATGGATTCATTGCCAATTAAAGGGATAATTTGTGAAAACCTAGTTGAAAGGCAAAAGCCATATGTAAGTCGATAATCGATGGATTTGAAGGGAGGGATGATAAAAAGTGAAAGGTATCCAGATCAGTGTTAAAAATAAGTCCAAACAGCTTGAAAATGTACGTATTGAAATGGAGTGTTCACATGTATTTATCCAAAACTAGAATAATACGGACTTTGTCAAAAATCGAGAGGGCAACATAAGGTAAACTGGTGAAATTAATGCAAACGTGGTCAAAGATATAAAAAAGGCAAATACTCTATTATGAACTAAAAAAATACATCTGCTAATGAATCGTCTCCTGCAAGATGATAAGATGAGTCTAGTTAAAGAAAAACAAAATACGAATTAGTTATGCTCTTGTTTCAGTCTAGAGTCTCATATGCTTTTCAATGTAGTTTTTAGAGTGTATTGTCCGGTTGTATCAAGAAAACTGCTTTTAAACCGAAAGTGGATACGTATAAAGCAGTTTCTCGTTTACTCTTAAGTTATATTTCAGGGGTTTAGTTACTAACACACTGTGTAAAATTTATTGTTCTTTTTTAAAATGTCACAAACACTTTGCTTTGGGTGTTAATGCAAGAAAAAACACTTCTTTATGCTATCCCTAATTAAAGTTGCATTCTTGTAGAAGTGACCTAAATTTTGTTTCCTGCATTGCAGACATTACTTATACCAACTTCACAAAGTGCTTTCACATCATTTAGGGAGTGAATTAAATTGTCTACGAATTATATATGTTAAATAAGGAACTCCAAGTTCTCTGTATAATGTGATTTATCCTGGTACTACAGCAACTTCACTCTCCTTTGTCAATAAGGTTGATAGTACCGTAGGTATGTCCTTTTTTCTTTTCTCCCGTGAAATTACATAATATTTCTGGCAAAGCATACGTGAATACGGTATGGTGAAAATTTTCGTACGTAAAAATAGAGCTGTCTAGAAGCATTACATTGAAAATCGATACAGTGGTTTTAATTTATTTACAATGGTTGGCACGCCTTTTCGTAGTGGTTATAGTAATATGCTACAAACCAGAAGGTGGAGGGTTCGAGTCTCGGCGGGGTCAAACCTTGTGGTGTCACTTAGGCTCTGAGATCGATTCAGACTCTAACGGAAATGAGTATCAAACGCTTTTATTGGTAAAGGCGGCCGTCACGCAGGGCCGACAATCCGGCTGATATCAAGTGCCGATCGTCGAGAAAAGGTGGGAGTCTTAATCTACTACCCCAAGGGCCTCCTAAGGTCTGTAGAGGGATCACTTTACCTTACCTTTACCAATTTTGAAAAATAAATAAAATTCAAAATATAAAGACTGCCACAACTCCTTTCCCCCCTCTCATTTCCTTAGTTTATCTGTCCTCTTGTAGGAACTTTTACGTGCCTTACGCCTCTCGGGAACAACACGGAGAAGGTTTTAACTCTGATCATGTGTTGTGCATATTGGTGATATGTGCATCTGTTTATAGGTGCACTTATCTCCTTTTTGGTATTAAATGGCTCATATATATTTCATTACTAAATAATATTGATGATTATCTGGATGAGTGTTCGACTCAATGAAGTATTATCTCTACGACAATAAAACCAATTATTAAGAAGAGAGACACTATCTCATGTACATACAGAAAAAAGCGAATAAGTCAATGGAGATTTCAGTTGTTGCCGGAAAGGTTTCTGAATCAGATAGAGTGGCATGCTGTGAGTTAATGGTAAAGCCATCAAATTGATTAAACGAGGGAACAAGACTCGGAAAATAACAAAAATCATCCATGAATAAATCTAATATATAAAAACGAATGTTTGTTTGTTCGTAATTTATGCTCTGCCATACCGTTGATCCGATTGTGATGGGGCTTTTTGCAAAATGTTTAGGAGATTCCCGGGATGAACATAGGCTATAAGGAGAGTTGTAATATTGAACCCCTTCACCCCTAAAAATCACCATTTGTAGTGAAAAAACGTGAAGTCCCTATTTTGACGTTTAAATGGCTTACGCTGCCTAAACTATAACAAATACGCCAAATTAATGCATACAGAATTGAGTATATAAAAAATACAAAAAAGCACGCGACACCATATGTTTATATTTTACGGATAACTCACAATAACCACTTTTGTCTTTCAATGATGCCAAGAAGATCGGGATAGGTAGATTCCAGGGCAAGCGTGCTCTGCCATACCGTTCATCCGATTGTGATGCGGCTTTTTGCAAAATGTTCAAGATTTTCCCGGGAAGGTTATAAGCTGTAAGATAGTTTTAATGCTGAAGCCCTTCACCCTTAAACACCACCCTTTATAGTGAAAACGTGAAAAAAGTCGCTATTTGTACACTTAAATAGATTACGCTGCCTAAACCATAACAAATCCACCAAATTAATGTACACAGAATTGAATATCTGAAAAAAAACTAAAAAAAAAATACGCCCAAGACAGCATGTTTTTCTTCTATGAATAACTCATAATAACCATTTTTGTCCTTTATTGATGCCAAGAAAGATCGGAATTAGTAGATTCCGGGGCAAGCATAGCAGCGCACGGCTGGTATTCCTTTATAATAAATTTTGTCTTTCAGCTCATTTATGCCAAGTATATACATCGGGATACGTAGATTCCCGGGCAACGCCGGGTAATCAGCACATTGTATCTAAAAATAATTACGATATGGCTTTACCTTATAGTGATTGTTTGAATATTAAATTATGGAATATGAAATTTTATTTACTATTTGGATTGTATAACAGGTAGTTTGGAAATATAATTATTTTATTCGTTGTTTTAGTTGCAATCACGAATAGAGCAAATTTATGATTATTTATCCATTTACTTATTCAACTAAATGTAAAAACACAAACATTTATTTAGGAGTAGCAGCGCACGCCGGGTATTAGCTATTAAGCAAATATCAAATAAAGTGTAGTTATTATGGCTACTATATAACATCACAACTTACAAACGTTGAAATTTCTTCCAAAGAAGCGTTGTGCTGTACCAAGGCCGTGTCCGAAATTATCTACCGTTTTTAACGGAAAGACACTAAAATCCAGCGCCAAATCTCTCATTTAAACCATAGGGAAGTAATACAACTCCTGTATAGCTGACTGAAAAACCCTCACTACCCGCCGTCCGCACCTCAATCCACCTCTCTCCGCTCATGCAGGGGTGTATATCTGCTCCGTACAGTGGGTTGCCATTGCTGGATTGTGGCTTCGATTCCTGTTCCTTGCACTTTAAAACGGCAGATAATGTCTTGGACATGGCCTTTGTAGATCATAATGCTTCTCTGGGAGAAAATCAAGCTAAGTTCCGGCAGGTAATGATTGACATTTCCTTTGTTATATTAATTGTTTAATTAGTTATGTACAGTAATTATGTTATCTAAGATCACAGGATACCCAAACAAATGTTAAGATATCAACCTGCAGGAAGAAGAAGACTAGAACGTCAACTCAAAACACTTCTGAATGTTGTTTCTCTTGAGGCCGAAACAAGTCAACAAATGGCCTAAATTAGTGAATGTACTATGATGATGATGATTATTATTATTATTATTATTATTATTATTATTATTATTATTATTTAACACTGATGTATAGATAAGGTCTGTCAAAAGTACAGGTACATAATATAGCTTGCGGCCCGAGCGATCCGTTTGTTAGTTATTCTTTCCTTATATAAGAGTGATTATGATGACCAGATTATGTTCGGATTTATTTTGCGTCTTAATCTTTCTGCACTTTGACTTAAAAGTAGTAAAAATCTGAAAACACTTCACCCAGGCAACTTGTTCTGAACGGAGTTCCAACTACGCCTCACTGCGCCCGAGGTAACGTTAAGACAAAACCACAGCGATAAACCTGCTCAATTTTCAAAATCATAAAAATTTATCTCAAGAAAACAAGTTCGTATAAATAATAGAACAGCGTAACCTGACAGTCCTTATCAATGAATAATAATAATTAATAATAATACTAATAATAATAATACTAATAATAATAATACTAATAATAATACTAATAATAATAACAATAATACTAATAATAATACTAACAATAATACTAATAATAATACTAATAATAATACTAATAAAAATACTAATAAAAATACTAATAATAATAATCTCTCTCTATCTTCGGGTTTTTACAGCTGCTGCCGTCTTCCCGTGCCAAACCTCCAAAGCCTACGGTCTTGGGCATCTTCGATGCTTAGCCCTCTAGCTTGCATTACTGTCTTCATGTTTTCCTTCCGTGTTAACCTTGGTCTTCCTCTTTTGTTCTTTCTGTTCGGATGCCATTCATATAGTTGCTTCGGTCATCGCTCATCTTCCATTCTTAAAACATGTCCTAACCACTTTTATTCCTTCTCCTCAATACTAATAATAATACTAATACTAATAATACTAATAATACTAATTATACTAATAATACTAATGATACTAATGATACTAATAATACTAATAATAATACTAATAATAATACTAATAATAATACTAATAATAATACTAATAATAATACTAATAATAATACTAATAATAATACTAATAATAATAATAATACTAATAATAATAATACTAATAATAATAATATTACTACTAATAATAATAATACTAATAATAATAATAATAATAATAATGCTAATAATAATACTACTAATAATAATAATAATACCAATAATAATAATAATAATAATAATAATAATAATAATAATAATAATAATACTAATAACAATAATAATAATAATAATACTTACTTACTCACTGGCACTATCGAACCCGTAGGTTCATGGCCGCAAGGACATACGCTCTCCATACATCCCTATCCTGAGCTAATGCTTTCCAATCATTCCCTGTATAATCTACTTCCCTCAAATCATAGTTAATGTTATTTTCCCACCTCATTCTTGGTCTACCAACTGGGCGTCTTCCCTCTGGCTTTCCTACAAGAAGCTTCCATGAAAGTCTTTCATTCCCCATACGTGCAACATGTCCTGCCCATCGCAGTCTACGAGACTTAACTGTTCTTAGTATATCTAGCTTCCTATAAAGACCATGTAGTTCATTGTTATGTAGTCTTCTCCATTCACCTGTCTCTTCATCTCTCTTTGGTCCAAAAATTTTCCTAAGTACTTTATTCTCAAATACTTTTAATCTCCTTTCCTCCCTTAAAGTAAGAGTCCATGTTTCGCATCCATATAATGTAACTGGTAGAATAATAGTTTTATATATTTTCAATTTAACGTTTTTGAAAGGAGTTGGGACATCAAGAGTTTCTGCAATGCATAATAGCACGCATTTCCAGAATTGAGCCTATGTTTAATTTCTTTGTGCATTTCATTCCTATTTGTGATTACTGTTCCTAGGTATTTGAATTCAGCCACTTCCTCAAAATTTCCCTCATTTGTCATTAGCTGTCCAGTTCCATTATATAATGAATTTCTACGTGTGACGATATATTTAGTTTTATTGATATTTACTTCCAATCCTAATATTCTTAGTATTACTCAACAGTGTGTGCGTATTGTCCTTTAGTATCTCCTCGCTATCGGCCAACAATACTACATCATCAGCATAAACTAACAGCTTATTAATATCACTGAGTTGTAAGCCTTCCTCATTCTCCAAAGATTTAATGGCATGCTCTAGTACAGAATTAAATAGTAGAGGAGATAGTGCATCTCCTTGCTTCAACCCATTCTGGATTTCAAAAGTGTCCGAAAACTGTTTGCCTACACGCACCCTAATCTTTGTGCCATTTAGACACATTCGTATAAGTCTAACTAACTTTTTAGGAATTCCGAACTCCAGCAGGATACTACATAACTTCTCCCTCTTAATTGAATCATATGCTTTTTTGAAGTCTACATATAGTTGATGTACAGTACCATTATATTCCCATTTCTTTTCTAAAATCTGTCTTATACTAAAAATCTGATCTGTTGTAGACCTGTTTCTGCTAAATGCACATTGATGATCTCCTAGAATGTCATCAATATAGGGAGTAAGTTTGCTTACTAATATATTTGTTAGAATTTTGTATGAAGTTGAAAGTAATGAGATGCCCCTGTAGTTGTTGCAGTCAGTTTTAATAATACTACTACTAATAATAATAATACTAATATAATAATACTCATAATACTAATAATAATAGTAATAATAATAATACTAATAATAATACTAATAATAATACTAATAATACTAATAATACTAATACTAATAATAATAATAATAATAATACTAATAATAATTCTAATACTAATAATAATAATAATAATAATAATAATAATCTATATATTAATACGTGAAGACGAAATGTTGTTCCCTTTTTTTAAGCACATTGCGCGCACGGATGAGTTGATATTTGACATAATTAAAGTTCATATAGAGAAGGAGTGCAGAAAAATAAAATTTATGTATAATACGCGTTACAAATAAATTAAATTAAACAAAATAAAATAAATTATCTCTAAGCAATTTATATGTATTATTCATTTGTTTACGTTCATACTGAAAGTGCATTGTTGCAAAAAGAAAATTGTGCAACAGGAATGTGAATTGACTTACTCTCGCGTATTTATTATTATTGGTTTAAAAAAAATGAGTACACTGTATTATTTAAATTTAAATTAAACCCTGTCTAATCTTGGTTTCAGCAATTGAATTACATATTTTTTAACATATTTAGATATTCACGCCTACTTCCATTATGCCTCGACATAGAACACTGACGGGTCGGAGTGAGAGACAAAGAAGGGATACGTATTCCCATACACATAATAATAAGCCAAATGCAAATTTAAATGGTATACAAATGTCGAATGACGCGTTATTGTTTTTAAATATGGCGTAGCTAAGCTATACCATATTTCCCATCGTTGTATTTTTAAAATAAATCCAAAATTAATGCATAATGTGACATACTTAAAATTTTCCTGAATTGTGGTCGAATTTCGACCGTTTGGCAAACACTAATAATAATAATAATAATAATAATAATAATAATAATAATAATAATAATAATAATAATAATAATAATAATAATAATAATATAATAATAATCTGGTGGACCATATTCGCCTGTTTTCAAGATTCGCGGATGTGATAGAATAACTTTTTTTTCAAGATATATTTATATCCTTAATATGTTTTCCTCAGGAAGGAAAGTAAAGATATGGGTCCCTTGAAATATATTTGAAACCCATAAATTAACTTCAAATCTGCTTAAATGGTCTAGGTGTTAAGTTCCTTGTGTCCGATCACGAGGACAGCGGGTCCACATTCGGCCAGATTGATGTATTTTTATAATAGGATGCAAAAAATACCAAGGAACAAGTGCTCAAAGAGGTACTTTAAGCCGTGGGTCCCGAGTCTGAAGATTTTAGGGCTCCTAAAAGAACTTTAAGCCTACTTTAGTACTTCTGAGCAAATTTTAATCAGCCTTTCACATCCAATTAGTAACTTAGGAGCCTAATATAGCCTACGTCCCTTTAAAGTCATGAGGTAACCACTCTATGGGAAATAATCTTTTAAGTAACTCTCGGAAGGGCGCATCCTTGTCCCACGTGGGGGTGTATGTATATAGACAGACAAAAAAATACTTTGTTTGTCCAATGCCACCAGGTCGTATTTTATGACATTTCTGGTTTTCTCCCCTGTCATTGGCAGAATTGTAACCTAAATCTGTAAGTTATTTAACAGGACAATTGGGAGATAGGGATTAAGAGAGTGTCATCTTCTTATATCTTGTAATCCCATGTTTCTCTTAACAGAGATTTAAGCGCTCTCCCCCTACAGGGAAGAATTTGAATCATACTAATTTAGTTACACTTGTTTTCGTATAGATGTCATTTGAGTGGTCCGTGGTCAGCGTTCCGCCTCTTACTGACATCTAGGAAACCAAGGTAGTACTAGGACGGGAAAAGTCGGTAAA
Source organism: Diploptera punctata (assembly GCA_030220185.1). Lineage (NCBI taxonomy): Eukaryota > Metazoa > Arthropoda > Insecta > Blattodea > Blaberidae > Diploptera > Diploptera punctata. The sequence continues at coordinate 617,946 of JASPKZ010000826.1, forward strand.
TTTTGCTTAGAGACCTTTTTATTCAGGCTTAAGGATCTTTTACGAGCCTGAAAATCTTCAGACTAGCGATCCACGGCTTAAAGTCCCTCCGGGAGGACTTACTCCTTGGATTTTTCCATCCTAAAAAATCCATCGAACCCGGCCGGGTTTGAAACCGCGACCCTCGGGACCAGTGGCAAGGAGCACAACCACTAGTCCACCGCGGCCGAGTATTATAAATTAATTAAATCGCTTTCAGTCAGTTGAATGTCTTAATTTCTTAAGTTACAGCAACTGGAGGGCCGGTACCCCGATTATACGAATATATGTTTGATCATTAGGACAATTATGATGGCAAGAATTATAAGGCTGGAACATCTCTACAGGGAAGTGGGATCAGACATATGTCGTAAAGTCACACTGACAACTATAAATGGAATCTGAAGAGTTGGACGTGTTAATATTAGATGGTTGGACAGCGCTGAACAGGACATGAGGACACTGGGTGTACAAGGATGGAGTAGGAAGACGGAGAATAGAGACAAATGGAGGAGCATTGTAGAGCTGCAACGAGCTGTAGAATTAATGATGATGTTGATACGATGGGTAGAAATGATAATGAAGCGCCAGGAGAGTTCTTAATCTTATCTATCTATAATGACATAGCCCAGTATTGAGCCATAGTTTCTCCTTTGTTAGGAGTTAATAGACCAAATCCATTTTTAGTGCCTTATTTGTCCATAGATGTCACGAGTGGAATACGATCAACGTACCGACTCAATGAGACATCTAGCAGGCAATTCAAGTATTACTTGTATGTAAACATTGCTTAGAGGCCTTTTTATTCAGGCTTAAGGATATTTTACGAGCCTGAAAATCTTCAGACTAGCGATCTACGGCTTAAAGTCCCTCCCGGGGATTTTTCCATAACAAAAAAATCCATCGACCGCGTTTGAACCCGCGACCCTCAGAACCAGAGGCAAGAAGCATAACCACTAGCCCACTGCCTTAACTTAACCTACATTTCAGACCTTAAGCAACAACAGGAATATTTCCCTTTAAAGAACAAAATCTATGGTCTGATCGGGAATCGAACCCCGGACCTCATGAACTGTAGTCAGAAGCTCTGACCACAAGACCATGATGCTGATCACAAAAAAAAACTTAAAAACTGAAATACGATATGCCTGTGGAAACAATGTCGACTTTTTCACGCCTAATTTGAAATGCGATGCTACTGACCTGAGATTTTAAAGATCCTGGGTAAGTGAAGTAACTGTATTGGAGGTTTGTTTTTAGAAGGTTGGTCACATAAGATGGTAAATTACGATAACGTTATCAGATTAGCTCGCGAACATAATCATATTTCATAAATCCCTTTTCAACTTGCAAGTAAAGGGCAACATGGCGAAACTGATAATGACGCGGTCTCTCTCAAGCGTTGATTGCATTTCACATAATAAATACACTTCTTGATTTCGCTAATATATCGCGCCTGCGCAGGTTTTATCTTTGGTTTATTAACGTCAGAGATAATGATCATTTCAGTGATACCACATGTTAAACATAAAATCACGAACAAAGACAGGAAAAAAATCATCATCATAAATCTAATGTTCTGAAAATAGTGTGATTTTTTAAAAATAAAAATGACCACAGGTTGAATAATATACCGTTCGTTATCATTAGACACGGCTTCACAATTGTTTTCGTACTTTTTTCTCTAACTTATATATTTTTAATTTATTTACATAGGCCTTTTGAGACTTCTTTATGAACTTGGGGTTCGACCTAACATAGTTGGTTAAGGAAATAGAAATAACCTTAAAGCGGAAAGTGACGGGTTCGATTTCCAAAGGGTCCAAATTTTGAAATGGTTTATAAACATTTGGCGGCACCGTGGCTTTACTATCGGATCAGCATCTAACGGAAGTGAGCACCAGACTATTTCTCTACGTAAATATAGTTGTTACGCAACCGCCTGACATATCGTGCAGATTGTCCAGTAAGATGGGACCCTAACTCCTACTTCTCCCAAGGGTCTTCTAAGGTATGTAGTGATCTTTACCTTTTTTCACTACAAATAGCATTTTATTGAACTTCAAATTCTGTCTCTTTCATTATTATAATAACATATCTTCCACATGTCATACGTCTAAAAAAAGCTGAATATGCTATAATAATAATAATAATAATAATAATAATAATAATAATAATAATAATAATAATAATAATAATAATAATAATAATAATAATAATAATAATAATAATAATAATAATAATAATAATACTTTATTTATTCTGGTAGAGTTAAGGCCATAAGGCCCTCTCTTCCACTCAACCAGCACAAATACAAATAAATATTCGACAAATATAGATATACACTATATTAATTATAAACAGTTAAAGATACAATAAATGTAGCAATGTAAATGTCATGTACAAACAACATTTTATAGGGTAATAACAATAATGATACGATAATAATAATAATAATAATAATAACAATAATAATAATATAAATATGATACATTATACGGGAAACACCAATTAATATGTGTATATATATATATATATATATATATATATATATATATTCTTACACTGGATAATAATGAAGTCGAGTTTAGAGCAAATATAAATTTAGATTTCTTTTAAAAGATGCCAATGTCCAGCCAATGTACAATAAATTTAATATTAGACATGTATCTGCTTTGCCTATAAACTATCAAGCTATCAATGCAAATATTTATGTATCTATCTATTCATCTATTTATCTATCTGCTGTAACCATTTATCTATGCATCCATCAATGTATGTAATTGAGAAATTTTTGATAATCATAATTCTATGTTTTAAGTTTGGAATTAATTTTGTAAATGAGGTAATTTTTTTCTAAGTGAAGGTAAAGTGATCCCACTACAGGCCTCGGGAGGCCATTGGGTAGTAGAAGGTTAAGGCTCCCACTTTTTCTGGACAATCGGCACTTGGTGTCAGCCGGTTGGCAGCCCTGCGTGACGGCCGCCTTTACCCCCAAAGCAAGCGTCTGGAACTCATTTCAGTTAGAGGCTGAGTCGACCCCAGGATCATGGTACCGCCAGAAGGTTTGGGTCAGTTTAAAAATCCTGAGCCCACCGGGACTCGAACCGTCGAATTTCCGGCTTGTAGCGCAGTGCCTTAACCATTACGCTACGGCGTGCCCATCCATAGTTAATTCTCCCCGAAGGCAGGTCTTTCACTGCAATCATAGCATTTTCATGCTATGCTTTGCAGCTTTACTAGGGAATTATATATGTGGTAGCTTCCCGTTGCTTTCCACGGCGGTGAAATTATAAGAATGGTAATGATGAGGATGATGATGATGATGATGATGGTCGGATGATTTTCGGTGACCGTTGGGCCCTAAGCTTCCTGACATTTGTCTTACAGGTGAGGAAAGAAAAAAAAACTCACCCAAGAGCCGTACCGACCGAGAATCAAACTCGGGCCCGCTGTGTGACAAGATACCACGCTACCTCGAGACCACAGCCGTGGACAATATACCTACATAGACCTGTATATTATAATCTTCAAAATATTCAGTTAATCAATCAGAAAAAGTTTAATTGAAAAGTGAAGTAAGTGTTTAGAATATTAATTAATGAAAGTAGAATAATAGTACATTATTAGCAATATCAAGTTTAGCTCATGTCCTATTTAATTATATACAATCTACTATTCATTAAAGAACAAAATAAGAAGAGATACTAGACTGAAGTTTTATAAAACAGCAGTTCCTGCATTACTTTATAATAATAATAATAATAATAATAATAATAATAATAATAATAATAATAATAATAATAATACTTTATTTATTCTGGCAGAGTTAAGGCCATAAGGCCCTCTCTTCCACTCAACCAGCACAAATACAAATAAATATTCGACAAATATAGATATACACTGTACTAATTACAAACAGTTAAAGATACAATAAATGTAGCAATGTAAATGTCATGTACAAACAACATTTTATAGGGTAATAACAATAATGATACGATAATAATAATAGTAATAATAATAATAATAATAATAATAATAATAATAATAATAATAATAATAATAATAATAATGATATAAATATGATACATTATACGGGAAACACCAATTAATATATATATATATATATATATATATCTTACACTGGATAATAATGAAGTCGAGTTTAGAGCAAATATAAATTTAGATTTCTTTTAAAAGATGCCAATGTCCGGCATTTTTTTTTTTGGGAGTATAACTTGGGTTTGACCAAAAAATTACAAAGTAGAATACAAAGCGTAGAAATTAACTTCCTTAGAAGAACAAAAGGCTGCACCACAAGAATGGATCGGTTAAAGAATGAAGATATAAGAACAGAGTTAAATAAATAAATATATATATATATATATATATATATATCCATTAAATGATAAAATCAACAAATATAGAGAAAAATGGTTTAGACATGTAGAAAGAATGAACGTAACAAGATTACCAAAAACAGCATTTAACTACAAGCCAAGAGGTTCAAGGAATGCAGGAAGGCCAGTGAAAAGCTGGACAGAACAACTGTGAAGTGGACATCTACTATTTAATTTGTTTAAAGAGTGCAAACTGTCCATCGCTGAAGCCCTGGAATTAACATAGTATAGTAAGTAGAGGGCCAGGGTCGGTACAAGCTCCTTGTGTGAGATTTGTATTCACCTGCAAGACAAGTGCAAGAAACATTAAGCCCCAAACATCATCTGGCCATCATAATCGCCTTGATTAGCATGAATGCATGAGTGAATGGCGTGACTTTTCTTAAATATTCGTTTTGTCTCTTAGGTGGCTCTATGATAGAATTGATAATTCAACTGGGAAGGAACTTCATGTCGCCTTATGATCAAAACAATAAGAATGTGATCCAAACTTTCAAGTCCCCTTACGACAGATCGCGTCTATCTGAGGCTCATGTGGCATCATGCGGCATGTAAAGGTACATACAATGAAGAAGTTATACTAAGGCAAAGGGAGGGGAAAGACCAGGCTTAAAAATTGAATTTAAACAACTTGTCAGATATTTGTATTAAAATATTAACTAACTCTAATCTGTAAGGCTGTGGCGGCGTGGAAGTTAACTCTCCATATATCCCTATCCTAACTTAATATTTTCCAATCATCCTCTGTCGAATATATTTCCCTCAAATCACGGTTAATATTATTCTTCCACTTCATTCTTGGGCGTTTTCCTCTCTAGCTTTCCTATGTTTCTTTCCTCATTCGTACCACATGTCCTTACTATATTAATAGATTCAATCCATGTCATCAGCCAACATGATCATGGCAATTACAATTATAATCCACTGTTAAATGAAGGGTGGGCCACAGTATAACAAACCAGTAAGCTACTTTTTTGTCAAAATGGAGTTTGAGGTGACATTAGTTTATCTATGGAAAACACTATCATTTGGAAAAGTGGATCAGTAAAAGATAAAGATTGCTCATTTTTTTACCTCCAAAATTTGGAATTCAGGTAAGCAGTTATGTATGTTATACAAATAAAAGTACATTTGCTCGGTTTCAAGGAAAAGCTGACTTGCCTGGTTTTTTCCCGGTCCTTTCAAATTTATTTAGTCGTTATTAAGTTTTCAATTTATTTTATCTTGAATCAAAATTAGTATGCTGTATATCGCTGCAACTTCTGTTATTGTTTTGATGTAGTTTCTTAAGTCTGGGTGGCAGACAGCCCGAGTACCGCGATTTCAAAGATCTATTGGCTATCCCAGTATCATGGAGATGAATGGAATGAAAGAAGTCTACTGTACGGTGTTATGTAAGTCCTCCATGTTCTACTCCCATCACCAACATCGCCATTTTTGAGTTGGGTGGCCAGGTGGAGAGACTAAAACTCGCCTGTTGGTCCCTTCTGCCTTTTTGTTTGTTGCTCATGCTCGCAATCATGAAACTGTGATGTACGCCCCCCCCACTAGAACTCAGTAACCACCTATTTTCATCATCTGCAGATTACCTCCTAACAAGAGATAAGATGAAGGTATCATGCTATTATATAGTAAGTACACTTAATACGTTGAATAGCCTGATAGTGCATTTGATATCTGCAGGGGTGCGGGGTAGTATGCGCGCGCATGTGTGTGTGGGGTTGGGTATAAGTATGTGTATTTTCTCTCTCTTTTTTTATTTGTTTTGTAGCTTTTTTTAAAATTATCAATAAACGAAATTTTCTGTGTTTATGCAATTATTGTGCATGTACTGTATATATATCCATTGCTTTTATACATCCTTTATGTATGGGTGTAGGTGTGTGGTCAAGTACGTATTTGTTTATATATTCTTAAGTTTATTTTTATTTTTTATTCGTGAAAAAAATGCACGTACTGCCAAGCTGGCCCGTGCGGAATGTAAATGCAAAATCATTTCCTTTCTTTTGAAATATCCATAAATTCCATTATCTTTTTTAAATTTCTGAGTTGAAAAAAATATTCATAAAAACATGAAGGAAAAATTAGATAAACATTTATAAAACATATGTTTTCAGAAATAGAAAAAATAAGAAATCTATTTTCTATTATATTCTCATCCTTTATGATATTAAATGAATGCATGAGAAAGAAAATGACATGAAGGGGAGGGAAGGGCAAATAGAGAGTGTTGCTCGTATGCAATTAGAGACACGGGAGAACGCCAAGAAAAATCTGAAAAATTCCGGTAAGGTCCACCGACAATACCTTCCGGAACCGCCAGGACTCGAACCTGGGAATCCAATTGGGGCAGCCGCGCGCAGTATCTGCAGCTTGATGTACTTTAAATTAATATTACATAATATCTTATTTAAATGTATTCCTTTATCAAAAATAATTTAATAATTCCATTAAATTGATTGACTACTCATGGAGAGAACCCACGTTGAAATATAGAATATTCATTATCATCATCACCATCATCCTTCGCCGGTGTGGAAAGCAACGGGAAGCTACCACACCTACACAATTCCCTAGTAAAGCTGCAAGCATAGCATGAAAATGCTATGATTGCAGTGAAGGACCTGCCTTCGGGCAGAATTACTATGGTTGGATTATCATTAATATTTTAGTACATATGTAATTGTAAATGAATAGGTAAATTAGAATGAGACATAATTTCCTGGAAATGAATAATGTGCCCCTAAAAATAACACTATTTTTTTTTTGCAAATGCTCCAGGTTGTCTTTCGACATTCCTGGTGTTCTCTCTTGGGATGGCGTACCTGTAAACCCACTTCTGAGGTTGAGGTGCCTAGAAGGCGGGGTTACGTTGCTCCGATGATATGACGGGTGATGATGATGGTAGTGGTTCGCCAGGAGAGTGCCTAGTACTAAGCTTAATCTAAGATGAATATGAATGATGATGATTGCGATGGCCATATGATTTTGGGGACCGTTTGGGCCTTAAAGTTTTCTTAACATTTGTCTTACAGGTGAGGAGAAACTCCGATAAACACCTCACGCAGAAAAACTGTCCCGACCGGGGATCGAACCCGAGCCCGCCGCGTGACAAGGCAGCACGCTACCTCGAGACCACAGCAGTGGACACAAATACTTTTTTCTGAATACAATTAAACTTTATAACATTTCAATTGTTAAAATTCACTTGTTTTTATTTGCATTATACCATCCACGTGACCCAAATATCCTGCAGACTGTATGTACGTAACAGTTTTCACATTTAAGCTGAGATTTTAGAAGTTGACACATTATCAGTGTATCACAGAAGATAAACAGAAAGTAGAAATAAAGAAATGGATAAAGGATCTCTTATATTTACTTTATTTCCAGAATAGGCAATAAATATTAAAACACGTTTCAACCTTACTTCTAAAAGCTTGCTCTGAAGGGAAAAAGAAACATTAAACATTACATCTGCGCCACTCGACATCAGAGGTTAAAAGAGGGAGGGGATTCTAAGTCTCTCAGAATGGAAGACAGAAAAGTATTATGAAATTCACAAACAGAAGAAAAATTACATATAAATTATAGAAAAAATATAAAGTTATCTTCAAAATATTATTAGTCTTCTTAGCTCACTGCAGAAGATAAAGCTGTACATATCCCTACTCCGTTTGTTCAGATCGGGTCTGGTCTGTTAGTCCAAGGTTTAAATATGGTGTATATCTGATTTTATTTCAGTGTAGCATAGTTGGGCTAAGGAAATACGCTACAAGCGATAATGTTACGAGTTCGATTTCCAAAGGGCTCATGATTTTAAATCGGTAATAAACCTTGTGGCAACACCATGCCCTTGTGGTCCAATCAGTCTTTTGCACTGTAATTATAATTACAACAGATATTCCATTAGGTTTTAAGAAATAGTGTTTAAACTCTGTCAAGACGTGAAGTGATAGGTTAACGACCCTTCAACTTGAAGTGTGATGAAACATATCACCCCAGACCAGATAAACAGCCCATGAGTGCGAAAGGAATTTAGGGATGGTTCACATACCAGACTCGTATTTTCTCAGGCTTAGTAATTAAATACTCATTACCTTATATGGACATAGTTTGATTAAAGCCCGCCCACACGCTTGTTTGGTAGAGACTCTACTTAGGCCCTATACAGGGTGATTTAAAAGGTCGTGGACAAATTTCAGGAGCTTATAGAGGAGTCGAAATACAACAACTTTTGATTAGTAACTTATGGTCTCGAAAGTAACCCTTGGTCAGTACAAGCCTGGTAAAGTTAGGAACTACAATGGGGATCTAAGCTTACTTTTCAGAGAGGCGCTGGGTTCGAAACACTACTGTATGAATATATGAAGACGCTCCATCTGTAGTCATACCGTTCAGTGTAGCACAGTACTTGTGTACTCTTTTGTTCACATCTGATAGTCATTCGTGCGCTCTGTAAGGTTGTTTTCATTTCAGTACGATATCTGCAGTGTACTATAAAGATCCACCACAGTATTACTTTGAAGGTAGCATTTTTATTTTTTGTGAAATGGAATGCACATTGTCAGAACTTCGAGACTTGCATTTCATTATGGCAAAGCGAAAGGTAATGCACGCGAAGCTCAACGCCTGTACAAAGAAATTATTAGAAAAGACGTCAAACACAGCCTCGAAAGTTTCAAAACGTTCACCATCGGCTTGAGGAAACAGGCTCCTTGCGTTCATGGCATCATGTAGGCCGGCCGCGTACGACTCGAACAGTCCCTATGGAAGAGAACGTACTTGCTCACATGAAAGAACATGTATCTATCAGCACGCGTGCCATCGCTCATACCATGCGAATTTCCCAAAATTGTGCTTTGAATGTCCTGCATGACAATCAGCTGCACCCATATAATCCACAGAATATTCAAGGTTTAAGTGTGGATGGTTTTCCACGACGACTTCAATTTTGTGAATGGATTGTTGACCGTCGTGAGAATGAGTCCAATGATTTAAGGAACGTGCTGTTCACAGATAAAGGACAGTTCACTAGAGATGGGTTCTTTAATTGTCGTACTGAGCGCGGCACAATCCCCATGCTGCATTCCAACACCACCGACAACATAGGTTTTCAATGAATGTATGGACCGGTATTACTTGTGATCACATAATCGGCCCGTACCTCCTGCCAACAAACTTGAATGGAGTGAGGTACAAGGTCTTCGTCCAAGATCTTCTTCCAGAACTGTTAGAGGATGTACCACTTATTGTGCGTTGTCAGATGTGGATGCAACTAGACGGAGCACCAGCACACTTCACTCTTCAAGTGCATAAACTTACTCAATGACATTTATTCCGGGTGCTGGATCAGAAGGGAAGCTTCAATGGCCGCCTCGCTCCCCTCATCCGACGCGTCTTGATTTTTTTTCTGCAACCAGTTCCCAACCAAGAAGAACTTCTCGGCCAAATACTTGCAGCAATTGATAAGATTCGTGAGGTACGTGATGCACTTGGTAGAGTGTGCCAGAACTTTCCACGATGATTGTATGTCTGTATTCAATGTGATGGTAGACATTTTGAACACCTAGTGTTATAAAACCAAATTCGTTAATACATTTAGATTTGCTTAAGTGTATGCACAAAATGTCTTGTCTATCCTGACATTCCCAGGCTTGTGCTATAACAGGATTACTTTACAGATCATAAGTTACTAATCAAAAGTTGAAATACAACTCCTTTATAAGCTCCTGAAATTTGTGCACAATATTTTGAATCACCCTGTATATATTGCCTGATGAGGGACATTGGAGAGCTTTTATATCTTCATATCTGTCCAGGCAGGACTTACATAAGTTGAATAATATACGCAACACTGTTTTTATACAATTTCAGCAAGTACAAGACTTAGATATTCCAATTTCTCCTGAATTACCAACAAGAATCGCCTAATTACCGCAATAATTATCTACTACATCGTTATTATTCATCCAACCTTCACAATTAAATATTATACCAATAGGTATTAATCCTTTTAACTAACCAAACGCTACCGACCCTAATGTCAATGATTACCAGGCTATGTTCTGGCGGTCGTTACTCATCACTGATATCTCGTTTCGATTCTCTAGAAAGTTGGAAGTCTTAACCTCCTAGTTCCCGAAGATACTGCTAAGATCTCTAGTGAGATCATTGTACCTTTTTACCTTATATTGTATAAAAAGCATTTGGCGTGATTAGCCTGGATAAACATTGCCTATCAGCCAAACAATTATATATGTTAATCCCAGAGTTTGATGATCATCCAGCCAATATAGGATTGACGTGTGGAAAGAATATCAATACGTCCAATCGTTGTAGCCAGATTTCACAGCGGCTAGTTTTACAATTGCTTGAATTCTTCACGATGTTCGGGACCAGTCTCAAACACTGATCGAAAATCAATGAGAAAATGTCTTCACTCAAAAAGACTGGAACCAGTGCCCATCCCATAGCAGTTCTACGCTAAAGCAGGATGCCTTAGTTCGGTCAGACACAGTTCTAATTACTTATATATCGCACGCGCTGGCATGCATGCACGCACACTCACACACACGTGCGCGGAATATTTAAAGTACCAACAGCAATTCGTATGTTCTCCAAACTGGGCATTTTTCAAGAGAGAACCTATGTCCGAAAATTCATAGTTTTGAAACTATGAAACGTCGAGTTTAAAAACAATTCGGATATGGTGATGACTTGCGTTCAACCTTCCATCAAGAAACCAAACAAGAGCCTCACATAGTGCAATAATTTACATAATTTGTATGAAGACTACATTGACGGTACAAAAATTCAAACTCACTATCAAACAAAACTGGCTGTGTGCTCAGTATTTTTGTAGGTGTGTGGATTCTTGCAATAATATCCTCCTCTGATGTTACAAGAGTATGGTGGATATGTGGGGAACATATGGTTCTGCTCTTTACTATAGTGACACTAGAAATTATGCGAACCATGTAATAAGGAGCGACGTACATGAGGCGCGGATAAGTTATTAAATTCTGTTCTCCCATCCACCTCACACTGAAGGCTGACGGGCTTCATAACTATATGAATAATAACCCGAAAAAGCTAGTTCATGGCATCAACAACAATCGAAAAAACCTTTGATGGCCCATTCAACGCCCAAACCAAGAATTTTCGAATAATAAATTCAATGCAGCAATGGCGGATTGCCACTCCTCCACTGTATTTACCTGTTTTTTTCATGTAGACTCTCTAATTTATTTTCAAACTACAGTCAAACTTCCCTTAATGGATACTTCTCAATGACAGACAATTCTAAAGTCCCCCGTAAAGAACATTGGCTCTTATGGGGAAATTTCTTCCCAAAAGCGGACATTCTTAATAACAGATGTGGACACTAAAACGTATCCACGAACGAAAATTGAAGTTCCGAACAACGTATAGCGTGAGAGGAGAAACGTTTATATGAACATGTAATTATTTGTAACAATGGACATTATCGCGCATTTTGAACGTTATTATATATTTTATTATAGCACTTGAGTCTCGGGAGCAGCATGTTAATGTGGACACTGTTTGTGTGTTGAAAAGACAAAGCTACGTCTTGCTAAAATGTCACAAAAACGCAATAGATTAACATTGAATGAAAATCATCAATGCCTACGAAAAAATTGAAATAGTACCTTTTAATGCAAAATGATAAGGAGGGGCTTGAATTAACCTCTGCGGTTAAAACACATAATGAGAAGACAATTCTAAATGAATCCCTTGTCCAGAAAAAAATACAGGATCATTTCAAGGGACCCTTCCAGAATTGAGACTTTAATCTAAACGTATAATGCACAGTAGTGTAAATTACTGTAGTAATTTGTTTAGACATACTGTAGACAGAACTGTAGGCCTACACATTAACACTGTACTGTAGCATTCACAGTACTATTTTTCTCAAAGAAAAATGTTCACTAATTTACACAAGTACTGTAATTTTCTTTCTACAACTCTACTGCACAACGTACTGTACTGTGTTTTTATTTTATTACTTTTCTGAAGAGCGGACACTTCTTAATAGCGGACGTTTTTATTGTCCCCATAGGTGTCCGTTGTTCAGAAGTTTTACTGTGTAATAAAAGTTTTAAAATCTAAAAATATTTGCAATCGTTCAACAGCAATTTTCAATCGAATGTAGTGTCTGGCGGATTCCCAACTATCCATTGTATTTCTCCGCTCCAACCATGGACCATATAGGCTAAGTAACTATCTCATTGGCTCTATCGGACCCGCAAATTCATGGCCGCGCGGACATAAACTCTCCATACATCCCTATCCTGAGCTAACGCTTTCCAATTATCCCCTGTATAATCTACTTCCCTCAAATCATAGTCAAAGTAATTCTCCCACCTCATTCTTAGTCTACCAACAGGACACTTTCCCTCTGGTCTCCTACAAGAAACTTCCATGTCCCTCTTTTATTCTCCGTTCATGAAACATGTCCTTCCCATCGCAATTTATGAGACTTAATTGTTCTTGTTATATCATCATCATCCAGGGATTAAGCCTGTTGGCTCGTTCAGAAAGCTAGAATTGTTAAAATTGTTCAGACCATCTTCTGTGTGGGCGTCCAACATTTCTCCTTCAATGCGGTTTATAATTTAGCAATAATTTTGGAAATCTTTCTTCTGGCATTATATCAATATGTTCTTTCCAGTCGTTCCTATATTTAATTATTAGGTCTGTAAGTTTGAAAATATTTAGTTCTTTTCTTATATCTTCATTCCTTTTCTTATCCAGCAGAGTATATCCTGCTATATTTCTTAAACATCTTATCTCAGCTGCTTGCAATCTTTGTTCTTGTCTTTTAGTGATCGTCCAACACTCTGATTCATACATCAATACAGGAACAGCCATTACTTTATAAAATTTAATTTTTGTTTCTTTTCTTGTGTTTTTAAGAGTTCTTTTAATAGTGCCACACATTAGATTAAATTTATTTATTTTGTCATTAATATCTTCAGTTTTAACATATGATAAATTGAAACCTAGATATTATTATATATTTTTATATTATTGTATCTTATATTATTATATCTTATTATATTTGGTTTCCTATAAAGATCATGCAGCTCACTGTTATGTAGTCTTCTCTATAACCTGTAAGCGTCTATATTTCGCATCCATATAATGTAACTGGGAGAATAACATTTGAATATGTCTTCAGAATAACGTTTTTTTTAGAGATGTTGCGACGGCCTGCATTTCCAGAATTCAGTCTATATTTAATTTCTTTGTGCATCTCATTCCTATTTGGAATTATTGTTCCTAGATATTTGAAATCAGCCACTTTTTCAAAATTCCCTCATTTGACATTAACTGTTTTCATATAGGCTATCTAGTTTATTTTCGAACTATTGTATTTAAAATATACAAATATTTGAAAAAATTGTATAGTAGTTTTCTGACAAATATAGTGATTAGTGGATTGCAATTTCTTCATTGTATTTCCGTGATCTAACTATGTAACATATCTGACGTATCTAATTTATTTTAAGTGTTTCAATGTACACTATTAAAAGGTAAAATGGTCCCAATGCGGAACATAAGAAGTGCTTGTGGTAGTAGATTTAAAAAAATCCATACTTCTAGAAAATCGGCACAATATGTCAGCCGGGATGTTAGACCTGCAGCATGACGGCCATATTTACGAAGAACATAGTTGTGGTACTCATTCTAGTTAGAGGCCGAGTCAAATCCAGAACCATGGTGCCGCCAGAAGGTTAAGGCCAAATTTAAAATCTTGTCCCCATCGGACGGAATCCGCATTTTCCTGCTTGTTGTGCTTTTCCTTAACCAACTACGCTACGACTTGCTCCCATTGTAGAATATTAACTAACTAACTAAATGGCACTGTCGAACCTATAGCTTCGTTCCCGCGCGGTCATAATTTCTCCATACATTCCTATACTGAGCTAATGCTTTCCAATCATCCCCTGTATAATCTACTTCCCTAAAATCATGGATAATGTTATTCTCCCGCCTCATTCTAGGTCTACCAACTGGGCGTTTTCCTTCTGGTTTTCCTACCAGAAGCTTCCATGCACCTCTTTCGTCTTCCATACGTGCCACATATCCAGCCCATCGCAGCCTACGAGGCGTAATGACTCTTTTTATAGCTGGTTTCCTATACGTATCATGTAGCCCACTATTATGAAGTTTTCTCCATTCACCTGTCTGTTCATCTCTTTTTGGCCCAAAATGTTTGCTAAGAATTTTATTCTTAAATACTTGTAATCTCCTTTCCTCCCTTAAAATAAGAGTCCATGTTTCACAGTCATATAATATAACTGGGAGAATAACTGTTTTATATATTTTCAGTTTAACGTATTTTGAAAGGAGTTGGGAGGACAAGAGTCCTTGTAATGTGCAACCATATGCATTTCCAGAATTGAGCCTATGTTTAATTTCTTTGTGCATCTCATTCCTATTTGTAATTATTGTTCATAGATACATGAAATCGGCCACTTCTTCAAAATTTCCTTCATTTGTCATTAGTTGTCCATTTACATTATAATAAGGCATTTGTATGCGTGGACATATATTTAGTTTTATTGATGTTTACTTCCAATCCCAAATATTAGCAAAATTAATTCTATACCAATTATCTTTCGAATGTCGTGATTGGAGTATTGGTTGCTCTCAACTTGTTCGACACGTATCTTGTTATGTACTTTGCTCGTATGTTACACATGTGGAAGGTGATATTATAGATTCGGTACACTACTTTTCAAACAGATTGATTTTACGTTCGCTTTATAAGGATTTTGAATTCGTGTATTATAGCAACACCTTGTTGAACGTGTGAATAGAATTCTTACAATGAAAGACTTCACTCGTGAAAAGGAAGGCGGAGAGTAGATATCGTGCAAGAAGCAATATTCATGTCATTCCGTATTGAAACACTAACAAAGCCAATTCCACTATCTCCATATTTTATAAATATTATAACGTTATATCAAACGGTAATTGTTTCCGAGGACTTACGTAGTGGGTATGTGAGTTTTAGTATTTATCTTTCTTCTTTAAGTTATTTTTCTTCTCATTATCTTTCTTCTTAAATTTATTCTTCTGTCGTGGTTTAAGTCTATGCCTGTTCCGCTTTCACACCTATTCTTTTCTGATTCTCAATCCCATTTTTGTCATTTTTTCTTCTTCTTTTGTCATGGTTTAGGACTATTCACGTAATATTCTCACAGCTAATCTACTAACCATTTTTAAATTGCCAATAGATTGTCATCCTATGTGTCTATACCCTTTAAAGGCTTGCTTGGGAATCCTTTTTCTCTACCATAAGTTGTAGATGAGATAACCATTGCCGTCTATGTAGTCCTATGTATGAATGTATGTGTGTGTGCATGTATGCAAGTTGTAATTGATTTTTATTGACATTTCGAAAGAAAGGAAATAGAATTTCATTTACATTGCGCACGGACCTGTTTGGCCGTACGTGCATATTTTTTCCCCACGAATAAAATAAAAATAAACATAAGAATATATACAATTACATGCATGGCACACAGCTTCACTCATACATACAGAAGGCATAAAACAATGAATATTTGTAAGTCTACGGTACATACACAGTAATACACATCTAGACTCATTCATGAAGGACCATGTATATAGATAAAAAACTCTGATTTTGCACAATAATAATAAAAAATTGCTACAGAACAGATTAAAAAGAACACATACGGTACACACATATATATCGAGACACACGCGCGAGCGCGTACTTCCCCCATCATTGCAGACAGCAAATACGTTAGCAGGCTATTCAACTAAGGCAAGATTTTAAAGATACATTACGAAACTCCGTTGAGGTCACTGTGTTAAAGTTTTAAGAAATGTAAAACATGGTCGTCGAAACTGAAGTAGACATTAACAAACTTAATACAAACGATAAAACACACATAAAATATGAAACAGCCCAAGTCATAAATAATATAAATAATAGTAATTTATTATCATTAAATATAGAATATAGAAAGCCTGAAACGACTAAATACAAAACTCAAAACTAATAACGTAATTCATATGAAAGCTGATGAAGGTAATGAAATGGTTTTATTGAATAAAGATAAATACATAACCAAATTATTGAGGACTACTGAGATCTCATCTACTGTTTTACATTTATTAAAACTTTATTCAACTAAGAATAACTTATTATATAATATAATTGAAGATCGGAAACAAATATCATATTGAAGTCCTTATTACTGATACAATGTAAGTATGTGAGTATGTATATACCCTATACATCACTCGTGGAGATGTGTCCCCCCTCTTGCGGGGTTTCTTGACCGAGTTAATTTCGTTAAGCTTATTTCCCTACAGATTGCGTGACATGCGGTGACCACATCGTCTCAATGAGACATCTAGGATAGGCAATCAAGATATTACTTCAATGGGGAATTCGAGTTACACTTTGCTCCGAAACACTAGTCTAGTGCTTGATGTTCTTTTACGAAATTCTTCAGACTCAGGACCCATGGCTTAAAGTCACACCCGGAGGACTTGTCTTCAGACTCAGGACCCATGGCTTAAAGTCACACCCGGAGGACTTGTCTCATGCATTTTTTATTCTTATTCCATTGAACCCGGCCGGGGTTGAACCAACGACTCTTTAGAGTAGAGGCAAGGACCTACCGCGGTCGATGTTGCTATTTTTTTATCTATAATTTGTTCCACACCTAGCTATTCTCCAATATCAGTGTTACTCAGGTCCTATATGACTTTCCTTTTTGTAGATTTTGAGCAAGGCGATTTTATGCTTGCCTTTAATAGTCCATGCCTTACTTCCACATATAATGGTGAGCATATATTTCTTTCATTGTTTATTTATTTATTTCACATAGTTGAAGTTAGGGTAATATGGAATTCCATTCCAATCAACCTGACAAACATACAAAGTGAAACAAGACCTGTGTGGCAAAATTCGAGAAATTGTAGGTCCTATACGAAGAAATTCTGGGTTGGAATATCATTACGGGAACTACTTTTTATCAACAGTAATCCAACAAGAGCTTGTGTTTTTCTAAAAAAATCACGAGCGGCAGAGTCGCGAGTGATTTTGTCCAATGAAAAACTCAACCTCGCGTTGGATTTGGAGTGACTATTTAGCGAATAATACAACATCAGAAGCTAAAAATAATTATAATGTTTAATATTTACCAAATGTGAGGTTGTGTATTCTGATATTACTCCCGGGCTATTTCTAAGCCGGCTGTATAGTTATAAATAGCATATATTTACGGTTAAATTTCTTTTGGCTTGGAAAAAATCATAAACAGATGATTGTTTGAGAAATAACTATTAACAATAATGCAGATTCATAATAATAATAATAATAATAATAATAATAATAATAATAATAATAATAATAATAATAATAATAATAATAATAATAATAATAACAATAATAATAACAATAACAATAATAATAACAATAACAATAATAATAACAATAACAATAATAATAACAATAATAATAACAATAATAATAATAATAATAATAATAATGCTTTATTTTAGCTGGCAGACTTAAGGCCATAAGGCCTTCTCTTCCACTCAACCAACGAATAGTAGAATTATACAAAAATTACATATATATTATAATTTTAAGATATTGTTAAAATACAGACTAAACAAAATACAATGATGATGTGATCTAATACTAGCTAATACTAACAAAAACATAGAATATAATAAAATTAAAATTATATAAAATAGTAGTAGTGGTCTCTATCCACTATTCCAACGACCTACTCTGTGCGCTCTTTCAATATCACTGTCCACCAAATCAATCCCGATTTGCGCCACTACTCTTTTAACTATATGTTCAGTTTCCTCCCAGCTTTCCCTGTCTTCTTCATGCACTCCATATATCACAATATTATTACGGCGACTCTGGTTTTCGAGATAGTCTAATTTAGATTCCAGCCATTTCAATCTGTCCTCCATCCGATGCATGTTCGTCTCAATATCACGAATTTTTTCACCCACGTTGCACTTTTCAAACCCCTCTTTCACTTCAGTTGACAATGTTTCAATCAGCTTTCTAACTTCTTCCATAATGCTTTGTCCCCTGCACACTTCAACCACTCTAACAAAAACACGTCCGCTCTTCTCGACGGCCTGCCAACTATTATCCGATATAAAATAAAGTAAGTGGCTTCCTAGATGATTATTAATGGAATGCTCTATATAGTTGCTATGCAGTTAATGTTTTCATTGTGTCGAACTTAAGATATCAGTTAATTTGGATTTAAATAATGATAGCGATTGAGAGTCCCTGACATCACTGGGAAGTGAGTTCCATGCTCTAGTCATATATATTGTGTAAGATTCAGAGTATGTCCTGTGCTGAGGTACCAAAAGCAAAGAAGAGTCTTGTGATCTTGTTCCTAAATTGTGATGAGCCGATAAATTTTGAAAACATGTTGTTAAATAACTTGATAAATATGTGTGCAGAATTTGGAATAGTAAGATATGCGAATGTAAAGTTCTTCTGTCATTTAGGCTAGCCATGATAAGGCCTGAAATGAAGGAGACACGTGGTTATAATGACGGAGATTGAATATAAATCGAATGCACGCATTATGAGCACGCTGTAGTCTGTCAGATAGATCAGTTGTCAGATTAGTCAGTAATATGTCGCAGTAGTCGAAGTGTGGCATTATAAGAGTCTGTACAAGTATTTGTTTTAATTTTCTAGGAAGGAAGTTTTTAAAACTATTTAGGGAATGAAGAATTGAGAACACTTTCTTGCAGGTATTATTCACCTGGATTTTCCAGTCTAGGTGTTGGTACATGTAGATATCCAGAATTTTTGCTACTGAGCTGTAGGGGATGTTTTTGTCATTTAGGAGAATGATAGGGACATTTTCATAATTTATAATGCTTTGGATTCGCCGATGTCCTATAATTATGCACTGTGTCTTGTCAGCATTTAGATTAAGTCCATGTTTCTTCGACCTTTGGGACATTGAGTCTAGGTCACTATTTAATTTGTCTAGTGTGTCATGTACATCGTCAGGATGAGACTGAATGCAAATTTGCAAATCGTCAGCGTATAGGTGATGTCGACAATAGGTAAGTCTAGTGGATATATCGTTAATATAGATAGAGAACAGAAGTGGTCCTAACACTGAACCTTGCTGGACGCCACCCTTCAGTGATAGCCAGGATGAGGAAAGTTCTGCATTGGATACACATTGCTGGCGATCATGAAAATAGGATTCAAGCCAGTTAACAGCATTATCCGAAAGATTTAGAGCGCGTAATTTTGCTATTAATATGTCAGTGTCAACAGTGTCGAAAGCTTTATTGAAGTCCTAGAGTGTAAATATTGTCATGTGGCCACTGCCCATTGCTTCCCGCGCATCTTCGGTAACTTTAAGAAGTGCGGTTGCCGTACTATGACCGTCCTAAAACCTGATTGGTGTGGGTCGAATAAGTTATGTGTGTTAAGGTAATCAGTTAATTTATTGTCCATGAACAATGCGCTCCAAGGTCTTAGATAGGACTGGGAGGATGCTGATTGGTCTAAAGTCGTTTGGTGTTACAGGTAATTTAATTTTAGGGATTGGTCTGACTATAGCTCTTTTCCAGAGTTCGGGGTAAGTTGAGGTAATGATTCAGGCTTTAAATATATGGGTTACAGCTGGGAGTATGACATGGAGTATTTTCTTTAAAAAGTCGGTACTTATATTGTCTATACCTTGTGCCTTATTCCTAATGCGGTCCAGGGATAGTTTAACGTCGATTGGCATTATATAGGAAAAGAAGAATTTTTCTCGGGAAGGAGTAGGTGTGGATAGGAGCTCATCTATAGTTTGTTGTTTGGTCGTAGTGTTTATGTTAAGTGTGGCGTACGATGTGAAATGTTGGTTTAGATCGTCCAGTGACATGTTAATACTCTCTCCTTTGGTTGTCGGCTGCCGTAGACCCATTAATGTAATACGTTTCCACATATCACTTGCATTTGTGTTTGGATCAATGAGACTATGAGCATACCACAACTTAGCGTTCCTAATGTTTTGTTTCGTTTTGTTTCTTAATGTCTTATATTGTCTTAAGTTAGCGTCACTTTTGTCCCGTCTATAGTTTCGAAAAGCAGCATCCCTCTCAGCCATCAGTAGTCGAATTTCGTGGGACATCCAGGGAGCTGGGGATTTAGTAATTCGTCTAGTCTTCAAGGGGGCATGTTTGTCGTAAAGTTCTAATATCATATTGTTAAATTTAAGCAATTTTTCTTCGATTGTGCGTAGGGTCCAAATATCATGCCACGGCATCTCGATAGCGTCTGCAATTAGAGCTTGCTGGTTAATATATTTTAAATTTCGGTACGTCAATAATTTAGGACGAGTCCTAGGACACTGGAGAGAGTATTCGATATATATGACGTCATGGGCTGATATGCCAGGGGCAGATATTTGTCCGTAGTTTATAATTTTCTGTGAATTTGTTGTGGCTATGATGTCTATTAAGGGGGCACGCCGTAGCGTAGTGATTAAGGCACTGAGCTACAAGCCGAAAGGTCGAGGGTTCAAGTCCTGGTGGGTCAGGATTTTTAAACTGACCCAAACCTTCTGGCGGCACTTTGGCCCTGGTGTAGACTCAGCCTCTAACGGAAATGAGTACCAGATACTTGTTCTGGGGGTAAAGGCGGCCGTCACGCAGGGCTGACAACCCGGTTGACATCAAGTGCCGATTGTCCAGAAATAGTGGGAGCCTTAACCTCCTACTACCCCAAGGGCCTCCTGAGGCCTGTAATGGGATTACTTTACTTTACTTTTACTTTATGTATATTAATGTATCTGTCGTCGATGTGTGATGGGTTGGTTGTAAAGGCAAGACATGCATATTTCATGCGTGAAATAGTGCCAGTAGTTCTGATGATGATGATGATGATGAGGAAGAAAGTAAGTTAGAGTTAAAGTCGCCCATTACTATAACATGCTGATAATGCGGCAGTAAACTTAATAAACGTGTTTCTATGTTACTAAGGTACTCTACTATCGGAGGTTTGTACACTACGAACATGAGACATCTCTGTAAACTAGCTGAGATTTCAATGAAGAGTAATTCTGGTCGTGCATTGTAATCAGGGGAGGAGTGAAGAATGACTTTAGGCTCTATATTCGATTTGATATACATCGCAACTCCCGCACCTCTTTTTCCTAGTCTATCATTGCGACAGAGGGTGTAGCCGTCGATATCAACAAGTGAGGAGTGATGGGAAGGTTTAAGTCAGGACTCAGATATTAAGATCGCATGCAGAGAGATCTCGGAAAATAAATACAGCATTTAATAATTTTTTAGAGCAACAGAACTAACCTTTTTTTTTAGTAATTTTTAAGTGTTCTTCTTTTAGCATTTCTTGCTGTACCATACCGATCGTACATTGTTGAATCGATAAACTTGTCAAAGAAGTTAATTTGCGGAGATATCTCTCATTACAAAGAGGAAGAGGCAATTTTATCAACAAGAAGAGGCACGATTATGAACAGGAAGTGGCAAAATTATTGCTCTATGAGTTAAATAGTCATAATAATCGTTTCATAATATAAATTAAAAATAAAATCTGTGAATTTATTCAAAACACACACGAAAACATAACAGGACTATTTAATTAACAGCTTCCTGGATGCATCTACATATACCTACTAGCGCAATATGATGTTAAACGTTAAAGTCTCTATTTATTATACATGAATAGAATGGGCGTTTATGTAAGTGGATTTTAATATGTATTTAGTGCTAAAAAACCTTTTATAAGGAAATTAAGCATCTCGGAACCTATGTTGATGTTATATAATTAAAATTCTCTTCAGGAATGGAATGTGTGCAGAACATATTAACTATTTTGTTCTAGTCTTCTGAATTCCTAAATCCGCATTTCAATATACGTTAAAGTGGAATACTTCTCCTTGAACGTTAAAACTGTTTTAATGAACAAGTAGACTTGTGATTACCAAACTCCCGTCTGGTTCCGAGATCCGCGGTTTGAAGCCCGATACGAGTTCATTAATTTTAATAGCTTAAAATAAGTCTTCTTTGGAAGGGACGTAGACCCACAAGCTTCGTTCGAATATTTATTTTATTTATTTATGTATTTAGCCTGGTGGAGTTAACACTCATGAACCGTTCCAAGACGGTGTGAAAGCTGATGCAACTCCTGGCAACCAGCTTCTTGATTAATCGGCCAGGAGTTCTATACGGCCAATGTTCTGAAACCTGTGGTGTTAATCATAGATTTATGCCAATTGTTATTGAGAGAAGTTCAACAAATAAATTTATCAATTGAATTTCTAAGTTAAGAGAATTATCATATGACTGAAAGCAAGTGATGATCTCTTAAACCAGTTTATAGTAAATTAGCACTTACTTCTGATTGTGACCTTCTCTTCCACTCACCAGGACAAACATATATTACATCAGAATATAACAATCGTAATTTAACTCTCATATTAAATATTAAATGAAGATTCGACCAATAAGATAATATCTATTATATTATGATCTATAATACAACCACTTAATGATAGTTAAGATTAAGACTAAACCTAATAATAAAATGTATTCCAGCAAGATAAATTAAATTGTTGGTAGATCGTCCTTGTCTAATGTAGGGGGCTATATATATAAAAAAGAAAAATAATGAGATATAGAAAACTAAATTTATGGTTATACAATATTTAAACAAATGAAAATATTTACGAAAGTTACAGAGCCTAAGTCTGAAAAAAGAGACCACTGTGTAAAATGTATTTCACGGCCATCGCCTTCGATGTTGTAAGCGCTAAATGTATTGTCTCAGGTTCCGAGAGAGAGGATTCAAATCCTGTCAATGTCGATGGATTTTTAGGTTTGGAAAGTCCAAGGAACAAGTCGTTGGAGAGTGATGTAAATGTCGAGTGTGAAGATTTTAGGGACCGTAAAAGAATCTCAGCCTAAATTAAAGGCTATGAACAATCTTTAATCGGGCTTTCCCATCAACTAATACCTTAGCTGCCTACGACAGTGCGTGAGAGACAAGTATGTGTTTTACAGCTAATACATATTTTTCTGCTTGACAATGATTTTTTATTATCTGATCCCTGGGACTTACAACTGAACGTTAGTATCATCTTTGTACCATATCTTGTAGTAAGAAACAAGTTTGGACGTTGGAAGCAAGTGATAATCAAATATTTAGACATATCAATCACATACTTACATCTCACACACTGTAAGTGTCTCTTTAAAGTGATGAGTTAACCACATGTAACTCTCCGATATTTGTATAGTTTTTATTATAGGTTTATTTATTTCGCCTAACGGAGTTAAGACCACAAGGTCTCCCCTTCCACTTCACCAGGGTTAAATTATACATATAATAACAATTATGAATTATCTACAAGTTAATTATTATTACATAATAGGCATAGGCTGCACAATATAGAGATGACGAGGAAAGTACAAAAATATTAATAATAATGATAATAAATAGTAATAATGATATATTAATAATAATGATAATAAATAGTAATAATGATATATTAATAATAATGATAATAAATAGTAATAATGATATATTAATAATAATGATAATAATAGTAATACTACTGATAACCTATGATTTGATTAAGTAATTGACTTGGTAAAGAAAGTATAAAATATAAAGGAATAATAAAAGTATATCTGGAACACGGTTATATATTATATTGTGTAGGGAAATATTTAGTGAGCTTTCTTTTGAACTGTCTTTGAGTGGGCAGTCCCTGACATACAAGAAAAGGGTATTCCAGAGTCGGGTGGCTGAAACAAGGGAGGGCGAGGAATAGTGAGATGTTCGATGTAGAGATATAGCTAGAGTTCAATTTTCTCTCGAACGTGTGTTTAAGTTATGGCGAGAAATAAGAGTAAATTTGTTTTGTGAAGTAACTCCCGCAATGGAGCAACCTTTCTCCACGAGGGTATATACGGGATACAGACAGTTATTCCAGGTCGAGATTTGAGATGCGACGCTAATGACCTCAGCTGTTAAACAACAGGACTAATGAAACAAATGATATGAGAGCGGGACCATCAACTAGAGTTAACAAACTGCACTGAAATGAGTTCTAGAGATAAATGAACGAAGAAATTAATGAAAAACTCGTTGCAAAAGATTTAACGAGAGTCTCAATTTGTTTACTTATCGTCAGATGTAAATAGTTGTATATTTGTTTCAATCTAATGTTTATTGAACATTCCTATTGTAATTGTAATTAAGTCTGATAAAACAAGTACGGCGGGACTGCCGCTGGCAGGGGAACTACTGCAATGTTGTAAAATAACAAGAGAACGTGTGGATTGTTTATACAGTGCTTCCACCTAGCGGTTATTTGCTAACTCTTGCAAATGAGAATTTCTCAAATTGATTATAGAAGGATAACAAAATTATTCTTGTTTAATTTTCACTCAGTAAGATACACCAACAAGTATAACTTACAAGTAGAAAAAACTCTATAAAGTTTCTTGAAACGTAAGCTTTCTAGAAATAAATATTTATGAAAATTGTTCGCATGTAAATAACGTTAAAAGCATCAATGCTTCAGGGTTAACAAGCATTAAGAGCGAAAAGTTGTTTTCTAAAACAAAGATAATGCTCAGGGAGGTAGTTTAGCTTTACAATTAATGTATATATGCCGGGGTCGATGGATTTTTACGATGGAAAAACTCAAGGGACAAGAACATTAAGTCGTGGGTCCCGAGTCTGAAGGTTTCCAGGTGCACATTAATGAAATCTTTAGAAATGTCCTTTATTCCTGCCCAGCCCAATCTACCACGTCCTTGACATGGCTCCTGTAAGTAAGTAGTGTAGAGGCGTAAAAGCGAGTTCCGGAAGCTTAAAGATTGGGCATACCAGCTAAAGGAGAAAACCCCAATAGAAACTTATCGACCCTCCAAAATTGCTGGAGGTTGAGCGTGGGGCTGACATCTCCACCATGTACAAATTGTATGTTCAGAAACCCAACATACCTCGGATACCTACGAATTGGCACGTGGAAAGTTAGAACCCTTTATAAAACTGGGAGCCTAAAATCTCTCCTATAGCAATTACACCAATTTAATAACAGCTACACCGAGCACCAAAAAAAGGTGCTTCTGCAAGTTTTATGGGGAATAGATGAGTTGGAAGACCGAAGAAACGATGGGAGGATGGTATTAAGGAAAGTGCTGCAAGCCTACTTAAATGTCACAACTGGAGACTTTTCGCGCAAAATAGAGATGATTGGAGGCAGACGTTATGGGAGGCCAAAGTTCGAATTTGAGTCAAATAGCCATTTGATGGATGGAAAAGAACAGCAAGTCTAGAGATCAAGAGGTCTCTGCAAAATTTTCCAACCATTATCTACCCAAGTAATATTTTAGTTGCCCTCTAGATGTCTCACTGAGGCGATATTACTCGTTGAGACATGTAGGTAAATAAGCGTAACTAAACTGTGTTAAAACACTCGGACAAGGGAGCGCCCTAATCCTCACACAAGGAATAAAGGGTAAATAGATATATTAATGTATAATAAGAGTCAAAACCCGCACCATATTGAGTAACACTACGGAATTGGGACTGGAAGTAAACATCACTAAAACTACATATATGCTCACACATAGAAATACAATATATAATCGAAATTATCAGTTAATGACAAATTAGGAAAATTTTGAAGAAATGGCTGAATTGAAACACCTAGGAACTATAATTACAAATATGAATGAGATGAACAAACCAATTCAACATAGAGTTGGTTCTGGAAAAGCATGCTATTATGCAATACAGGGACTCTTGTTGTCCCTACTTTTCTCAAAAAACGTTAAAATTAATATATAATAAGACACTTACTCTCCCAGTTATATGGAAGCGAAACATGGACACGTACTTTAAGGAAGAAGAAAATATTATGAGTATATGAGAATAAAGTTCTTAGAAAAATATTTGCATCAAAGAGAGATGAACAGATATGCGAATGGAGAAGATTGCATACCAATAACTACATAATCTTTATAGGAAACTAGATATAACAAGAACAGTTAAGTTTCGTTTACTGCATGGGCTGGATATGTGGAGCGAATGGGGAATGAAAGAAGGGCATGGAAACTTGCTGTAGGAAAACCAGAGAGGAAAACGTCCACTTGGTAGGTCTAGAGTGAGGTGGGAGAATAACACCGCGATTTGAGGGAAGTAGATTATACAAGAGATGATTGGAAAATATTAGCTCATGTCTGCGCATTCATGAACCTACGGATTCCATAATTCCGGTGTATACAGGTATAAACACATTTTTATTTTTTCATGGTAAATTAAGTTACACGACATAACTACAGCAAATTGAGGACTTTTGTAGTCTGTCACTTTCAGTTGTTCGATCAGTCAATAGTATGTCACAATAATAGAAACGGGGCATTATAAGAATCTCTACAAGTATTTGTATTAATTTCATAAGAAGAATTAGTACAACTATTGTATTCGCGTCCACCGCTGTGGTCTCGTCACGCAGCAGGTTCGATCTCCAGTCGGGGCAGTTTTTCTGGGTGAGGTTTTTATTGGGGTTTTTTCCTCACCTGTAAGGCAAATGTCAGGAAAACTTTAAGGTCCAAACTGTCTCCGAAATCATATGGCCATCATCATAATCCTTATCATTATCATCATCATCATCATCAACCTTCACCGGTGTGGAAAGCAACGGGAAGCTATCACTCCTACAATTCCCTAGTAAAGCTGCAAGCATAGCATGAAAATGCTATGATTGCAGTGAAGGACCTGCCCTCGGGCAGAATTACTATGGATGGATTATATTCGCGCAAGTCTCATGAATATTATATTTAATACAATTATTGTATTCGCGTAAGTCTCATAAATACTGACACCAGTATACTTGCTGATATGCACCTAAATATCCCAGACGTGACATGGTTACAATTTTTCAAATAAAATTGAAATAAAGTAATAAGTAGGGAGTGGAATTTGTTCCAAGGTGCCGTTTACTTATTTATACTGGTATTGACTATACTGGACCAATTAAGGAGAGGGTGGGATGGGGTCTCAATACCTATCGGACGAGTCTTGTATAATATAAACATTAGGAAGTAATATAAGGTATATCATCTAATATATTAAAATAAATGTTTGTGTGTTTGTTCGTACTTTATGGGAGGCCATACCGTTGATCCGATTTTGATGGGGCTTTTTGCAAAATGTTCAGGAGATTCCCGGAATGAAAATAGGCTACACGAAAGTTGTGATATTCAACTCCTACACCCTTAAAAATAGCCCTTTGAAGTGGAAAACGTGAAGAAAGTAGCTCTTTGGACGCTTAAATGGCTTACGCTGCCTAAACCATACCAAATACACAAAATTAATGTACACAGAATTGAATATCTCAAAAAACTCTACAAAAAAGTCTGCGACAGCATATGTTTATCTCTTACGGATAACTGACAATAACCATTTTTGTCTTTCATTGATGCCAAGAAGATCGAGACAAGCACGTAGATCCCTTGCAAGTAGACTATAGCAAGCACATGGCGGGTATTCTTTTACGGATAACTCACATTAATGAATTTTGTCTTTTAGCTCATTTATGCCAAGAAGATCGAGATAAGTAGATTCCCACGCAACACCGAATAATCAGCACGGGGAATCTTAAAATAATTACGATATAAATTTATAATTATTTTTCATTTTACTCATTCAACTAATCATAAGAAGTACATTAATTTTTGTCTTTCAGCTCATTTATGCCAAGAAGATCGGAATGAGTAGATTCCCGGACAACGCCGAGTAAACAGTACGAGGTATCTAAAAATAATTACGATATAAATTTTTCCATTTACTTATTCAACTAAACATAAAAGCACATTAATTTCATTTATTTAGGCGTAGCAGCGTACGCTAGTAATATCATAAAATATACTTAAATTATGCATTGCTTACAAGGTAATGGCACGTTTAAGACAACGTTGCCTCATCGCACTTTGTTTTTGTTTTGGATGACATTTCACTACACGTAAGATCAGGTACGCGCAATATCAACTACTGACTTACTCTTCAGTAACTCCACTTATTTACTAAATGAAACGTTGTTTACTTCGTCTGTCTTTCTACATGACAGAGCTCTCTTCATAGCCCGGTAGGTATAAATAAAGATAAAAGGTTTACCCGAATGGATATTATTCTTTGCTATAATCGGAGATGGATTTTGTTCTTTCACGGCACTCAGTGATATGATATTGGTTGCATCTTTGCCCGCACAATTCACACATACATTCGTCGTTCGGAGTATGGAATGTCTTGTTCTTACATATTTTGTGGTGGAAGCCGTGTATGGCTAGTCTTGTAATGGTGTGCCTCTGATCCTGATTCTCTTTGGTCCAGTTGCGGTCGATCATTGCAGTCGTCCCATAGAAGTCGATGTCTATCTCCGCTCTTTTTATTCTTCTCCGTTCTAGCAGTTTGTTGCTGACTCCAGTAGATGGTAGGCTGAGTCTCAGATCTTCTATGTAAAAAGGTTCCTTGGCCAGCTCATATGCTAAGCCTTGATGGCGCATATTTTCCCATTCTGAGGGCACATTTTAGGAACCGTGCCTTCACTTTCTTAATACGTTCTAAGTCACTAATTGCCAATTTTTCCCATATTAATTCGAGTCCATAAATGGTTATTGGGGATATTGTCGTGTCGAAAACTCTAGTGGCAGTCTTGTGATAAGGATGCAACATTATTTATTCTATATATCTGAATTTGTTGACTGTTGCCATGGGTTCGTTGTGTAGCATCATTTTATCTTTCATTGATGTTCGCCCTCCTTTTCGGAATGTCATCAGACAGATATTTTGCATATAGATGCTCAGTTGGTTTTTGATTACCCAGCTTTCTAGTTCTAAAAGTGTTTCTTGCAGCTCTTCTCGGTTGCATACATGATTAATGTGGTTGCAGGCTTTCTTTCGAGTATCTCCACTATGTCTGCAGTCGCTATGTTAAACAGTAGCGGGCTTATGGGGTCGCCCTGGAGGACTCCATTTGTCTGTGTGATGATCTTTGATCTGGTGACCCCATCTTCTATTTCGATATAGTTGTATTGGAGAGCGTATTCTATTATGTTGACTAGTGGTTGTTCTATGCCGATCATGTGTTTTTTACTTTTTGGATCAAGAGTTTTCTGTTCAGTGAGCCGAATGTTTTGCTGTCGTCTATGAATGAAGTATAGCATTTTCCTTTGGGTTTTCGTAGGGCTTCTTCTATTTCGCCCATTAGGTACCTGACGGCTTGTAATGTGCTTGTACCTCGAGTGAAGCCAAATTGGCGTTCAGGGATTGAGACTTCTTCTTCTAGTCTGTTCGTTAAGATTTTCATATATATTTTGAAGAGACAGTTTTCAAGTGCCACACCTCTATAATAGCCCGGTAGGTATGCAGCTATGCGATACACCACTTCCCACCCCTTCGCGCTCATTCTCGTATTCAGTATTCATCTGAAGAAGGCACAGAGTACTGAAACAGCTGTAACGAATTTGTATTTAAATAAATATGAAAATCGTATAAAACTTTTACAGCTTTATTTTATATAATCACTAAACATTCTCGTATAGTTTATGCCAATACAAGAAAACCTTCCATATTGTGGAATAGATTCCGCTCCCTGGCAAGAAGATATATTGAGAATTTTGTCCTCGAAATTTGTTATTTAATTAATCCAAAATAATTTTAAACTTTTTATGAAATCATGTTTACAACTGCCAAAATTCTGCAATATTTTATTGACAGTTTTCTCCTTGAAATATGTCAGTAAGAAAATCCAAAATTATTTTATTTTTTATAAAATCATGTTTTATAACTGTTAAAATTCTATAATATTTTATAAGGTACCGTGCATTATGCTGGAATACGCGGCAGGAAGATTTTAATATGGAAGGGCTAAAGAAAGAATGAGAGCACTTAGACAGTTAAGGGCTTAAGAAGAGAGAGATTGGAAGTCTTTGTTTTAATTTTGGTACGTACCGGTATATGACTTTATAGGAGGGAGCGCATTCATGACTCGAGGGGTAGAGAAGGAGCTAGCGTTTTACTGCTCATGCGATTGTTTTTTTACGGCGTTCTTTCCTCGTAAAAACTTGCCCTCTTAATTCCCGTGTAATACCTACAGGCCTTTCGCTATACGAAACCACAGGAGGTTAACAAAATTATTATAATCACGTTCAATTCTATATGCCTCAAGTCTATCTACTTAATAAACAATTTTGTTTATATCGTTATTCCATTCTAACGATCGTCATATTTTATCTAAATTTCATCATCAGTCAGGCCTCATAAATGCACGATTTTAAGTACTTTTTTTTAAAATAACTATATCAAATAAATTAACACCCATAACATGAATTGTTTTTACCTAGAATAATGTATATTATTTTAAAAACATCAATTAAATTAAATACATTAAATGAATTAAACACAGACTCAATTCTGGATATGCATGCTATTATACATTACAGGGACTCTTGTAGAACATACTTCTCTCAAAAAACGTTAATCTGAAGACATATAAAACTGTTTTACTCTCCCATTTACGTTATATAGATCCGAAACCTGGACTGTTACTTTCAGGGAGAAGAAAAAAAAAATACATGTATTTGAGAATAATTTTCTTAGGACATTTTTTGGACCAAAGATAGGGGGAACAGACAGGCGAATGGTGAAGATTACATGATCTTTATAGGAAATCAGATAAAATAAGAACAGTTAAGTCTCGTAGACTGCGACGGGAAGGACATCTGGCACGAATAGGGAATGAAAGAGGGGCATGGAAGTTTCTTGTAGGATAACCAGAGGCAAAAAACCCATTTGGCAGGCCAAGTATAAGGTGGGAGAATAACATTGACCATGATTTGAGGGAAGTAGAGTATACAGGGGATGATTGGAAAACATTTGGTCAGGATAGGGATATATGGAGAACTTATGCCTACGCGGCCATGAACCTACGGGTTTGATAGAGCCAGTGAGTTAGTTAAAATAATGTAAATATGTTTATTTCATAGCGATTGTAAAATAAATCTGACTCCAAAATGACAATCGTTACGCAATTTGAAAGTTTTTTATAATGTACAGTAAATAAACACATATTTAATTTCATAAACCAGGTGTTGATTTTCTGATAAAATAAAAACATTTTTAATGTCAAAATAGTTACAAATCTCGTATTTTTAAAGGACGAAAGATAATGAAAATGTACGTGAAATATCAAGTTAGTTGCAATGGAATGATTTATATAATGTATTAACCACAAGATCGTAAGACTGGTCTTCTCATATTAATGACAAATGGGGAAATGTTTAACAAGTGGTTGAATTCAAATACCTGGGAACAATAATTACAAACAGAAATGAGATGAATAAATAAATTAAACATAGGCTCTATTCTGGGAATACATGTTATTATCCACCGCTGTAGTCTGGAGGTAGCGTGCTGTCTTGTCACGCAGCGGGCCCGGGTTCGATTCCCGGACGGGACAGGTTCCTGCGTGAGGTTCTTTCGGGGTTTTTCCTCACCTGTAAGACAAATGTCAGGAAGCTTAGGGCCCAACGGTCCCCGAAAATCATCCGGCCATCAACAACATCCATCACCGGTGTGAAAAGCAACGGGAAGCTACCACACCTATAATTCCTTAGTAAAGCTGCAAACCATAGCATGAAAATGCTATGATTGTAGTGAAAGACCTGCCCTCGGGTAGAATTACTAAGGCTGGTTCCACTACAGGGACTGTTTTCGTCCCAACGTATCTAAAAAAATATGTAAGTATAAAACTGTTATTCTCCTAGTTATAGTATTCAAGTCATAGTATTCGAGACTCGGATTCAAGAGATCGCGGATTCAAACCTCTGCGCGCACTCACACGACTGTAGTTATTTCTTGGTTTCCCTCCGGTCGTCAAGGTTAATGTTGATTTGGATTTTTAATACCACGATCCATTTGATCATAATCATATATCACAGAATCATCAATATATTAGATCAGCGAGCGTCTTCAGAAAAGAAAAATGGAACACACACTATATAAACTCACAGCCTGCTGGATACACATAATTATCGTGGATGCGATATGATCAAGGTGTTATGTGACGCAATAATTTATTAAAAGTTAGTAAATGATTGTTGCATTTGTTTACCTCCATTTTATAGTTATTATCCTACATTGCGGAACACTGACTGCTTCGTTTGTGGATGATTTGCGAACTAATGCACTATCATCCTGTGTACACTGCTTCACGTCAGTCTGTGACGTCGAGGATTGCAGTGCAATGCCCTAAGTAAGCTGGGTAAGTGCTTGATTTGCTATTTGTTTCTGACTATAAATGGTTAGTATCTACGTGAGTGCGACGCAGCGACAGTGCTGCTATGACTGGAGGTAAAGGTTTCGCTGTGTCGTTTAATGCGGCATCTTCAGTAGGCCTTGTATATAAGATATTTCATAATTTCAGACTTCGAGAGAGGTTGTAGAGGATACTTCCTGTTCTGTTATTTTTTTTTCTCCATGGCGCGACAGGCCTGGAAGTTCCTTGACCTACCAGCCGGCTGCTGGTCTCATGGAAGAGAGGCTGAGAGGGAAGGACCAATATTGCCTAGAAGGGTCAATAATAAATGTCCTACAATCATATTGGCTGCAAGTCGGACTGCTAAATTTCCTGGTCGAATTATATTTCTAATTGTTTCAATACACACTATAAATGGTCATTCAGACGTGTTAATCACAGAGGTAGACGATCATACAGCCAGTGTAGGGGTGACATGTGGTCAGCACATCGTGTCTCCCGGCCGTTATAGCTGGTTTTCTCAACCTGGAGCCGCTACTTACGTAGGTATCCAAATGCCTCACGATACTGGGTGGACACCAGTCCCATACTGGCCGAAATTCCATGAGAAAATTTCTACTTCCACGGAGACTTGAACCAGCTCAAGCCCCAAAGCTCTGCGCCAAGGTATCTTGCATTAACCATTCGGCTACAGGCAAACCCATTTCTGAATAAATAGTGTTTCCTAACTAAAATTGCAAGATAGATTTCAAATCAATCGCTTCAGGACAGAAAACTTTAACATTTTATTTAGATCATACTGTGTGAAAATCTGATATTATATGATAATTAAAGAACATACTCTGTGGGCGTGAAACATGATCTGTTACATTAAAAGAAGAAAATATGACCTTAAAATAAATATTCGGTTCCATAAGAGTTGAGAATGGAAAATGATTGAAACATCACAACTTGGATCTCCATAATTTATATAGTTGTCCTTAAAACATCTAATTTATGAAGAACAGATTAAGGTGAACAGTTCGAATGTGTGACAAGAGAAATTTCAATTGAAACTATGGGGAAAGAACCACAGGTGGACCTATAGTTGGTTAATCAGTAAAAGAATAGCGGTTAGATTGTTACAAACAACACACGCGAGGGTCCCCTTCGCTAGTAGAGGCGATACATATATGTTTTTTTTTACAAAAAGTACAAGGACAATAAGTAAAAAAAAATGTATTTATGTAGGTGAATGTTTTCGTCAGCGGTTTTACATATAGATGAACACGTTCATATAATAGTAAATCCCTCGTTCGCAATCTGCAGTCCTCGCTACTCCTCTCGTGAGTAACGAACTGAAGAACTAGAGGGAAGAATAATATTTGGATGGATCACAGGGAATAGGCTATCGGAAAATTGAACTGAATGAGTATAATAACTAGGGCTAGGATTTTTATTAAATAGCCTATATTTTTTGGTAAGAATTATATGTTTCTTAATATATATATATATATATATATATATGTGTGTGTGTGTGTGTGTGTGTGTGTGTGAAGGGCTTAGGGCAATAACATGATAAGCCACATATTGTTCTTTCTGAGATATAACGATTTTAATGTTTAAAAAATTATAAATACTAATTGTACAGTATTGTTGTTAATACATTGTGTGTCTATTTGTTTTAACTTATTTTTTTAGATTTTAGATTTAGACTTATTTAGCCTGGTGGAGTTAAGGCCATGTGGCCTTCTCTTCCACTCACCAGGACAAACATATATTACATAAGAATATAACAATCTTAATTAACTCTAATATTAAACACTAAGTAAAAATTTGATCAAAAGATAATATCTAATATATTACGATCTATAATACAACCAGTTAATATTAGTTAAAATTAAGACTAAAACTAATAATAAAATGTATACAAGCAAGGCATATTAAATTGTCCCTGCCTAGTGTATATAAAAAAACAAAGGAAAATAACGAGATATAGAAAACTAATTTTACGATTATACAATATTTAAAACAAAACAAATAAAAATATTTGTTATTCTTAATATTATTTTCATAACACTTTACAAATGATTTTACGGATATTTCAATACATTTATTTGAGCATTGTTTGTTCACCTTGGATTACCCGCAACCAGTATTTGAATACAAACATTTTGCAGTTTATGTCGTCCTGGAATGACCCAAATTCATATAAAATTCCACAGTTAGAAACGGCCTAACTAAGTCCTGTAATATATTTTAGAAAGTACGTATATACCTTATTTAGTATTTCCGTTCTTCGAAAACCTCAAATCTCGACCCTTATCTGTAAATACCAATGTATATATATCTTACTTTTAGTCTAAT
Source organism: Diploptera punctata (assembly GCA_030220185.1). NCBI lineage: Eukaryota > Metazoa > Arthropoda > Insecta > Blattodea > Blaberidae > Diploptera > Diploptera punctata. The sequence continues at coordinate 653,083 of JASPKZ010000826.1, forward strand.
AAAGTCCGATTACTACTACTACTACATTTATTTGCTATCACTGTAATACATTACATTTCTTAGCAGAATACGGCATATCATGTTAGTACCCTAAACCACTTCTTATATATAAATGTTTTTATATAAAAAAGTAATTGAATTAAAGAGCTTTGTTCAGTCACACTTATGCGTATTTGGTCATTTATACATAAAAGAGCATATTATAGCAATCTATTGGATAGATTCATCATATTATCACTCTCTTAAAAATCAGTGAACTTTTATTGTACAATTTCTTTCTTCCGTGTTTGAGTTGTTAAATTTCTCAGAATTTTGTTTCTTGTAAAATCTATTGGGAGTTGTAAAGCTGAAGTAGATAGCAAGTTAGTATAATCACGAAGAGCCATAAAAATGTGGAATGGAGTACTGTGGAGTAGGACCATGTCAAACCACACGAAGAAGAGGATTTTGAAGTCTGTTGTGGAAAGCATAATGACTTATGGTGCTGAGGGATGAACTTTGGTAGAGGGACAAAAAACTAAGATCTTGGCAGTGGAGATGGATGGAATAAGACGCAGTGCCAGGGTGTCCAGGTTGGAAAGAAGAAGAAATGAAGAAGTGAGGCAGATGATGGATATGGAGGAGACAGTGGTGGAAGGGATCGAAAGACGAGCTCTTCAGTGGTATGGCCATGTCAGGAGAATGGAGGATGACAGGTGGCCCAAAACTCTTTTGGAATGGTCACCTTCTGGTATAAGGAAACGTGGCAGGCCAAGAACAACTTGGAGAGGAGAGATCCATAGATTGATGAATGACCGAGGTCTGGAGGAGGATGAATGGCGTGATCGGCAAGAATGGCGAATGGGAATACAGAGTAACCGCTGAAAAGTGGAGAGGCCCTCAAAAGTAAAGTAAAGTAAGTAAAATCTATTTACTCTCCTATTTCGTTTCAGCTCACGGTATGGACTCTTCTCCTACACACACACACACACACATATATATATATATATATATATATATATATATATATATATATTGAGCAAATATTTATGTATTTTCTCGTGACAAGCAGGTAGCACCTGATAATTTTAATAAAATAAAAGCATGCTACAATGTCAATTCCATACTTAATTCGCTTCTCATTTGCACGTTATTGTTAAATAAACAATTAATTGTCATAAACTGATTTACTACTTGATTTTACAACTGAAATTATTACATAATTATAATATTATTTTATCACTATCCACCTCAACGGTTTTAACAATGCATTTTATTAGTATTGATAATATTAGGTCATATTGTTTATTTTACAGCTATTATTTATGTAAATATTTGGTCATAACTGCATATATTCTTGTATATTTCGGTGGTTTTTAGGTCATTAAAATCCTAGCCATGATAATGACCAGTGCAGAGTCTCACAGTTAGTGAATTATGGGTAAAGAGTAAGTTTAAAAGCTTAACGATTTAAGCCACTCCTTTTTTTTTAAAGTCGACCGAAGAATTTCCTTATCTTTTATGAGCAAATCAATCTATTCTTTAGCTTCTATAGTTAAGTAAAGAGGTAAAGGTCTTTGTAGCTAAATCAATGTAACGTAAAAATTATAACGGATGAATTAACTCCCTTACCTGTTTAGAAACTTGTTCAGCTCCGCTCGATAGAAAGTGCTTCTGCATCAAATTCGGTGCTAGCAACTGCCTGTAACACAACAAAATTAAAAATTTACCTCAATCACTTCAAAGAGAAATCAATTTTAATTATTCTGTTTTCTTTTTGTTGCTGCCTTCATCTTTTTCTTATCAACTTTATCAGGATATAAAAGGAAATATCTTCACAGGTAAATACTCGTCAATAAGCAACGTTCCTTTGTTTTATAAAACAAAAACAATACGCTTTTAAATTAAATTGACTTGTACAAAGAGAAATTTCTGATTGAGAAGGGAAACCTAGAGCAATATATGAAAAAAAGTAAGACAACATTTCATTTGCAGAATCTTTTGTTTGTAATCAGCTCTCAAATATATGAAAGATTGATAAAACATATTAAATATCTTATTAATGTAATAATGGAAAATATGTCTGCGATATTATATTAAATATAATATTAAAATAAACCACTATATACTAGATAATCCTGGATTAATTTTAGTTTATAGTTTCATTATTTATTATTATTATTATTATTATTATTATTATTATTATTATTATTATTATTATTATTGGACATTTCTGCTGTTCTCTTCTGGCACTTCTGAGGTTGGGGTACCTGGAAGCTGGGGTTATGTTGCCCCGATGATGTGATAGGTGATGATGATGATAGTGGTGCGCCAGCAGATTCCTCAATCCTAAGCTTAATCTAAGATGAACATAAATCATGATGATTGCGATGCCATATGATGTTCAGGGACCGTTTGGGCCTTAACGTTTCCTGACATTTGTCTTACAGGTGAGGAAAACCCCGAAAAAAAACCCCGACCGGGGAACGAACTCGGACCCGATGCGTGACAAGGCAGTACGCTACCTCGAGACCACAGCGATGGATATTCATTATTTATTATATCTAATGTCATATCGTGTCTACGATCTTCAGGTGTATCTAGTAGGCTGTACGTTTGCATTGAGTTTTTTACGTTCTCTCTGAATGTCTTCAGCATATAATACATATTTATTAATTGATTAAATAGAGAAGGAAAGTTTGATGGTGTTAACTCTATTTTAATAATAATAATAATAATAATAATAATAATAATAATAATAATAATAATAATAATAATAATAATAATAATAATAATAATAATAATAATGATAATAATATAATAATAATAATAATAATAATAATAATAATAATATTTAAATTAACGTCCCAGAGGAAATTCATCTTAAAAAGGCAACTTAGAAAGATGGCATGAGACCGTAAAAGGCCATCAGATAAAAAAACACGGAAGGAAGATAAGTTAATTGTATTATTATTATTGTTAATATTTTTTTTTTAATTGCGGATGAGCCCAAATTTCTTTCATTCTTTTGCTATGAGCTTGTTTTCTCTCATCTGTCCAAGTTGTTCCAGTTTTTTCCTTCGGTTTGTCCTCTTGGTCAACTTGCCACTTATTCACCTTAATTCTAAATATATCTCTGTTTGGGATATCTTCTTTAGTAATTCCTGCCAATTTTAAGTTCTTTTTGACTTCATCAATCCACTTCATAGTATCCACTGGAGCTTTACTTCTGTTTTCGTAGAATTCCATTATCTGTTTTGTAAGCCTATTTGAGTTCATTCGTTTAATATGGCCATACAATTTTAACCTTCGTTTTCTAATATCACTATGAATGTCTGTATATATTTTTATTTCCTTTTTACTTCTGAGTCTAAATGTTTCATCAATGACTTGTAGACCTAAAACTTTTCTTATAATTTTGCATTATTTTTTCACTATGTTTTCGATATCTTCTTTCTGTTCAAAATTAATGTTTCTGCTCCATAGAGGCACTCTGGTTTAATTACAGTGTTATAGTGTCGTAATTTTGTATGTAAAGATATGCATTTTTTATTATACGTGTTGTGAGTAAGCCTAAATGCTGTTTCCATTTTTTGGCATCTACTTTTATTGGCTTTAGTTTCAATTCCATTTTCCTGAATTATTTCACCATGATATTTAAATTGTGAAACTCATTTATTATTACGTATTATTATTATTATTATTATTATTATTATTTTAAATATAATTTCTAAGTCCCTGCTAATTAAAATAATATTAACATAGTAACATAAAATTACATCTTATACTATTTGTAAAATAATCTAAATATAGAGGTATGTCCACCGCTGTGGTCTCGAGGTAGCGGGCTGCCTTGGGTTCGATCCCCGGTTGGGGCAGTTTTTCTGGGTGAGGTTTTTATCGGGGTTTTTCCTCACCTATAAGACAAATGTCAGGAAAACTTTAAGGCCCAAATGGTCCCCGAAATCATATGGCCATCATCGTCATCATCATCCTTATCATTATCATTCATCATCATCATCATCATCATCATCATCATCATCACCACCACCATCCTTCACCGGTATGGAAAGCAACGGGAAGCTACCACACCTACAATTCCCTAGTAAAGCTGCAAGCATAGCATGAAAATTCTATGATTGCAGTGAAGGACCTGCCTTCGGGCAGAATTACTATGGATAGAGGTATAACACTATCGCTTCTGAAGTTTTTTTTGTGGTTTTCCTGAGATGCCATGGCAATTGCATGGTTAGAATTTCGTTACCTTGATCCATTGCATCATTGTCTTACATAAATAGCGTATTTATTAAAAAAACACATTACAAATTCAAGCATAGAAATGTGCAATCAAAATGGTATTCCTAATATCCTAACGCAAGATAACCGTAGATATTATAACGTCTATAAATAAGAGTGAATTAAAAATAGGGTAAACTATTTCCGCTACATTTTGCATTCGCAAAAAATCCTTCAGGAAGTATACTGTAGTACCAGCGTTATATATCTACACCATGTTAATAAATGTCAGGCCTGAAAAGAGAAGTTTCTGAGAAAAATGTCGGTCCTTTCACTCAGTGCTAATGACCTGAGTTGTTAAAGATCGTCGTTAAATAAAACACTAACTTGCTAAACATTCGCAATGTACCTTGTCCTGATGAAACTTACATAACCAACTTACACTATCGAACCTATAAGATATAAGCTCTCCATACATACCTATCCTGAGCAATCATCCTCTATGTAATTTACTTTCCTCAAATCATAGTTCATGTTATTCTCTCGCCTAATTCTTGGTCTACTAACTGGGCGTTTTTTCTTCTGATTTTCTTATAAGAAGCCTCCATGCCCTCTTTCATTCCACATTTGTGCCACATATGCTACCCATCTTATTATACCTGGTTTTCTATAAAGATCATGTACCTCTCCTTTCGCCTGACTATCTCTCTTTGGTCTAAAAAAATCCTAAGAATTTTATTTTCAAATACCCGTAATATTTTCTCCTCCCTTAAGGTAAGAGTCCATGTGTCGCATCCATATAACAGGGAAAATAAGTTTTATATATTTTGATTTAATGCTTTTATTTGATTATATTCCATGTTTTGAAAGTGTTAGCTAATATCTGTACTAGATCACATTATTATTATTATTATTATTATTATTATTATTATTATATTGAGAGAATTGGGACGATAAGAGTCCCTGTAATTCATAATAGCATGCATTTTTAAATTTGAGCCTATGAAACATGTAACCATTTTAAAATATTAAATTTTAAAATAAAATAACGTTGTAAAGTGACATGAACTGGAAGCTAACCAAACTGTATCACCAACTTGACAGCATAGAAATAAGCTAACTTGTATTCTAACCACGCAGATTTTAACAAAAGGGGAAAATGAAATCACATGTTGACCACAACCACAAGCTTAACTGCTTCATATTAAGCCATGACCTTATGGGTGTCCAGTTGAGAAGGCTTCATTGAGTATTCAGGCCCACGTGCCATCATTTACCATTAATTTTGGATTCTGTCCGCGTGCGGCTCGTGTCAGTGAGTGGTTATTAGAGAAAAGAGCTTCTAGAAGACAGTCGCCTCTACAGACACATGCCTATTGTTCTAGAGAAATATTAAAATATCTCCAAGTTGGTAAATTTCTGCTTGACAATACTGAATGCTAAAACAGAATGACAAAGTAGCAAAGCGCACTTCACAAGATGTCAGGATTTAACAGATTTTCACTCAAACACAAGGAAACAATAACGAATTCTAAATGAAGGGTTGTGAGTTAACTATAATAAAGATTAATATAGAAAACCTTCTATTATTAATGGGCATAGCAAAATTAGATCCTTAAATAATAGATTCATGATTGATGTTTAAATATTTGACAATTAAAATGTAATGTTTTATTATAAACTACATAAATATTTAAGAAATATAATGGAATTATACCGCTAAAGTGATAAGTTAGCGCTTTCAGTTAAAACACATAACTTCCTTACCTGGAAAAAAGATATTTACATTCTTATCTTATTGTGTAAAATATTAAAACTAAAAAATAAAAAGTAAAGTAAAAGTAAAGTGATCCCACAACAGACCCGGAGGCCCTTGGGGTAGTAGGAGGTTAAGGCTCCCACTTTTAATAGTTTTAAAAAACTAAAACAGCACGCTTTATTAGAAAACAGAACTCAAAAATGAAAAATAATGTTAATTTCCAACACGCTTGGGATAAATTTAAAGTGGTCAACAAAAAAATCATCTCCAACACATATAGAATAAAACTAGAATTATCAACAAAAAGAAAATAATTTTACCACTAAAAGCGTGGGGTGCTCTATATACATTAATATATTTGATAATAAACAGATATTGGTAAAAGTAAAGTCTCTAAGAAGAAAATGTAAAAATCATATAAAGCACCCCACGTTTTTGATGGTAAAATTATTTTCTTTTTGTTGATAATTCTAGTTTTATTCTATATGTGTTGGAGATGATTTTTTTTGTTGACCACTTTAAATTTATCCCAAGCGTGTTGGAAATTAAAATTATTTTTCATTTTTGAGTTCGGTTTTCTAATAAAGCGTGCTGTTTTAATTTTTTTTAACTATTATTTACTTTTTATTTTTTAGTTTTAATATTTTACACAATAAGATAAGAATGTAAATATCTTTAAATTCCATACTATTGTAGTATGAGCTAAAAGTATTACTCTTCTAAAAAAATCCTCCCCAGCCGGATTCGAACCAGCGACCAACGGATTATTGAAATTGTATACCACTAGTCGGTTCACCGCTCTACCAACTGAGCTTTTACAACGATTGACTAAAAAGTCGACAAGTCCGCAACCTATTATACCAGTTTTAATTTTTTTGATTTTCTGATGATTTTGGCCAGGAATTTAGAAATAAAATATGAAATTAATGTAGTGTCAAGGGTTCTCTACAAGTATACAAAGTTTCAAGTCGATCCAATGTCTCTAAGTGGGTGAAAATCGTGTTCAAAGATTCCGTTACATAAATACAAAGGCACTTTTTTGATTTTCTGATGATTCTGGCCAGGATTTTGAAAAATGAATATGACATTATTGTATTGTCACGGGTTCTTTTCAAGTATACAAAGTTTCAAGTCTCTCCTATGTTTCTAAGTGGGTGAAAATCGTGTTCAAATATTCCGTTACATAAATACAAATACCCTTTTTTTGATTTTCTGATGATTCTGGCCAGGATTTTAGAAAATAAATATGAAATTATTGTATTGTCACGGGTCCTTTACAAGTATACAAAATTTCAAGTCGATCCAATTATTTTAAGTGGGCGAAAAACGCGTTGAAAGTTTCAGTTACATAGATAGATACAGGTCAAGCTAATATAAAGCATGTAATAATTAACAAAATTAGGCCTATGCATTACAGAGACTCTTGACTTCCCAATTCATTAAAAAAAACGTTAAACTGAAAATATATAAAACTGTTATTCTACCAGTTATATTATATGGATGCGAAACACGGACTCTTACTTTAAGGGAGGAAAGGAGATTAGAGTATTTGAAAATAAAGTTATTAGGAATATTTTTGGACCAAAGAGAGATGAACAGACAGGTGAATGGAGAAGAATACATAACAGTGAATTGCATGGTCTTTATAGGAAGCCAGATATAATCAGAACAGTTAGGTCTCGTAGACTGCGATGGACAGGACATATGGCACGAATGGGGAATGAAAGACGTGCATGGAAGCTTCTTGTAGGAAAACCAGAGGGAAAACGCCCAGTTAGTAGACCAAGAATGAGGTGGGAGAATAAAATTAACTATGATTTGAGGGAAGTAGATTATACAGGGGATGATTGGAAAACATTGACTCGGGATAGGGATGTATGGAGAGCTTATGTCCGCGCGGCCATGAACCTACGGGTTCGATAGTGCCAGTGAGTTAGTTAGTTAGGCCCACGTTTAAAAATTGAAATTATAGAATTATAACTTATTCTTTCAGGATTTATTGAACTCTACATGTGAACTAAGAAAATAAATTATCCTATAAATATCCTCAACTCGTGTCGAACCCAGGGTCGGGTCGAGGAATGAGATGAAGCCTCTATATTTATAGAGGTCTGTGAACGGCAGAGGTACCGGCCGACCACACCTGACGCACCGTTAGATTAAAAATGAAACGGATGAGATGAATATGGAGAAATAGTGGAATGAATTTCTAGCAGGGGAAAAGGAGAGAAACCCAGAAAAAAACCTGCCCAATCTCCGTTTCGTCCACTACGAAACCCACATGGAGTGACCGAGACTCGATCTCGGGATCCCAGCGTTGTGAACTAAGAATAAAACAGTAAAACATTGTTTTGTCCAATGCCACCAGATTGCTTTTCATGACATTTCTGGTTTCCTCCCCTGGCATTGGCGGAAATGTAATCCATATCTTATGATGGGGCACCTGGAAGGCGGAATTACGTTACCCTGGTGATATGATGGACGATAAATGATTACACTGAGCAACAAAAAATAAACTTTTCTTTTTCTCACAATTAAAACTATGCGATTCTGATGGTATTTTTCCTCCTGAATTCAAATATGATATCGGTTTCTCTCCATCAAGCAAGATTTCCGAGACAGCGATTTATAATTTCAAACACTTTAATATTTTCTATATTCTTAACTACACAATATTCGAATATTCGGACTCAACTAAAAAGTAAGAAATGACGATTTTCTCCTATATTTAGCCTATGGAGCATCCCTCTTGATGGTCCAACAATAATCGGCCAGCATATTAGGATTCCATTTGCCTTGATATCTCTTTTCCATAGCTGAAATCTCCTGAGTTAGCTCATTTGGTTTTATTTTACAATGGGCAAATGGACGAAAAAACGCTTATTAAAAAATAATTATTTAAATCCATTAATTGTAATTGAAATAAAAAAACTGTGGGTGATGGAGAAATTCCGAATACATAAAGATTGAAAACACGATAAAGAACTGCATTAAGTAAAACTATTGGTACTCATGAGAGAAAAATCATATTGACCAGTGTTGTTGAAGCGCCAGGAGAGTACTTAACCTAAAACTTATTCTAAATTTCAGACCATGAGCAATCACAAGAATAATTCCCTTTAAAGAAAAAATTCTATGGACTGACCGGGAATCGAACCCGGGACTTCATTAACTGTAGTCAGAAACGCTGAGCAGTTGTTCACGAGAATGGAATTCGAAAATTGTAAAACAAGCTTATATTCACAATCAACATCTTTCATTCAATTTTTCTGCACAGCTCATGTTCGATGAAATATCTTATCGATAGATTATATACAATTAAATCACTGTTAAATGTCTGAGAAGGTCAACCATTGCATGCCGAATCCTACCTTGAAATTTCTCCCAGAGGAGCGTTGTGATGCACCAAGTGCTTGTGTATAAAATAACACAGGTCAACATGATTTTTGTCTCATTAGTACCAACAGTTGTACTTAATGCAATTTTTTATCGGGTTTTCAAATATGTATTCGGAATTTCTCCATCACCCACAGTTTTTTTATTTCAATTTCAATTAATATATTTAATTAATCATTTTTTAATAAACTTTTTTCGTCCATTTGTCCAGTGTAAAATAAAACCAAAATAGCTAACTCAAATTGTTTCAGCTATGGAAAAGAGATATCAAGGCAAATGGAGTCCTAATATGCTGGCCGATTATTGTTGGACCATCAAGAGGGATGCTCCACAGGCGAAATATAGCAGAAAATCGTCATTTTTTACATTTTAGGTGAGTCCGAATGTTCGAATATTGTGTAGTTACGAATGAAGAAAATATTAAAGTGTTTTGAAAATATAAATGCCTGTCTCTCGGAAACCTTGCATGACGGAGAAAAAACGTTATCATATTTGAATTTAAGAGAAAAAATACTATCAGAATCACGTTTTTTTCTCAGACAAAAAAGAAAGTTTCTTTTTTTATTGCTCAGTGTAATCTGCCACTTTTAACTGCAAGACACTAAAATCCAGCGCCAAATTTCTCATTTAAACTACAGGGAAGAAAAACAAAACCGGGTAGGTAGATTGGATAGCCCTCACAATCTCCTTTCCGCGCCGCGCTTTACTCCACACAGCTCGATTCAAGGAGGGACGTCCATCTGCTTCGCACAGTGGGTTGCCACTGTCGGATTCTGGCTTTTATTTCTATGCCTAGCAGTTAAAAGCAGCAGATTTTTTGGACACGTCCTTGGCACATCACAACACGTCTCTGGAAGAAATTTCAAGACAGATTTCGGCAAGTAATGATTGAAGATCATTTGACCCTTTGTAAGAATACAACAATAAAACATACTGACTTTCACAATCAATATATTTCAATAAAATTTCTTCAACACAATGAAAGTAAACTCTGTGCTCTTGTCCGACTTGATGTCATATCGAGAGATTAGATAAGATGAAGCGCTGTTAAAGTTCTGAGATATTCAAGGATGTCGGATAACCAGGCCTGTTACACGATCACACAGCTAGAATAAATTAAGTGAAGTGAAATGGAATTAAGTTTTCAGTAGACATAAAAGAAAAGGAGAAATACTGAGAAAAACCTGCCTCGATTCCGAATCGTTCACCACGATTCCCACTTGGAGTGAACGAAACGAGAATTCGGGAACCAGAAGTGGAGAGTGAGTGGCATGAAGTAGCCTCTTGGATACAATAAAAACATTTATAGTATAATTTTTTACCTTTCGTTTTAAACGTTATCAGCGGTGAATCATTTAAACCCCTTAAGAATTCGAGCATTTGAGAATAAAGTTATTAGAACAAATTTTGGGCCAAAAAAGAGCTGAACACACAGGTTAATGGAGAAAACTACATAATAGTGAGCTACATGGTATGTATAGGAAGCCAGATATAATAGCAACAATTAAGTCTCGTAGACTGCGATGCGCAGGATATGTGACACAAATGGGGAAAGAAAGATAGATGTGCATGGAAGCTTCTTGTAGGAAAAGCATAAGAAAAACGTCCAGTTGGTAGACCAAGAATGAGGTGGGAGAATAACATTAGCAATGATATAAGGGAAGTAGATTATATAGAGGATGATTTGAAAACATTGGCTCAGGATAGGGATATGTTGAGACCTTATTTTCGCGCAACCTATGGGTTCGATAGAGCCAATGAGTTAGTTAGTTAAAATATTAAATAACTTATATTAATAGCTATTTAATTAGTTAGATAAGTCATATTTTATAGTCTAATGAGGTTCGATTATAAATATTTCTGAATAAATCAAACTCATTATAACTAATTAAAATTAAACTCTTGTGTGTTCAAAAAGAAAGGCCATACAAAAATAGATACATTATAAAATGGGCTTTACAAGATTCTATTAGTTAAAATAGTTATTATATTATTTTCTGCACAATAAAAAATTATCATCATCATTAACACTTAACGTTTAGGCTTTTTATTAACATGTACCTGTTTCCTCCAGATGAGTCTGCAGTCTCCATCTTCTCAGTGGTTGTTCAATGTCTCGTCTCGTTTACCCCTCGGTTTGTAATTTAAAGGAGCCAAAGGATTCTGTCCTTAGTCATTCTTTACATGCTGTAGCCAATTTTGTTGGTATTCTTTAATGTCTTGTACTATATTTATTACACTATATTTTTGCCTGATAGATTCATTTTTTATACGATCCATACGCGTTACACCCATTATGTTTGAGAAATTTCATTTGTGCTGCTTCCAATCTTTGTGTGTCCTCCTTTCTCACTATCCATATTTTACTGTCAAATTTAAGGCTGATTTTGCTATGATATTGTGAATTCGTAATTTTTTAAAATAAAGTAGGCCTATACGCTTCCCAAATTGGCGTTTAATGTTTCCGTTAATTTTATTATATGTTTGAATTTTGGTATCTAAATAAGTTTTGAATTCTGATATCAAATTACCTAAGTATTTAAAATTAGTTACTTGTATAAGGAGGAAATTTCCAAATAAAACAAAATCATAACATATATAAGAATATAGATCTAACTGTAACTTACTGGCACTATCGAACCGATAGGTTCATGGACTGGTTTAATTTTTACACGCTCTTATAAAATCACACTATAGTGTGGATTATTGTGTGGGCCTATATGACAATAAAATTAAACCTTTTTGTGTTACAGATCTAAACAACAATTTCTGTTTGATATTGAAGATAGTAATCTATCTTCAGCGAAGCTCAATCGAATGGTAAATGGTGGTATGTATGTCACAGTATCCCAATTTACTTATTATGTATCTTAGATTTGTGAACTTACAAAAGTAAGAGCTGGACAATAAATGAAAGGATGCAGAAAAGAATCTTGGCGACAGAAATTGACGGATTACGGAGAAGTATGAGAATATCCAGGCTACAACATATTCGAAATACATATATCAGGCAAGAAATGGATGCACAAGAAACTGTATCGATAGGATAACAAAGAGAGCTCTACAGTGGTATGGACATGTACAACGGATGTCGGAAGACCAGTGGCCTAAACAGGTGTTGGATTGGATGGTACCAGGCAGAAGGAAGAGGGGGAGAAGTAGAAGAGCATGGTATGAGGGAATATAATATGATGCCATGATGAAGAGGGGTATGGAAGGTGGTCAATGGGAAGATAGGAATCTCTGGAAAGCAGGAATCAAGGGCAAACTGCTGTAAAGTGGAAAGCCTGTATTAAGTAAGTAAGTAAGTACAAAAGTAAGAGTGGATATTGAATTCATTCTAACACCTTAAAATTGTCGTTCCATTAATTGATGATTACAACTTTTTCGAGGGAAATATTCAATTACTTTGAGATTAGTAATTAACTAACGCACTGGCACTATTGAACCCGTAGGGCCGTGTGGACATAAGCTCTCCACATAACCCTATGCTGGGTAAATGTTTTCCAATCAGCTCCTATATAATTAATCTCCTTCAAGTCAGGTTAATTTTACTCTCCTACCTCATTCCTGACCTTTCTATAGGGCGCTTTCCTTCTTGTTTTCCTACAAGAAGTTTTCATGCCTTGCTTTTCTTTCCCATTCGTGTGCCACATGTTCTTTCCAACGCAATCTTACGAGACTTAATTCGTCTTATTACATCTGGTTTCCCATAAAGATCATGCAGCTTAGTCTTTTCGATTCACCTGCCTGTTTCCTAATAACTAAAAGGAGCATTTTCGTTCCCGAACGAAAATCTGATTGGGCAGTTTTTCCTAGAGTAGGTGATGTAAGAAAGATGTACAGGTAGATATCACTGCAAAATGTGTACGCGTAGTGCAATACTTGTAATTTAGTAACAGACTCGCACATGTTAGTTATGTTCCAATATTATTATGTATCGAATTATACCTTTCATTGCTCCGCGAAGCAAGCTTCCAACGTCAGAGTTCGAAGTTCAGCCTTCCACGCAATCGTAACCGATAACTTTCCAAACGTGTTCGAGAACCAGAATGTTCGGTCTGCTAATAACTTTATTTTCAAATTCTCATAATCTTTTCTCTTCCATTAAAGTAATAGTTCGTGTTTCGCATCCATATAACTGGAAGGATGACAAGTAGATCTAAAATAATTGATAAAAGATAAATCAATTCACTAAGAGTTCCATGAATATAACAAGAATTTCAATAAACCATGGCAATGAGACTGTATCACATTATTGTTAACAAATAGAGATAAAATCTGACATTAGTTGAGGCTGCTATGTATAATTTGAGAAGAAAGATATAAATCTTAAATCTTTCAAGACGTGGTCTTAAAATTGAATAAGGAACATTCCTGGAGTACGTCAGATTTTTGTTCCCGTCAGCTCATTTAGTCTCACCCTCCCCCCTACCATTACTGTTGATCTAATAACGGAACAATCTGCCCTATTCTTTCTTTCATCCTCTCTCTTTCTCTTTACTGCTGAGAGATTCATCTCTTTAAAACTAGATGGTGCAATCTACTCGTTAACATGGCTTTTTGGAATTAAGTAATTCTGCTGTTTTATAAGCTTATAAGTGGTTTAACATTTGTATAGTAGTCAGATTCTATCTGTACTATTTTCTGTTGACGTCATATAATTTATAGAAATAAAAAAAAAAAGGAAACATGTATTCACAATTGTTTTATAATGGGGGGGGTGCTCTCCAATTGTAGCGTTCTGAATACAAATGAGTAAGTTTCAACATTTTGCACTCTTCCAAATGTTACCATTTATTTCAAGTCATTGTTATTAAATTAACATATAGTCATATAAACTAGTAGTATAAAAAATAAACTGAACAAAATATATATATGGTCTTTAAAAAGCGACTAAAATTTGATTAACGTTTATTTGTTTAACTGTTTACTGCGCACATACATTAAAAAATACAAGGAAATATGGAAAGACTCAAATGTTTATTTCCTTTTTTGTGCACAGTTGCAGCATTGAGCTAGAAGACTTGACACTGGAAAGAAAATATCGATAAAAATGACTATGATTTATGATGTTAATTATTAAATTAATTAAAACTGCTGTATTTGACGATATTTATTACTTAAGGCAATATAAAGCAGTTAATGCACAATACTCTTGTTGTAAGTCCAGCGCTACACGGGTTAATGACAATTTATTGTAATGAAATTTGATAAACTATCTAATTGCATAAAAAATAGAGGCGTGCGTTGAAATCTATACGACATTTAATTCCACACGTCTAAATAGGGACCACCCTTAATGTGTGTGTATGTTGGTCTATATTAGGGTGGAATTAAAATGTCTGATTTCAACGCACATCTTCGTTTCCTCTTTTGGCACAATTGGATATTGAAAAAAAAATACAATAAATTAACCCGTGCCGCACTGGACCTAAATTTATAAATATTAAAAAAATTAATTACTGCAAGAATACTGTTTGATTATTTTTCTATTGTCTTAAAAAAAAGAGAAATGAATAAAAATATCTTCAAATACAGCAGCTTTAATGGAATTAATTGTTAACATCTTACATAAATCAAAACCATTTTTACACGCTTTATATTAGCTTGACCTGTATCTATCTATCTATGTAACGGAATCTTTCAACGCGATTTTCACCCACTTAAAATCATTGGATCGACTTGAAACTTTATATACTTGTAGAGGACCCGTGACAATACAATAATTTCATATTTATTTTCTAAAATCCTGGCCATAATCATCAGAAAATCAAAAAAAGTGTTTTTGTATCAATGTAACGGAATCTTTCAACGCGATTTTCACCCACTTAGAAACATTGGATCGACTTGAAACTTTGTATACTTGTAGAGGACCCGTGACAATACAATAATTTCATATTTATTTTCTAAAATCCTGGCCATAATCATCAGAAAATAAAAAAAAGTGTTTTTGTATCAATGTAACGGAATCTTTCAACGCGATTTTCACCCACTTAGAAACATTGGATCGACTTGAGACTTTGTATACGTGTAGAGGACCCGTGACAATACAATAATTTCATATTTTGTTTCTAAAATCCTGGCCAGGATCACCCAAAAATAAAAAAAAATGAAAACTGGTATAATAGGTTGCGGACTTGTCGAGTTTTTAGTCAATCGTTCTAAGAGCTCAGTTGGTAGAGCAGTGAACTCTTAGTGGTATATAATTTCAGTAATCCATACGTCACTGGTTCAAATCCGACTGGGAGGGTTTTTTATAGAAGAGTATTACTTTTAGCGCAATAGTATCAAATTTAAAGATATTTACATTTTTATCTTATTCTGTAAAATATTAAAACTAAAAAATAAAAAATAAATAATAGTTTTAAAAAAACTAAAAGAACACGCTTTATTAGAAAACTAAAAAATGAAAAATAATTTTAATTTCCAATACGCTTGGGATAAAATAAAGTGGTCAACAAAAAAATCATCTCCAACACATATAGAATAAAATTAGAGTTATGAACAAAAAGAAAAAAAATACCATCAAAAGCGTGGGGTGCTTTTTATGATTTTTTACATTTTCTTCTTAGAGAGCTTACTTTTACCAATATCTGTTTATTATCAAGTATATTAATTGATATAGAGCACCCCACGCTTTTGATGGTAAAATTATTTTCTTTTTGTTGATAACTCTAATTTTATTCTATATGTGTTGGAGATGATTTTTTTGTTGACCACTTTATTTTATCCCAAGCGTATTGGTAATTAAAATTATTTTTCATTTTTTAGTTTTCTAATAAAGCGTGTTCTTTTAGTTTTTTAAAACTATTATTTATTATCGATATTTTCATTTCAATGTCGCGCCTGTTCTAGCTCAATGCGGCACGGGTTCCTCACCTTAAATTTCAACAAAATAAACTTTACATTACTTCTTACAACAAGGGAAAATTAGGAGCAGTGCGGAATAAAATGCGAAAAGTCGAAAATAAGACTCATGCAAATATATATATATATATATATATATATATATATATATATATATATGGAATTTCGGACAGCATGTGACTAGTGTGCCCACCTAATATCGAAATGAATTTGGTTGGTACAATAAGTAGCTGCTGCAGCTGAGAAAATCAGCTATAACGGCTAACGACTCGACATACTGATCACATGTCATCCCTAGACTGGCTGAATGATATTTCACCTCTGTGATTATAATACAGGTGGAGGTGAGGCGAGCAGCCAAGGGCCTTCTAGGTCTTTCCCATCATGAAGTTTATAAAAGAAGAGTGTGGAAACTTGTTGTAGGAAAATCAATTGGAAAGCAGCAGCAGGTACGCCAAGAATGGGATGGGAGAATATTATTAACAATGACTTCAGGAAGGTGAATTATACAGGCATGGATTGAAAAATATTAGCTCGAGATAGGGATGTGTGGAGAGCATATATACGCGCGAGCATTAAGATTATATCTCCATATATTAAGAATAATTTGCCAGACACAATAATTCGTCATAAGTTGGGCCATGCTATACTGATATGTTTGTGACAGATCTCTTTTTCTGATTCTTCTCCTGGTTCTGTCTCTGAATTTTTACATCCATTATATTACGCATGTTTCCTTCTTGAATTAGGTCTTCCTAAACTTAATTTTCTGTGTGTTTAGTCTCTAACCACATTAACCCTTAAATTCAAAATGTATCCTATAAGATAAAACAATTGGTTTCATTCATTTAATTATTCTAATAGAAACATATGAAAACTGACAAGAGATACCTTTTCATCTTCCAGGAGTATCGGTATTGTGTGTTTGTCTTCCCGAGGATTAATTGGGCCGTACTTCTTCCAAGGGACTGTCACGGGTCAAACTTACCTGGAAATGTTGGAAATCATGATTCCACTATTGAAGATCTCTTTGAGAATGAAAATGAGGTTTACTTCCAACAAGACGGGGCTCCACCTCATTAAATCAGAGATGGATAGGACGAAGAGGAAGTGCTACGAAGTTCCCACCTCGATCTCCTGATTTAACCTCTCTAGACTTCTTTCTTTGGGGAACTGTAAAGAACTTATATTACGCATGTTTCATTCTTGAATTAGGTGTTCTTAAACTTAATTTTTTGTGTGCTTACAGTCTCTAACCACATTAACCCTTAAATTCAAAATGTATCCTATAAGATAAAACAGCTGGTTTCATTCATTTAATGATTCTATTAAAAACAAATGAAAACTAACAAGAGATACCTTTTCTTTTTTTTTTTTTTTTTTTTTTTTTTTTTAGAATTTCACAATTTACAAAATGATAACAGTTACAAACCATTTCGCTTTCACTGCGGTCCACTACAACCAGTTCATTTCGAGAAGTAGTTCGTTCACTCACACTCACTTTTGTGAACCATTCAATTCAACTAGTTCGTTCACAAAATTTAACGAAGCCCTTCATTCGCCAAGAAAAAAAATTCGCGTATTCAAATAACTTTACCATATCACCAACAGATGGCATAGATATGTCCAATCGGATCCTTCGCTTCACACAGAAAAAAAATATGGGGCTGGAGGGGGAAGCACGCAGACACGAGTCTGGGGTGAAGCGTTCTTTTTAAACGACTCACTCTCGAATTACCCATCACTAAATAAGTGTTAACGTACATGTTTTGCGCCAGCAGAGAGTTTTTGCACATATCTTCTCTAAACGTTGAACATTACAAGGTTGATATGATGACGTGTGAATTATGTATTTAGAGTCAATGTGATGACTCCAAAATAGTAGTCGCGTCACTAAACCATGTATATCTTTATTCTTCGGAAACATTCGCTCCCTTTGCCTCAATTTTGTTACACATATTCTAACGATAGGCTACATTTAAACAATAATACTATTATGAAAACCCCTGGTCTACCGTGTGAGTAGTTCTAATCTTTTTCACTAATCTTTCTTCCATCTAAATTTTATACATTGTAGTAAAAAACATATAATATACTTACTTCCTCAGATTAGCTTTTCTTTCACAATTAAATGATTTATGTAGTTCGTGGTATTTCAGTGTGCGAAGACAGAAATCCCTTCCTGTTCCTTGATGGACTTTATTTTGAATAACATTCCATCAATTACTATCTTTACACGGATTACTTGATAATATTTCCTGAAGAAAACATATCGGCATAAATCGCTATCTGATACCCATTATTAAAATTTTTTCAATAAGCACGATATTCACAGCGTTATTCGAACACAAATTACGACACCTGTTCGCTAGGATAAGAGGTCCGTTATTAAGACGGTAGAACGAACTAACTTCTCGTTGGATGTCAGCATAATGACGTCAGAATGACATTTAACGCAGACTTCTCAATGGGGTGCAAAACTCTCAATTTTCTCATATTTATTGCGTACATTTTTCTCATTCACAAATGTGTGATTATAGATTGGTCTCTTAATTTAAGATAAATTAGCGATATAAGTAAAATAGGAATATTACATGGAGATTATACGGAGTTGAAAAGATTGCATATGAATTTACCATAAGGACTTAATGTAATCTCGGGAAGTAGGTACGGCTAGTTCAGCACCTTGCAATTACTGGAGCGAAGACACGCTACAATGCACATTAATAAACATGATGGGATATCCTCTCTCATCATCCGTTTGCACGGGGATTCTCCCATGTCAATACAACAGAGCTTCCATATCTCCTCACGAGTTATACTTTCCTGGCCAGTATGAAGCACTGATACACTAAATTCGCACATTTACATCTAATCTATATCTGTTTTTCATTATACAGAATGGTAACGGACTTTATCACACACACACGCACGCACATACACACACACACACAGTCGGTCTGTCTCTCTCTCTCTCTCTGTCCTTTATGGGCTCAAACACTATTTGACCGATTTTAATGGGGTTTTTACCATCATTTAGAGAATTGTTCTGGGACAATTAACGTATAGGTCTATATCATTACCATACGTACTATAAAGCCGGAGCTAAGAAAAAGTGCATGGATGCAATAAAAATTCGCTTTTTGACGCTTAAATGGCGTATCTGCTAAACCATAATAAATAAGCCAAATTAATGTACACATAATTGATTACACAAGACATTCTATAAAAGTGTCCATGCCAGCGGATTTTATCTTTTACGGATAACTCACAATAATAATTTTTGTCTCTCAGCTTATTGATGTCAAGAAGATTGGGTTAAGTAGATTCCCGGGCAACACCTGTTAATCAGCACGGGGTATCTAAAAATAATTAGGATATAAATTTATAATTATTTTTCTTTTTACTCATTCAACTAAACATAAAAATACATTTAATTTATTTAAGCGTACCAGCGTACGTCAGGTATTAGCCAGTCTATTACATTTGATTGTACTATTTTATTTCAGTTAATTCGGAATGAGGATATAATCATGAAGTGAATTTTGAAAAAAATCTACACATCCTATTCGATCCTAACTATTAATAGATTCAGAAAGATCTAGCGGCTGTATTTTTTAAACCAAACTCGGCATTTAGCAACAAATTAAAAAAAATATACTAGGTTGCGTTCGATAACAATTAACGACATCGGACCTTTAGATGTTAGGTTAACGTGATACGAAACATTAAAAATACCTCTAATGACTACAATTTTCGAATTTTCGCAACGAAACTCAGAACATACCATTAAAATAACGCGAAATATATTCACAAAGAATAGGAAATCAGACAATTTGGAGAGGGGATTAACCGAGTGTCGAAACTAAAAAACCGTTGCAGCAACTGTCATATTTGCTTCCTAGCAACAAACTAAATGCACGATGTTTAATTAACAATATAAGTTATATATGATCTGCAAACAAGTGAAATCGGACCATAAATTCAACTTACCGAGGAATTTGCTTTGATAGCACAGTTCCTGAGTGACAGTTATGGAATCCTTTTTTTTATGAAGTAGTTAGCTCGGACACAACGAGCTGGGGTTGAATCCCGGTCGGAATACATTTCGAGATGAGGTTTTCCGGAGATTTTCCTAGTTTATTAGACAAATGTGGGGAATATTTAAAATAGCCCTTGAACACAATATGGCTATAATAATCACCCTTCCATATAGTCAAATTTACTATGAATGAATGTGAAAGGTGTATCTAGTCTTAAATGCTCATGTTGTCTCAGCTGATCCATCATCAGCGGTTGGCGATCCATATTCGTGGTTGGTAAAAATAGAATGTATGCGACCCAGAATTTAAAGTCCAGTCCTGACAGGTCGTGATCTTTTAAGGCCCAAGACACTAATCGTTGCAAATGAAATATGGAACGAAAGAACAGAACAACTTTGCTCAGAAGTCTTTCTGTTTCTCGAGGATCTGGACATAATAAAATCTGTTTACACCCAGTGGCATACAATATTTATTCCACTACCAGCATCTAAAATAATATTTCAGTTAAGTCGACAATTTAGTGAAATTACATTTTTATGTATCTGCTTCTGTGGTAATGATGAAAACAAAGTGTTGAACTAGGCTGTCCATCTCGTGAATATAAGTAATACATTCTGAATGTTCATTTAATTTAATGTAATTAAGTTTTGCGTAATCCAATAAGTGAAATTTTAAACAGGAAATATTGTTTGATATCATTTAAAACATTTGTAAATGCTATATCCACCATCTTGTAATCCATAATTATATTACTTTCTTTTTTTAGTTTTAATTGTATTAGTTATTGTTTCGTGCATTTATTGTTTTTGTTTCATCTCAATTTTGTAACCATGTGAATCTTCAATTTTCTTTTATATTTTAATTACAGTCCTAAAATTCACTTGAAAATAGGGCTCCAAATAACGGAAACTTAGTAAATAAATCATTACGTAATGGTATCATTCTAGGTTTCTTCTATGGAGAATGACAGTAAAGAATTGAATCAGGGGTATACGTAAAAACTCCTTAAATACAGAGAACTAAATTTTAAAAGAGCGAGGAAAACTTTTTATTTATCTCAGTGACCACAAAAATATTATCCAATAAGGTATCAGCATTATGCACATTGATCCTAGTTTTTTACTTAAACGCATATTTTGCTTTAACGGCTGTTAAAATGCAATTAAACTTTAATGTAATTGAAGTGTATTCTATTTTCACAAACAAAATGGCATACAAGCTAATATATTTGGTCTGTGTTATGGGAAATGTAGGAAAAATGTTGTACAGTAAATGCTCATTATTCGCGGTTCTTACTCGCCTTTTTATTATTCGCGAGTTAAAAGTTCCGACGCAGTTCCTGTATTCGCGGCTAAACATTTATTTATTCGCGGATCCAATCGGCATTTAGAAGGATTAGTATCCTTTATTAACCATCGGCAACTTTTTTTTACTGCAGACACGTGCCAAGGCAGCTTTTACAAAGAGCGATTCAAATCAAATGGACAAATTAATACCAAAGTAAAACAAGCCTTATTGTCACTAAGCCTAAAGTACGTTGTTAAAAGCCACCGCTGCCGTAATTCACGTGTCGCTATGCCCGTTGATAAATGTCGCCCTCGCCACAATCTGTGTTTTATTGTTTCAACTTCTCATTCGTTACAATAATTTTGATTGAATAACACGTGTCTCTTCTTCTTTGATGCCAATTTATAATGTCGAGTAAAAGAAAAAAAAGTTTCGAAACTGGAAAAAATAGTGTTGCCGCTTAAAGTAAAAATATAAATGTTTGAATGTTTACGCATAGGCGAGTCGTTTGGATTTATACCACGCTCTTTCAATGTTAATGAATCAACTGTACGATTCATCAAGAAATCCGAAGACAAAATAAGGAATTCTATCGCTGAATTTACAGCTAAATGTCAATCTGAATTAAAATACCTTATAAAAGCGGCAAAACGGGGGTGGGAGTAAGTTCTTTAGCCCTTGCCTAAATCTGACGGTATTAATTAATATAAATTGTTACAAATTCTCTCATTAATTGATTTTATTTTGATAATTTTAATTTTATTTCGGAACCTTGGAATGTATCCTCTATATACCCATACAAATTACCATTCCATATTCGCGGTTTCCGTATATGCGGCATATTTGCGGATCATATCCCCCGCGAATAAGTATTTTTTATTGTATAATTAAATATTATTGACTCCCACAACTCCATATCAGCTGAGATATTCACCACTGACCTGATGTTTACACAGTTTCTTTTTTAATATTTTAAAATATACGTGCCAACAATTTGTGATATTTTGGCAAGTCCAAGCAAAGAGTAATGCTATTCTATATAGGTCTAATTATAGGATTATAAAGGAATTCTCATTCCATGAAGAAAGTAGGGGTTTAAATTCCAGGCATTTTAAATCTGTCATATGAACGTATAAAAATAAAAAAAAATAAGTTACTTTTCCTGCCATAAATACCGGACAAACTAAAATAATAAATCTTTAATAATAAGGTCTTCAAATAATCTGAACCCTGGGCATGGCATTATACAGGGATTATCTTTTGAAAATTCAATAAATGTCAATTTTTAATCAATTATGGTACATTATGAAAATAACTGTGATATTGTGAAATTAGTATCCAGCATTTAACTAGGAAATGTAAATAGAACTCGAAATAAATACAGTTGACCTCTAGAAAAATTTGAAGTCAAGACGTCTGTAATACGAGTCTGAAATGCTACATTTTTAATATAATCGATCAATATTTTATCTCATCGTATTGAATTAAAAGCGGTAGAAAAAATTAATAGGCTAGAAAACACAATGAAAGTGAAATCACCGTTAGAATGTAGTAATAACTTTGTCTCATGTAACATGTTCCGATTCTATTCTGTGTCATATTCAATTTCCTGTTGTGACTTTTCAGGGGTTTCATCAAACCTTAGGCAACCGTCAGATATACAGGGCTCAATTTCCTTGAGAAATCACCGGCCTTATAATATTATCTTCCATCAGATTCACGAGAAAATATTTTAGAAAATGTACGTAGTCATCATATATCTCCATCAGAATCCAAGTATTCCTTACATGCGTGTTTTTTTCAACCAAGGTATTGAAAATGTCTGGAGTGCAAAATAAAACGCCGAACTTCACAGGCTAGACAGAGATAATCTCTCTAAAAAAGTCAGTGAAAATACCACAGCATCGTGCGATTATAGCGCTTATAAACAACAATGGGTTTTTTTTGGATAAGGGAATATTGCATGGCGCTACTGCAAATTGTTTTTAACTGGAAGGAAAACATTAAAAATAAAATGCCACGCTAGTTCATTCCCAGCGAATAAGCAGAGAGGAGAAATTCTTATAATCTGTAGATCATACAGACACATAAAAATAATAACTTGGTCTTGACTGACAAGGTAGCTCAATGATATCGATTGCGCGAAAAGAACTGGAGATCTATGATTCAAATCTCGGTCTAGACACAACATTTTCGCTCTACTTATTTTAATTAGTGTGCTTACAAGAACAATTCTATCAACAATATCCGAAAACTTATTTCTCTTTTATCTGAGTAACAATATTTTGGTCTGTAGACATTTTTCGGGATTGTTCGCAGTGGTGAAGAAACTTAAAGTTCCCCGACGTTTCGCCAGACACGGACTGCGTGCGGCATTCTCAAGGTTGGTTTGAGACTCGACCAGCCCGAAAAATGACTACAGATTATAATATGAACTCCGTGTGTGAAAACCTAAGTCAACATATGATACATTTTTTGTTGTAAATGAACAACTAATTAAATCTATGGCTTATAAAACATGTACATTTAATGCTCCATTCACTCTGGCTTTGTACAGGTACCTATTCTCAGCCAACTTATCCATGTCCACATGTCTGATATCCATCTCCTTCAGATCGATTCGATTATTATCTGTTCTCCACTCCTAAGATTTCCTAATGATCTACTATCCAAGTGTTTCTCAGGAACGTCCTTTGTATTATCGTGCGAATTTATAAATCATATTTCGAAGTGTTATTGAATATTTTGTATTTTTATAGGATAAGGTTGTTAACCTCACGCCAAACCTTGAAGTTGGAAGGTCATTTCTTCTAAGTTGTTCACAACTGTTTATTCAATACGTATATTACCATTCATATGTTAGGTCGTATCCTCTATTCACTATCTGAGGTCACGACATACCGTGGTGACAGAAACCCACATTACGGTTTACACAAAATGTAGAATGTATCGATTATAATATTTTACTTCAATATTTTTTTTTCCAAGCATCAAAAACTGATAAATATCGATAACCTCACCTACATCCAATTTATCACTGATTTTGTTCCCCTAAGGACGTTTATAAACTCCGACGGAACAGTTTTTACTAACAGATGAATTGAAGAGAAAAATCCCTGAAGGGAATGTTGATATTTTTGTCGCTTGTGCCATTATTTGTTAGGGTATGAGGTAGATACACGATTCCCCGGTGCAATATCCGGCAAGGAAATGTATATAACTCAACCATGATACTCTTTCTAACCAATTTTCCAGACCATCTAATAAACAAATATTGACATTTCTACGAGATCGTCATACACACATTCCCAAAGGGCATAACAATATCCCAGTTTTTAACATCATGCAGTACCTCCGCTTTTTATCTTAGATTAACTAGTTTAATTTGAATCAGTAAACATACTCCAGCTTCCTTCTCGCTCTTTCTTTACCGTATTAATGAAGTCTTGAAATGTGTAAGCGAGTCATATATATTTACAAAAACGTGATGATAAATTGAAAAAGTATTTACATGGAATTATGAAGATTTTGTTATGCAAAACGAGCTGTAAAATTGGTAAAAATGGATGTTAGTATATGAAAAGCTCTACTTTTTATACACTAAACACACTACATATATGTAACTTACGTGGCGAATTTATAACAATTTACTATTATAGTACTTCAATAGCTTACCACTTTTGACGACTATATTACCATATTTTTGTATTGTAAAAAACTACATAAATTAATCATCTAACTTATTTTCGTCGTTATGTTCAAGGATCGATATTAGGTACAATATTATTTTCAAGCGCTATTACTGTTTATATGAGTCGTATGGTAACACTATTATATTACGGTTGCAAACATATTTTCTACTATAATCCTAATTATTTGAAAAACAAAAGTAACAGTAAAAACAAACTGTTATTTGCTCGATTGAATCACATTAAAAAAAGGTAACATGTTTATAACATGACAAGCTATTTCATTCATGAAACTTTGTAACAAAATAATGCTGAATATAAATCACTACTTATTTTCGTTAAGTTGGAAGCACTTGTAATTTTTTTTAAGTACTGTATAGGATTGGCACTGTCATTATTAACGTCACAAGCTTTATAATTAATGTTTTAGAGGTCTTGTAAGAGCTGTTGAGGTCTGATAAAAGATGGAATAGGGGAGGAGAGAGATGTGATAGAATCTGGTAAGGGGTTTGTATCGTTGAGGCAAAAAAGATCCAACCTCCCTCTCTGATGTAACAATCTGCTTTTATTATTATATCATGGCTAACACATAAGGGTCAATAAATCAAGAGACGGGAGGAAGAAGAAAAGGGGGTTGAGGGTGAGATACATAAGCATCCCCCTGTTCGCAGTGGATCCGGCTGCTGTATATAATATATTGAATGTTGCTGCCACCCACATACCATCCCTATACTACGGGGTTTGTTATGATACATGCTGACACAAGGGGGTGAGTGTCGTTCTATAAAGAAAAGTTTTCTGTTTTTCTTTCTCTATACTGCTGTTATGTTACATATCAGTAAAGTTACGTCCAATCTTGATTGTTGTTAGATGATGTACAGATTCTACTTTGTTTAAAATTTTCTTCATATACAATGATATAAAATTTACGCTGTTTTATATGGTTTCAAAATATGGTAAGTAGTATTCCGGGAGAATAAAACAGGTTAATAGTGTTGTGTGACACGATGCTTATTTAAACATTTTAATAATAACAGCAATACTAATACTACTACTACTAGTAAAGTAAAGTAAAAGTAAAGTGATCCCACTACAGGCCTCGGGAGGCCCTTGGGGTAGTGGGAGGTTAAGGCTCCCACTTTTTCTATACAATCGACACTTTATGTCAGCCGGGTTGTCAGCCCTGCGTGACGGCCGCCTTTACCCCTAGAACAAGCGTCTGGTACTCATTTCCGTTAGAGGCTGAGTCGACCCCAGGGTCATAGTGCCGCCAGAGGGTTTGGGTCAGTTTAAAAATCCTGACCCCAACGGGACTTGAACCCTCGACCCTCCGGCTTGTAGCTCAGTGACTAGTACTACTACTACTACTACTACTACTACTACTACTCCTACTACTACTACTACTACTACTACTACTAATAATAATAATAATAATAATAATAATAATCATCATCATAATCTTATAATATAATAATCGTATAATAATAATCTTATAATAATAATAATAATAATAATAATAATAATATAATAATAATAATAATAATAATAATAATAATAAACCTATTTATTAGGACTTCCTATATTGCTTCAATTTCTTCAACAAAACAAGGTGTACATATTTTAATTAAACCTTCTTTCATAATTTTTTTCCTATACGATATCCTGTTCTTTTTCGACTCCCTTTCCTATTCCTTTCATATGCTGCGCATCTATTATTTCATTTGGTAATGCTTTCATTCTCCATTCTTGTTATACGACTGTACCATTTTAATATATATATATATATATTTGTTTAATTCTTAAACTGACAATGTATCCTATAATATATGTTGGTTTAATTTATTCAATATTTCAAATAAGGCAATGGAAAATAATAAATTTTGTCGTATTATGACAATATGTGATACTAACTTACTGTTATGAATTGTTTTCACTTCACTCTTACACATTTAAAAAAACTGGCATAAAAAGTCCACTTAATAATAATAGTAATAATAATAATAATAATCATAATGTATCTCATGGGGAACTTCCCATGTGGTGGAATGCTATGTTCATAGCGCCGAGTGGCGTGGCTCATTTCGTGTCATGGATTGGAGCCGGAATTTGAAGGTTCCACTCTCCTGCGTGCTTCCCAGTTTTGCCTTTATGGTGAGTTGTATTTCACTTCCAGCGACAGTCATGAAATATATTGCACGAGTTTGCTTATAGTTAGGTGGGCGGAATCCATCTCGGCTTCTTCGCATAGGGGTTTAGCTTGTAGTGTACAGTAACCATTATGAAGTTGGCAGTTAGGATTTTCCGTTGACGAGATTTTTTCAGTGTGTGTATTGCACTAATTGTACCCGTTTTTTTACTAGCAGCTATTATCTTTCTACAAGTTGAAGTTTGGCTCTTAATAGTTTCTAGATTTGTGCAGATAAGAACGTAACATTGTTATCCTTCCGGTTATACTAAATAGATGTGAAACATGACCACTTACTTTAAGGGAGGAGAAAATACATGAGTGATTGAGAATAAATTTATAAGGAGAATTTTTGGACCTAAGAAAGGCGAACAGACATGTGAATGGAGAGGACTACATAACACAGAGCTGTACTATCTTTGTGGAAAACTAGATGTAATAAGATCAATTAAGTCTTGTACACTGCGATGGACAGGAGATGTGGCACGAGTGAGAAAAGAAAGAAACAGATGGAAACTTTGTAAGAAAATCAGAAGGAAAGCGCCCAGTAGGTAGGCCTAGAATGAAGTGGGAAAATAATATTAACCATGATTTGAGGGAGGTGAATTATACAGAGGATGATTGCAAAAATTACCTCAGGATAAGAATGTATCGAGAGCTTACGTATGCGCGGTAATTATCCTCCCGTTTCGATAATGACTGAGTTATTATTTTTTAAATAAGGAATTTATCTACAATACAGCACAAATGTGTTTTGCTCCACCACAGATTTCTATCCTCAGCATCATCTTCTTTGGGGTCTCTGCTGATCATGTTTCTTCTCAGTTCGTCCATCCACTTTCCCAGGGTTTCCCCCTCCTTTTCCTGCCTTCCAGAATTATTATTATTATTATTATTAATATTATTGATATGATTAATATTGTTATTATTGTTATTATTATTATTATTATTATTATTATTAATTGCCATGTTACTTTCATCAAAAGCAGAGCTCTCTATGCATTCGATGTATCATTTTTGTTGTTTTATAATTTAATATAACTTGTATATTGCATGTATTACTTCAATATGTATTTGTATGTTTGCTCTGGTTGAGTGGAAGTTATGGCATTAATTCTGGCAGAATATAAAAAATGAATTAGTGTAAAGAACTAATATGTTCTGTATTATTAGTGCTGTTGAGAAAGCATTAGTTAATGCTAATTAAAGCAGTCTCTATATATATAAAACTATTTGGTTTATGGAACCCGTAGACTCAATGTCGCATTTAATAAGATCCTAAACGGATCCATAATACTCTAATATACTAGTAACATTGAACCCGGAAGTTGATGATGACGCGGACATAAGCTGTCCATACATTCCTATATTCAGCTAATACCAAACATTCCATATAAAATTCTCTTCCTTAAAATTATGGAAAATATGTATTATTCTCCAACCTTATTTTTGGCATATTTACTTGGTGTTCTCTATCTTGTTTTCCTACAAGAAATTCCTGCCCAGTCTTACTGCCATCCTATTCCTTCGTACATTTCCCATTCGTGTCACATGTCCTGCTCTATGCAGTCTACTACAACTTAACACGGTTCGACGAAAACTGGACTCACAATATAGCGAGAGGAGCAAATTTTCGCCTTCACTAGATCCAATGTGCGAGTTTGCACATTATGAACCTATCGCCTTATGTTTGTGAATATTACATAGTGCCTAAAAATAAAATTTAATTAAAAAGTGATTTTTTTTCATTCTCATTTTATAGGTGCTTTAGCATCAAGGTCACATTGCGTCTATTTTATTAGATTTAATGCTGCTATGAACTGGCGAATAAAATAGGCGTGTAATGCAATTTTTGCCTTAATTATGAAAACTGAAGAGAAAAAATAAAGCTCAGTCAGATTGGTCGTCACCGGGATTTGAACAACGGACGTGCCAAACACGATTCTTAAACGGTACTGCTTGAGCCAACTAGCTCGATACTGAATGATTATATATGTTGATAAGTTTTCGATAAATATATCATGAGAGCATTTGATATAATACAGTTGTTTATGATTGTCTTATGTTTATACTAAAATGAATAACAAATTGAAACTTGTTACTTGAGTGGTGTTATGTCAAAAAACAGAAAACAATCGACATTCTTCTTAGAGATAAGTTACGCCATCAATTTTCGAGTTGGCAACAGGAAAACAGTTGAAAATCTCGATATTAAGGATATGACAAAGTGTAATGGCTGCCTATTCATTTTAATTTCCTTTATGTGGCTTGGAATTATTAATCAAAATTTAAGTCTATCAAAGTAGAAAGAATAAAAAAGAAATACGAGCATGTAACAAATGTTTAAGGGTTATGGATGGGGATGTTATTGATGGGCCCCAAGATGCCACATTCGATCATCTATACCATCCACCAGATAATAAATCGTAAAGGGGGAACGGATGGGTGGTGAATTTCTTGTTACACCCTATCCCCATTTTCTTACTAAAAACATTTCAACCATAATCTTAAATCCTCTCTTATTTTCCCCGTCTAACGTATATACCATTAGCGTCAAATGACACTTTTTACACAAGCGTTTAGGAAGACAAAATTATGACCACTTTGAAATTCTTCAAAATTTTCTTTGAATCCACTTCTCTTGTGATATATTAGTTATTATACATTTGCGACAGTAAATAAAATTTAAAAAATCTTCTTTTGTAACGTACGTTAGGGGAAAAAGTGTTGGCATTGGAAATAAATGTTTCTAGTCCAGCCTTCTGTTGGTTATCTATGTTTGTATGTATAGACCTGTACCCATACGTCCCACGTGAGGACACTGGTGCCCCCTAGCGGAAGTTTCTTAATCTAGCTAATTTAGTTACGTTTATTTACGGGAATTGTGCTGATCCGGGTTTCCACGGGGGAAGAAGTTTTCTCATCAACTTTCGGCCAGTATGGGACCGGTACTCACTCAACATGGTGAGTCATTTTGGTACCTGGATTAAGTAGCGACTCCAGGTTGAGAAAAAGACTCATCATTCCGTGTTTGCAGCTTCACTAGCGATATATGACAAGATAGAAGAGATTGTCGAGAGAGAAAAAAAAAAGGAGCATGTGTTATCCTAATGGGGACAGGAATGCTGTGGTTGGAGATGGACAAGATGGAAGTACAGTTGGAAGATATGGATTAGGAAAAAGAAATGAGACTATAACGGCTGGAGAAATCCACATGCTGACTACACATCACTGCTACACTGATTGGATGATCGTCTACCTCTGTGGTTAACACATGTGGATGTGAGGTCAGCACCCAGCTTATAGGCCAAGGCCTGTCGCGCCGTGGAGTTATTATTTATTTACCTAAATATGTCAACGAGTAACATGTGGTTAGCACATCGCCTCAATGAGACATCTAGCAGACAAGTAAGGTATTTATTGGATGGATGAAGATCGGTTAGATTTTGCACAGATACCTTTTTATTCAGGCTTGCGGTTCTTTTACGAGCCTGAAAATCTTCAGACTCGGGATCTACGGTTTTAACTTCCTTCCAGTGGACAATTTCTCATGCCAGTGTATTTAAATGTGTCGCTATTTAGTTAGGAGGTACGTACCTAGGTAGGTATTATCTTATTTAACGAGATCTCTAATATCTCAGGTGATTCAAAGTAAGAAGTGAAATGGCCGACAAATTTTGGTAAAATAGTTCTTTCTTTCAGACATGAGAATATCACGTTCCGTAAATCTATAGCATGAGACAACTTTACTTCCCTTCCTAAGGAAGTCATATTCTGGAAATTTACGCTATTTATCGACTCGGATCAGGTATAAAATAGCACATTTGGAACCAGAAGCGAGAATGGTTGCCATTAATGTATTGGCAACTCGAATCGCAGTGAAAACAACTAAAGTCTAACTATAATATACTAATTCCGAACTAAACTCCACTTGTATCGTAAACAAATTGCATAAGACATTACGTCTATTGTCTATTGGGGGGGGGCATTAAATATGTTTAACCGGAGTATGGCTGAATAGTGTACGATGCAAAGATTGTTCTTAGGCAACAACGTATTTTACGGGAAATAAGACAGAATACAAAATAATATGGTATCAATAATTAGGTACACCCTCCTATTTCTTTTTAAATTTCGATAAATTATATACCTAATTAAACGTTTGCCCTTTTTTCCCATGATGCCAATAGATAACCTTTATTTACTGGTAGGATTTCACTATGAGCAGGATTTATGTTCCATGCTGACTCACCTGTAAATTCAGCCGTTGTCACCATCTCCTCAATGGTTAATGTGAGATATTTTTCACTAAACTGTTTGAAAACATTCAAAACAATTTGTTTCTCTCCGTTCTTCAAATGCTTTCCTTTCCAATATTTAAGACCTCCTTAAGATCATTTAAGATTTTAAGATGCAAAAGAGAATGTGAGTGTGGAAGAAACGGGAAGCTACCACGCCTATATATCGCTAGTAAAGCTGCAACCACGGCATGATGAGTCTTTCCGGACTTAAATTATACCCCATTCGGATGTGCGGGAGTGGGATACTGCGAAAGGAGACATCATGCAGTCAAAAAACAGAAGAAAAGAAGACCAAGGATCGGAGCCTAGAATGTGAGAACTCTTGTGCAAGCCGGGAAACTGGAAAATTTGAAGGAAGAAATGAGAAGAAACTGAGTAGATGTGATGGGAATATCAGAAGTGAGGTGGGAACGAAGTGATGAATTTAGAATGTTTTATTCCAGTGATGATTCTAAAGGAAATCGTGGTATTGGTGTAGTATTAGGACCACATGTGAAAAAAAATTGATACCAGTGCGTTATGTGGATAATCTGATGATAATGGTGAGGTTACAAGGGAAAAAGTGGACTAGGTGATAGTGCAAATTTACATGCCCCTTAGTGGGTTTGCTGATGAAGAAGTAGAGGAAATATATGACAAGATAGAAGAGATTGTTGAGAGAGAGAAAAAAGGAGCATGTGTTATCCTAATGGGGGACAGGAATGCTGTAGTTGGAGATGGACAAGATGGAAGTACAGTTGGAAGATATGGATTAGGAAAAAGGAATGAGAGAGGCGAATCATTGATGAGATTCTGTAAAAGGAATTCAATGATAATTGGAAATACAATGTACCAACTGCATAAAAGAAGAAGATACACGTGGATAAGCCCAATGGATAACGAACGATACCAAATTTACTACATACTATTACAGAAAATATTCTGAAATTGCTTGAAAAATGCGAAGACCCTACCAGGAGCAGATATAAATTCAGACTATGCCTTACTAATAGGCGAAGTAGATATTTGTCTGAAGAAGGTACGAGGAAGACAGGCAACAAAGAAGTTTGACTCGGAGAAACTTAAAACTGATGAGGAAAGAAGAAAATTCCAACAACATTTTCAAGTGAAAACCTCTAACCTGGAAATCTCATCCGGCAATAACAACGAACACTGGATTCATTTGAAAAGCTCTATACAGACAGCTGCAGAAGAAACAATAGGAGATAAAGAGAGCAAGAATATTAAGAGACCTTGGGTCACAAAAAAATGTTGAAGAAGATGGAAGAAAGAAGAAAATGGAAAAATATCAATATATAAGAGGCCAAAAGAAGCAACAGGAAACTAAACAATGAATTTAGAAGAGAAACTGACAAAGCAAAGGAAGAGTGGATGAATCAGAAATGTGAAGAACTAGATAATCTGGAGAAGAAAGGAAAATATGACTTAATGTACCAGGAAGTTAAATGCTTGGACTATGGAAAGATGAGCAGGAAAACTATGTGGCTGATTGAGAACGAAAATTATGAAGAAATAACAGACAAACAGGGAATTATGAATACGTGGGAGAAATATGTAGAAAATATATATGAGAAAAGAAATCGTCCGGATGTAGAAAATAAAGAAGACGTATCAGAAGATGAAGAAGGATTTTCAATTCTGAAGGAAGAATTTGAACTAGCAATTAAGGAAATGAAAAATGGGAAAGCAACAGGGGTAGATCGAATTCCCATTGAATTGGTTAAATGCTCGGGTGAAGGAAATAAGGAAATTCTGCTTTTATGCAACAAGATATGTAAAGAAGGGCGAATGGCCCGAAGAATTGACTGGGACAGAGTTAAAACCAATACCGAAGAAAAATAATACTAAGAAATATAAGGAGTTCAAGACAATCAGCTTGATATCACACTCTGCAAAGATTCTTATGCGAATGCTGAATCGACGTTTGCGTTCTACGATGGAAAGCGAATTGGATGAAGAACAGTTTGGCTTCAGGAAGAGAAAGGGTACGAGAGATGCAATTGGACTGATCCGATCAATAGGAGAAAGATATATAGAAAAAAGATAAAGAAGTTTATGCGGTATTTGTTGACCTGGAAAAGGCCTTTGACAGAGTGAATTGGAATAAACGCATGAGGATATTGAAGAAAATTGGCGTGAACTGCAAGGAGAGGAGGTTCATAAGTAATCTTTATATTACATAGCGAATGAAAGTGAAGATAGGAGCAGAAATGTCAGAGGGAAAAGAAATTATAAGGGGGGTACGGCGAGGATGTCTCCATCACTTACTCTTTTCAACATCTACCTGGAAGACCTAATAAAGAACTGCTTCAGGAATACAGGAAGCGTAAACATGGGAGGAAGAAAAATTAAATGCATAAGATTTGCTGATGATATGGTTTTGCTAGCAGAAGATGCAATGACACTGAGGGACATGCTGATGGAGCTAAATGACACGTGCGAGGATTATGGGATGTAGATAAATATAAATAAGACGAAGGCCATGATTATAGGAAGGAAACCAAGGAAGATAAACATGAGGATTAAAGATGAGGCCATTGAGCAAGTGGAGAGCTTCAAATACTTGGGTTGTACTATCAGTACTAACATGAACCGTAGTCAAGATAGCAATGGCAAAATAAGCTTTTAACAAGAAGATAAGCATTTTCTATGGACCTTTGGCAAAATAATTGCGGAAGAGCCTAGTGAAGTGCTTTGTGTGGAATGTAGCATTGTATGGTGCAGAGATTGGTCATTATGAAGGAATGAGGAAAAGCGACTGGAAGCTTTTGAGATGTGGATATGGAGAAAGGATGGAACCTTTAAAATGGACAGACATAATAAAAATATAAATATGTGCTAAACAGAGTGGGAGAAGGAAGAACAATGCTGGAACTCATAAAGAAGAGGAAAAGAAATTAGATTGGCCACTGGCTAAGAAGAAACTGCCTGCTGACGGATGTCCTAGAAGTAATGGTCAATGGAGAGAAAGTTAGAGGCAGAAAAATACATCAGATAATAGACAATATTAAAATAAATGGTTTGTATGCAGATACAAAAAGGAAGGCTGACTTAAAGAAAGAGTGGAGAATGTTGAGTTTGCAGTGAAAGACCTGCACTTGGGCAGAACACCTATGAATGAATGAATACATTGTTTGTAGTATAAATAGAGGGCAGTGGTTTTACTTCCGACACGCATGTTTGTAATATTATAATATTACTGATAGTTATTTTAATGCACATTTTATTAAGTAAATTAAATACAATTTTTGCGCAATAGTGCATTTTGTCGTACTTACAGCAATGGCGACTATGATTGAAAGTTTAACTCTGTACATTTCGGTGTTGCCAACCTAAATAACTACACTGTAATAAAATAACTATACTGTAATGTTACATATTACAAACCTCGTGCGGGAAATAAAACCACTCCCCTTTATGTATACCACGTACAATGTATATACAAAAAAAATATCCAAGAGGGTAGTGTTAATATACATTATACGAAACAAATCATTTGAAATGAACTGAACTTTATTTGAAACAATGTAAAACAATAAATACGTGCTTGCCACCAATTTATCACTGATTGGTTTCACGGCCTCCTGTAGTTTCAAACTAATAAAACATTGCCCACACTGTTAATGTTAGTCAGTTGTTTGTAATGAACAAATATTTCCAACTAATATGTTATTATTTTACTATTATTTTGAAAACAGCATCGTGCAAAAATAATATACAACGCACGTTTCTGAAGTGTTTTACAGAATATCTGGAATTAAAAACCTTGCTATCGCTTGGTTTTTAAATATTTTACTCGCTTCTGTAAAAACCACTTCCAACCTCGAATCCTAATATACTATAACAACAAGAATAAGATGTTAGTAAAAACGACACAAGTTAATATATAGCGCGCGAGGAAAGCAAACGTCCTAATTTTCACGATTGTGCATAAAGAAGATTATACACGTGTTATAAACAATATAAAACTATTATTCTACCAGTTATATTATATGGGTGCGAAACATGGACTCTTACTTTAAGGGAGGAAAGGAGATTACGAGTATTTGAGAATAAAGTTCTTAGGAAAATTTTTGGACCAAAGAGAGATGAACAGACAGATGAATGGAGAAGACTACATAACAATGAACTACATGATCTTTATAGGAAGCCAGATATAATAAGAACAGTTAAGTCTCGTAGACTGCGATGGGCAGGACATGTTGCGCGTATGGGGAATGAAAGACGTGGATGGAAACTTCTTGTAGGAAAGCCAGAAGGAAAACGCCCAGTTGGTATACCAAGAATGAGGTGGGAGAACAACATTAACTATGATTTGAGGGAAGTAGATTATACAGGGAATGATTGGAAAGCATTAGCTCAGGATAGGGATGTATGGAGAATTTATGTCCACGCGGCCATGATCCTACGTGTTCGATAGTGCCAGTGAGTAAGTAAATAAGTAAGTTATAAACAATATTTTATTCAATTTTAGTCTCTATTAATTATTAATCAACAAGATGAAATTATGTAATTTTTTACCATGATTCTAGGATATGTTTTGATGTCATCGTTTGAGAAAGTCAATTGTTTTATCGTTGCCAAGTGATGTTTGTTCGTTTGAAACGTCTGATGAGATGTATGGAAATTTTGGTGAAATGGATTGATGTTACGAACGCGATTACAAGTGACATTATGAAACAAGCATATGTAGCGGAATCGTATTGATTCCTGAAAATCCAGAGGATCCATTCTAGCGAGTATTACTTCACTGAAGCGATTAGGAGGTTGGAAGTCTGCCACAGTTCCGGAAGACTGTGTTTAAATCAATTGAAAATACGTAAAAATTCAGTTCGCGAAACAAAAAAAAAAACAATAGGCTATTTAGTAGAGCTCTGTAATAGCAGCAGCAGCAGCAGGAATATGGGATAACATTTTCAAATGTGACAAATTGTACGTCTAAATTCTACGGACCAAAATGATGTGTTGTGTTTTTCATCACTGCCAATCGCAAAGGTTAACATTATTGATATATTTCTCCCGTTCCCTATATCTGTATCTTAACATTAATCTTAATATAATACTGTGCAGTCTTCACCTGTTTTGAAATAAAATGTAATTCATTGCAAATATATATAATGTTTTTTTTTTCACCTAAACGCTCTCTTACTATATAAGACATCTGCAAAGGTATAGAATCCCACTACAGGCCTCAGGATGCCCTTGGGGTAGTAGGAGGTTAAGTCTCCCACTTTTTCTGGACAATCGGCACTTGATATCAGCTGGGTTATCAGCCCTGCGTGACGGCTGCCTTTACTCCCAGAACAGGCGTCTGGTACTCATTTCCGTTAGAGACTGAGTCGACCCCAGGGGCATAGTGCCGCCGGAGGGTTTGGGTCAGTTTAAAAATCCTGACCCACCGGGACTCGAACCCTCGACCTTCCGGCTTGTAGCGCAGTACCTTAACCACTACGCTACGGCGCGCTGTACAGACATTTATTTTAATTAATCTCATTTGTAATATCTCTGAAAACTAAGGCAAAGTTATGAAGGTAAAAATGAGGACTTTCTCTAGAATACATCTCGAATATTTAATATGACAATTTTTGGAACGCAGAAAAAGAAATCTATATTAATGTATTGCAGGATTGAGAAATTATGATATCAATTCCGCCTTATCTTTATATATAAAAAATAACCGTTTACCTCCCTTAGACAGAAGAATTGCTCATACTGGAGCATCAGTAGATTTAGCAATCTTCTACCTCCACCTTGCAGGAGTGTCTTCTATTCTGGGGGCTGTAAACTTTATTTATAATATTATTAATATAAAGCCTATCAGTATGAAACCGGAACGAAGGGTATTGTACTGACTCGCTTTATTTCTTCATTTTATTCTTTATTATTTCGAAAGGCTTTACTCATAACTAGGTAGCGTGTCGAGGAAAATTATAGGAAGTGTGAACAGGACTTCTAGAAGAATTTACACACTTTTTTACGACATAAAAAGAAGCCATTGAGACGGTGTATCAAACACTTTAATATATAGATATGAGAACATATTATAGGTTACATTTGAAAATTACTTAAGATAGAACTTGGAAGCACCATTTAATAATAGATTAACATTTGATTAAGAGTGATTAAAATTTAATTGTGAACATTCTCGAGAGAAATGAAAAACTATATTACAAACTTCTACTTACATATTTAAGAAATGGGCCCAGCAGGGCGCTGAAATGTCGCCAGGGCGCTGCCCCGGGACCTCACTCGTCCGTTGGTGCCGCAGAGACTCTCGACTCAGACTCACCACCTTTATTCTACCCTCTAGTAACGTTGGTTATTTTAAAAAAATCCCTTGTCTCATAAAAATACCTGAGAAATGTTCTTTCACAACCCCTCCCCCTTCAGTGTATTTTTCATTAGTGTTGATCTTATCTTAACATAACTTTTCTTTCAAGGGTTTGTTTTAAAATACCTCTTGTCTCCCAAAACAACCCCTCGTCTCGCGCTATAACAGGTATGTTTGTCCTTTACGGACTCAAAAACTACTGGACCGATTTGAATGGAGTTTCTTTTCACTAATTTAAAGAATATTGTTCTGGGACAATTGACGTATGTAACATATTGCCGTACTTACTATAGAGCTAAAAAAGTGTATTGTGCACTAAAAATAACTTTTTGGACATTACGTTACGTTGCCTAAACCATAACAAGTTCACCAAATTAATGTATACAGAATTGAATATCTAAAAAATCTACAAAAAAGTCCGCAACAGTATATGTTTACCTTTTACGGATAACTCACAATAACCATTTTTGTCTTTCAGCTCATTGATACCAAGAAGATCGATAAGATTAGATTCCCGGACAAGGACAAGCGTAGCAGCGCACGGCGGGATAACTATCAATAATAATTTTTGTCTTTCAACTCATTATCTGGATAAGTAAATTCCGGGCAACGCCGCATAATCAGCACGGGGTATCTAAAACAATTACGATATAAATTTATAATTATTTTTCCGTTTACTTATTCAACTAAGCATAAAAAAACACATTTCGTTAATTTAAGCGTAGCAGCGCACGCCGGGTATTAGCCAGTCTGTTATAAAATAACAGACCCAGTACAGAGTGAATGCTGCATGCGACAGTGGATGAAGGCTTCGTGTTTTATGTGATTACACAGAGCAACAAGCACATTACACCGCCACTGATAACAGCTGAGTAGTTGCATCATCAGTTTGCCCTGTGCTCTTTACTTCCACAGCACCTTGAAGCTCATCCACATCCACACTTCTTTTTTTTTTAAGGAAGAAGAAGCATCATCAACAATAG
The DNA here is from genome assembly GCA_030220185.1 of Diploptera punctata. NCBI lineage: Eukaryota > Metazoa > Arthropoda > Insecta > Blattodea > Blaberidae > Diploptera > Diploptera punctata. The sequence continues at coordinate 692,142 of JASPKZ010000826.1, forward strand.
CGACAAGTGGTATCGCACAGTACAAGACAAAAGCCTATCTATTATATTAGAGATAAGTGGAGTATCACAACCCACTACGAACAAGAGATCACTGCGTGATCCTCAAGAAAAACATCAAGTACGTAGCAAAAAGAACTCCTTTCATTTCCTACAGTCACTTTCATAAATATCATCACCATATCTAGCGCGGTTGTTTTAACTTTTACAAGACAGTTTCATTATTTGGCTAATATGATTATCGAAAAGCGAATTCTACAGAGAACAACACATTCCAAACGCATCAATGGACTACAAAATATATTGGATACAAATAAATATTCTAATCTTGATAAATCCTTATATATTGAAACTTCTGTAAGTAAATAATATAAACATACAATACATTTTCAATACATTTCAATATTTGTTCCTTAGAGAATATTTTAGCGTTATTTATTTAAAAAAATAAATTTTATTCACATTGACACACATAACAAAAATATAGATTTAATAAATGAACAGGGCGAGAAACCTACATTTAAATCTGAGATTAATGTATGAGTAATTATTCCTGTTAAGAAATTATTAAATTTAAAGATGGAATACATTTTAATATTGAATGGCATTATACATATATTTAAACGATAGTTTAAAAAGTGTGTGTTTTAATGCCACTGCAACATTACAAATCTAAGAATCATAGCCTGGTTATAGATATGAAACATTTAAATGTAATTAACCCAGTGACACTACAAGGCCGCGCGAATATAAGCTATCCATATTTCCCTATCCTGAATGTTTTTCCAATTATTCGCTGTATAATTTACCTCCCTCAAATCAAATTTAATATAATTCCTGACCTATCTATTGGAGGCTTTCCCTTCTCTTTCCTAGAAGAAAAATCCACGTTTCCGTGCTCCTCTTAAATTTTCCATCGTGCTACATATCCTCCTCAACGAGTTTACAAGTTGCGACTATTTATTACTTTGTTTGGTTTCCGATAAATGTACTATAGTTTACTCTATGTAATTTTTTCATTGACCAGCTGTTGGTCTCTCTTTGATCAAAACTTTTCTTAAGCACTTTATTCTCAATATTTTTCTCTTTTCTTAAAATAAGATACCACGTTCTGCATTCAAATAACATAACGGGACGAATAGCCGTTTGTATATATTTTTAGTCTATGTATATATAGACCTAACACTGTAATTGAGAGATTATTAGGAAAGTAACAGGATATAATATTATACTATTTTTACGTGTTTATGCCCTAGGACAGGTCCTTCACTGCAATTAGAGCATTTTCATGCTATGTTTTGTAGCTTTACAAGGGAAATTATAGGTGTGGTAGCTTCCCGTTGCTTTCACATCGTGGATGACGATAATGATGATGGCCAGGTGATGTTCAGGGACCGTTTGGGCCTCAAAGCTTCCTGACATTTGTCTTACAGGTACGGAAAACTACCGAAAAAAATTCACCCAGGAAGCTTGTCCCGACCGGGAATCGAACCCGAGCCCGCTGCGTGACAAGGCAGCTCGCTACCTCGAGGCCACAGAAGTGGACTAATTATACTACGGGAGAATATAAAGTACTAGGAGTATAGAATTAGCGGTAACTGAACTAGCGAAGTATATAATATGAAGTTATATAACCAAAACAGAACAGGAGACCAATTAAAAGTGTGCTAAAATTTGTATTGAAGATAATTGGAATCGGCTTAACTTTGAGATACGGACGTATTTTCCGGAGAGAAGTATACGAGTTACACATTGCACGCTTTTATTATGTGATTTGTTTCTAAATATGTATGATAAACTATAACTACGTTTGTACTGACAACTATGTCTAATCAAACCATATTGCAGTTCTCATGCTTTGGAATTTGATAATTTGCGGTTAGATGGCATTACTGTAGTCTCTTTTCAATATATGCATTATTACACAGGGTGATATGCATTTTCATTGTGTATCGAAATAAATTATGCTTAATCAACTTTTATAAGATTCATGATGTGTTCCGTTGAGGTTTATTCAAAATTAATATAAAATTATAGAATATTCACCTGAAAGGTCCGTCTCCTCAACTTAATTATCATTTAACTGTAGCGCTTTCGGGACTTGTCCCATCATCGCAGGATTCAAAACTGTTTTGAATCCTGCCGATGATGGGACAAGTCCCAAAAGCGCTACAGTTAAATGATAATTAAGTTGAGGAGACGGACCTTTCAGGTGAATATTCTATAATTTTATATAAATTATGCTTAGTTTGAGTGAAATGTATAATGTAGATGTTGAGTGAGTGACGAAAATGATGACGAGGAGAAGGGAGATGGTTTGGTACCGGCAAGTGGCCTATTCCCAGGAAAATAATACTGAGAGGAAACTTTTAACGTCCACATCCGACAAACGAATCGCTATCAATTATATCATATGCAACATAATTATCTAAGCCTATTTTACTTAATCTTAAGAATGTTAATTAAAGACGACAGATTTCAACAATAACCGTTAGCATATAGTACCAAACAGGTTTCCCAGAGTCCTTAATAATATTTTTAGATAACTTTACATTTGTACTTTATTTTAATATTGATCTGCCAGATTCAATTATCTATGTGGCACAATTGAACGCACTTTATTGAATAAGACTAGAAAATAAACTATTTTGAAGTTTTACAAATTATTGGCAGTTCCATTTCTTATCTATGGATGTGAAACCTGGACATTAAGAAAGGCAGATAGTAAACCAATAGAGGCTGCTGAAATGAAGATGTTGAGAGCAATAGCAGGATACCAAAGGATCGATAAAAAGAAAAACGAAGATATAAGAACAGAACTTAATATATTTAATATCTGTGAAAGAATAAAATATTATCAAAATGCTTATCTTCAGCACGTATTACGAATGAATGAACAGCGCATACCAAGAAGAATTTATAATTATAAACCAAAAGGAAGAAGAATGTTGGGAAGACCATTGAAGAGATAGAAGGACCAATTCGACCTATAATGAGATCGGAACAGGCCATTGGGCTTAATCCTTGTTGTTGTTGATGATGATCTGCTAGTATCGGTCTTCACTTACGTTCAATATAACTCAGCCATTATATATATATATATATATATATATATATATATATACACACACACACATACAGGGTGTAAATGAATTATACCACACAAATTTAATCGCGTATAGATGGGTATTATACAAGCATTTTGAGTTAATGAGCTAATGGTCTACGAATAAAAATGTTCCAGTTATAATTAAATTTGTAAAATGGTTGGCACGCCACTGATTATTTGAAATTAAAATGGAAATAATATGATACAGAGACTGCAACTTGCAAAAGCTTGCGCCTTTAGCTCAGTGGTTATAGCAGTCTTACTACCGACGTAAATGTAAGATTGGTGCATTACGTTCGAAACTATTTGCAGTACGTGTACATTTTTTCCCTTTCTTCCTTTATTATGTACGTACTGTAAATTAGTTACGAACGAAGATTTACGTCTGGTTTAACTGTTTATTCATTGTTTTACAGAATACGGTATTGAAATGTTGGCGCAATACATGAGTTACAAGTTTGAAGGGTCTGCCCAATGATCTCTTGCCTAGTGGCTGGTAATTTAAGATCTGACGTGGTATTCTTGTTGTGCTCATTCTTCGTACGTGAGATTTCCAGTTGTTTCTGTATTTTTGTACATATTCCATGACTGATTCTGTTTTGAAATTCTTTGAGAATCTCAGAATTCCTTTTATGGTCTGTTCTTGAGTAACCTGCAGAACGTTTCATAAATTTCATATCTGCCGGAGTTAGTCTCTGTTCATCTACACTGTGAATTGTCCAGGCCTCACTGCCGTAACATAATATGGGTCAAACTATCTACGTACATGTTGTACAGACAATGTTTGAAAGATTGTAAAATAACACATACTATAGAGTACAATAGATTTCGCAAAAAAATGTGTAATTGTACTGTACAGTTCTTATGTACTTACATAAATGCTAATACAGTGATCACAAGAGTAATAACATGAAGAGGTACACGTCATACATAATGTTACTGGGAAATAAAAAGCAATACATTTGAGTAAACCTGAAAAAAGTAAAGCACCTGCATTAGAGAAATTGTTTAAATTGGCCATCTCCATTCTCACAACACAGACGACATCGGCGACTAAAGGATTCTCGTACCCCGTTTACCAATTTTATGTTAATATATTATTACGTAACCTGAACGGTGCTTTAATATGAATTTTAAGTGTTGAAAATTCAGCATAACTGTAAAGATGTTCCACGATTATTTTGTGAAATGCGACTGATACTGAAGTAACTTAACTGTTAATGTGATAACCAATATGGGAATAGGTACTTTTCGCATGCCATATGGGAATAGGTACTTTGCGCATGCCTATACTGAACAAATTTTAGTGTCAATATATCCTAGTACACATGCAGGGAAAGAAAAAAAAATAAAAGAAAAAAAAAGGGACTGCAATGATATGAACCATCAGTGTTCGAACACAACCATGAATTTAACCATTAGCCCACTAGTTACCTACACAGATTCTGCGTGTTTCCCTCTGAGCTTTAAGGCTCGCATTGTATCGATGCTACTTTAACCAGTGCTGCGGCGTGCAATCATCTACCAAGTTCGAAATTTTAAGGAATTTGATAATCCAATATTTCATAAACGTTGTTGATGAATTAATTATTAGCAATCAGGATCTCGAAATTATTACCAAGATCTGAAGTTATTCTAGTATAATTTTCTCTCCTACTTTGCTCTCCTACTGATTTATCTGTATTAACTGTCGATTACTTTGATTTCCTATAACTGGCCCAATTTCCTTCGTAGACCATTGATTCCCTATTTCTAAATTACTTGTATAATATCTCTCTGTAAGCAGTTAAATTCGTGCGGTATAATTCATTTACACTCTGTATATATATATTTTTTTTTTTCGATGCTATAATTAAATTTCGACACTTAGCAATGAAGGCCTAATATGAATTAAAAAAAATAAACTTTTGAAACGGGATTTGAACCCAGGATCTCTAACTAGATACGTTAGGTGCGCTACCAGTTATGCTATCCAAGCATCCTAGCACAAAACATTATTTTTCCTTTATATATATTCCATATGTTGGTTTCGTGGTGGACGAAACCGAGCTTGGGCTTTCTCGGGGATTTTCCCGTTTTCCCCTGCCACCAATTTCATTCCATCATTTCTCCATACTCATCTCATCCATTTCGTTTATCCGCCCCTGTGACATTGCGTCAGGTGTGATTCGGCCGGCACTTTGAAGTTCACAGAATTCTATAAATATAGGGGCTTCATCTCGTCTCATTCCCCGATTGACCCTGAGTTGGACACGAGTTGAGGATATTATATATATATATATATATATATATATATATATATATATATATATATTCTCTATCATGAGAGGTAGCGGGAACTCGGTCTCACTGCCCTCTCGTGGCTACTATAACAAGTAAGCAAGGATAATTGTACTTTATAAGAGTGACACTTCTTTATTTCGATGTTATAATTAAATTTTGTCATTTAGCAAGACAATTTCTTTAATAACTTACTTGTTACATAGTAGCCACGACAGAGCAGTGAGACCGAGATTCTGCTATCTCTCATGATAGAGAATATAAAGGAAAAATAAATGTATGTGCTAGGGTGCCTGGATAGCATAACTGGTAGGGCACTAACGTATCAAATTAGAGGTTATGGGTTGAAATCCCGGTTTAGGAGTTCATTTTTCTTTTCATGTCACACACATATATATGGTATGATAAGGCATTTATTTTTCTTTTCATACCATATTAACCTTGCATTGCTCTATGTTAAACATTTAATTATAACATATATATATATATATATATATTATAATTAAATGTTTAACATTGAGCAATGCAAGCTTAATATGGCATGATAAGAAAAATAAATGCCTAAACGGGAATATATTACATATATAAGAAAAATAAATGTTTGAATTGGATTCGCCTGGTGGTGTAATGGATAACACTGCTGAGGTACAGACTCAGAGTTCCGGGTTCGAATCCCGTCCAGACATTTATTTTTCTTATCATGCCATATATATATATATATATATATATATATATAATATCAAAAATGAATGCTTGAGTCGGGATTTGAACCCGAGTCTCTAAACTCTGTACGTTTAGCACTCTTACGACCTGAGCTACCCAATATTCCAACACAAACATACATATTTTTTATATATGTAGTATTCTCAATTCACACAAGAGGTAGCGGAAAATCGTTCCGACTTACATCTGGTGGCCAACATAAAAGTTAAGCTTTTTTTTTCTGGCATCAAATCGAAGAAAGAAACGAATATACAATGCAGATAACATTATGTGATACGTAAGAATCTATAAACTCAGAAGACACCTTTATCTTACAAAGAAATAAGAAAATTAACAGAAGGTTTCAAATCACTTACCAATCGTTGCAAAATCAGGTATGGTAAATTGATTGGTGGTAGATGGATGGGAAATTTAAAAATCTGCTTAACTCTAACTGCTCGAACGTAATATGGCAAATCTTCTGCACAAGAGTCAAGGATATACGAGTAAATATAGTGTGTTCAGTGCATCCCACAAACAAAGAAGATATACGAGAAGTAATAAAGTGTCTCAAAAATAATAATGCACCAGTCTATGTCGAAATTTCATCAGAAGTGTTGAAATATGGAGGATCTCGACTTTTTGAACACACTGCATAAGCTTTTAATAATTAGGATATTGGACACAAAAGAAATTCCTAAGGATTGGAGGATATACATTATATGCCCAGTCTACATTAAAGGAGACAAATTTAATTCCAATAACTACAGGAGTATTTCATTTTCATATACAATTTATAATGTATTCACATGTTTATTGAGAATGGGACTTGAACCATAGATTAAATCAATCATAACGGAAAACAAAGTAAACATTATAAACAGTAGATGTACAGTGGACCAAATTTTTAGCGTAAAGCAGAAAATGGGAACATTTTGGAAAGCAAATATGGTCTTATTTCAAATGTTTACTTCCAGCAAGTCTATGAGTCAATCAATAGAAATTGGATTGTTAAAATTTTACAATAATTTAAAATTCCCGGAAAGCTAATTCGGTTGTTGGGAACAACAAAACAGTAATCATGTCATCTGTCAAAATTCAAGGAACCAAGGATTTAAACATGGATATAGGCTGGCCCCACTAATGTTTAACCTCATTATTAGGAAGACTGGAATAAATACAAAAAGTATCTTGGAACATAAAACCATACAGATTGTTGTATATGCACATGATCTTAATTTAACGGAAAGATCACCGAACTCTTTCAATGAAGCTCTAGAAGTTCGATATAGCTGGAAAGAAAATTGACTCGAATATAAATTAAAACTATATATTTAGTCCAAACAAGAAGAAACAAAACAATTCATTAGATAAAATTCAAGTCGTTGTTACAGTTCACACATTTAAATATTTAGGCGTAATCCTTACACAGTTTGGAATGTAGAACATGAGGACATCTAATGTAGATTTCAGACAGCTAATAAAACATATTATGTGGTAATACCCCTGATCAGAGGTCGATGTATCAGTTGAGGACCCGAATGACACTCTAGAAGGTTCTGATTCGCAGAATTATTACATATGGAAGTAAAAGATGAACTTTTTAGAGAACGAAATATGGGCGATTGAATTTTTTCGAGAGATAATTTTTAAGAAAAATCGTTTGGTCTAATATATTCTAATGGAATGTGGAGAATCAAGTACACTCATGAATTATATATCTTCTATGTTGATTTGGCGCTGTCAAACTTAATATGCATGAAGATATTACAGTGTGTCGGAGACCTAGTTAGAATAGAAGATAGAAGAATATCAAATAAAGATGGATACTATAGATGGAAGCATTGGAAGAGGTTGATACCTTTAAGAATATAGTTGGAAAGGAAGGTTTCAACCTACTCCACATCCGGAATTGCAAAATAGCAGCCACAAACAGAGAAGAGTGGATGGAAGCAGTTGGGGAGATTTTAGTCCGAAAACAGGCCGATGCACCACTGATTGATTAACACGGCATTGAACATACTTTTTTGTTTAATTATCGACGTAAGATTCAACAGTACACACACTGGAAAGAATTCGGTGCCCAGTACTTGTCCAAAATAGTGACGATATGCTATAATTATAGTTGGGAGTAATTCGACATTTCTGGATAGAATATGTCACTTCGCCATAAACATAACAAAAATTGACAGTAGAGTTTTTACACTGAAGTGATTTCCTCGCGACTGAAGTTAGAGAAACAAACGAAAAAAACTGAATTGCATTCGTGGAATAGGCCAATAATTTAAATTTTTGTACATAAACTAAAAAAAAAAACTTCACAAAACAACACAGAGCAAATTTCACAAAATATTAGCAACTATGACTCATCATTACTGTTTTCAGTTATGCCAACATAATCTCTAACGTCCAAAGTTACCTAGAAATCATAAACAATTATCATTAAACTAATCACTGCTGTAGTCAGATGGGAGACGACTATCTCTAGAGGTCAAATTTTATTAAAGTTATCCTTATAACTAAGGTGGTCAATTCTGAGGACCAAGAGCTAAGAGAGAGTATTTTCGTCTTTTACATGATGGAATTAAGAATAAGTAGGTATTTTCAAGTCGGAAATATTTTCTCTGTTGACCAGTGTTATAGGCCTAGCTAAACAATTCACTGGCACTATCGAACCCATAGGTTTATCACTGCTCGATCGTAAGCTCTCCTCATATAGCTATCAAATCGTCCCCTTTATAATTTATCTCCGTCAAATCATGGTAAATATTAATCTCTCACCTCATTTTTTTGTCTATCTCCTGGGCACCTTCTCTCTGATTTTAGTTCAAGTTCCATGCCCCTTCCATTCCCCATTCGTACTATATGTCCTCATCGCAGCGTACGAGACTTTATTGCTCTTATTACATATGGTTTCCCATAAAGATCATGTATAGCTCACTGTTATACAGTATTCTCCATTCACCTGTCTGTTCGTCTCTCTTAAATACAAAACTTTTCTTAAGAACTTTATTCACAAATACTCGTAATATTTTCTCTTCTTTTAAAGTAGGAGTCCATGTGGACATACATGTAAGTGGATGAATAACAGTTTAACGTATTTTTAGAGAAGTTGGAATGTCAAAAGTTCCTGTAATGCTTAATGGTATGAATTTCCAGAATTGAGCCTATGTTTAATTTTTTTGTACGACGTATTCATATCTGTAATTATAATTTTAAAAATTATAACCTTTAGTTTCTTAGACAAAAGTCGAGAACAGAGGATTTATTGGACTGAATAGTGACACGAATGTCCCAGTTTAATTCGGTATGGGCCTATTTATAATTTTTCATTTGTATGATTATGAGTAAATTAAATCCATTAAAGATATATTGAATACCATGCATTTGGATGGAATGGATTTTCGTTCTTTTCCTAATGAAATGTTCACATTGCACTAGAAACAAGAAGAGATCAAGATAATGAGAAAAGGGTTGAAGCGAGTCAAGACTGAGATTTTTTAATAAAAAATCCTTTCCCATTTTAGGATGATATGCAAGTTTAACAAATCTTCAAATTAATGAGGGAACGCATTTCGCTTAATTGCTCACTTCCTCGAATCCCAAGACATCTTATCTACAGTACTTTTTTAAGATTGTCAGCAGAGGAAGAGAATCAAGTCAGTTGAGTAGCCTGTCACTTTGGTACTATACCATGAGAACTATGAGGATAGCTACCCTTATCAATCATTGTCAGACTCTTAAGAGCTGCACCGAGTAGAAAAGTGGTACAACAAACATCTTTTCTAAGAAAATAAATTCAGATAATGGAATTAATTTATTTTCTATTTACACGCAACTATATATGCAGGGTGATTTTGTGAGAACTTGTAAATATTAATCACGACATGGGGGTTGCTCCATTGAAAAGTTCAGGATAGGGAGCTTAGGGTCCGTGAAGTCAGCTTAAGGAGATTTATTAGTTTAACTGCAAGTAACATAATTAACACAATTAACATAAAATTTTGTTTTTTTACAACAGTTGTTCAAACTGACGACCATCAACCTCATTACTAGCATGCTATCGGTGTACAAGATTCTGCCACACCTTGGCAAATATCCCTGGTGTGTTTCGAATCACATCACAATCAAATAATTCCATCCATGCCTGTTTCCACTCGAGTCTCAAACACAAGTGACTTTAAATATCCCCATAACCGTGTTTTACGGACTATAAGACGCCTTTTTTCTTCGAAAATATGCCTCCGAAATTCAGGTGCGTCCTATACTCGAAAGTAATATAAAAATGTCCAGTGTTTGATTTAAAATTCCCGCCAGTTTTAAAAAAACATATTCGATGCCGCAGGAAACCTATCTCTATCTGGCAACATTGGATTCAACTGGCAGCAGCAGTGCACCGATGCGACGAACATGAGTTGCGGGGATTCACAAGCTGGCTAACAATGTCTCTCTCCCGCCCCGCCATCACAAACCCAGAACACTGTCTAGTCTATGATGCGTCAATGCAGTCTATGATGCCAGTGAACTAGAACACATGGATGATGGATGAAACCTAACATGAATTCACGCCCAAGGGGGCTTTAAAATGACATACAATCAAAACAAGTGTGTCAGTGGATAAAAAAGTCGTGGTCTAGAGTGAGGGAAGACATTATTGTTAAATCTTTCAAGAAGTGCGGCATAAGTAACGCTCGCAATGACAACGAAGGCCATCTTATATAGCCTATGAAGAGGACAACGGCGAAGAGGAAAAAGAACTAGAAGAAGAAAGTTCTGATGACGATTTTCAGAGATTTTAAAGATCAGAACGGTTTTATAAACTAATTTGTTAGTATGGCTTTGCAATTTAATAACAAAAACGGTAAAAATGTTATTTAAAAATGCTTAAAAATTAAGGTGCTTCTTATAGTCCGTAAAATACGGTAATCAAGGAGAATAAGGCCACATCCTGGATCATGATTTCCTAGTCAACAGGCTCTCCGTTGCAATAATTAAAGTACGTAGTACATGTAAATAAACACCCTATTACACGTAAACTTGTACGCATGTTCCTTGTGATCGATGAAGAACAGACATTGTGATAGACAAGTTTACTTCCATACTCCTTAGGCTGGCTTCCCAGACCACAGGGTCCCTAGTTCAAATTGTTCAGTGGAGCATCCCCTATGTCCCTTTTAATGTTTGCACACTCTTACAGTTTCACCCTGTATCATTTCTTGAAATACAAGACTAAACATACGAGATTCACTTTGCAATCTCTACTATAAGGTAATAGTAGGTTGCTGCGGGGCTCAATGGTAGGCAAGAGATCTCAGGGTTATGAACTCTTTATAAGCAAAAGAACAACGTATAAATGTACACTCAATTTTAACGAATCCAAGAAACTGTTTATTTACGGAGAAATACACTTTTGATAATACAGTTACAAAGTTTTATCTATGAGTGGAGTCGATGAAATACTTAGAGGTCCACGTGCTCGAATCAATATTTTCAAAGTCCAAATGCTTAACGGACTATAACTTTAAATTTAACTATTTCTCGGACGAATCTAATATTTAAAATGAATCGGAGATCGCGGTCTGCAGGTCTACGATGTTCCAACACTGAACACAGAGTCACTGATAGTGATAGTGAGATTAGTATTTTGATATAAGTTCTCGCTTATAAAGGCGGTGGCTCCTCCCACTTTTCTCGAATCCACTCCTTACAATTGAATATATATTTATGTTACAATAATATTATTTACTAGTATGTATAACATTTCTAAGAACTGGGTAAATTGGTTCTTTGATATTTAATAGATAAATGTTTATCAGTTTCTTTGTAAACTGTCAATGTTAAGAGATTATCTTTTCTAGAGGTGAATGAATGTCTTTTGTTGTCTGTACTAGCCAGGTAGTAATTCTTTATCATCATTCCTTGGAATTGCTTAGTAGCGTTAATTGGTTTCTAAGAATTGGTCAATAGATTTTTAATATTTTTAATAGCTAACTAATGTTATCTTTTCTTAAAGAATGAATATTTCTTATTAGTTGTATAGACTGCTAATTGGAATTAGTTATATTCTTTTGACAATACCCTTTTTGTGTTCCTATATTATTTGTAAGTTGTGTAGTAGGTAGAGTTCTGACAATACCTCTTTATTCTATTATTTGTCATTTGTATAGCAGGTAGCGTTTTACAGTATTTTATTCTAGACAAATGTACGTGGAATTTTTACCTGGATATATTTCTACTTTTCCACATACATATTTTATAGCGATATTAGTAATATATTCTATTTTCATTATTTATAGATTTATTTAATTTTAATAACAATTTAATATATTTCGGAACATTTTAGTTTCAGATCCATGCATATTAGAGTTGTATCTTAGTTTATATGTCTCCTATCATATTAATCGCTACAAATGCCTACTTGTATATTGAAAGTAAATAGTTTTAATATTTCTTTAAATATACAAGTCTCTCCTTTTGAGAAACTTAGTTTCTTGGTTAATTTACCTCTACAAATGTCTCTTGCATGAAAGAATAACAGAATACAATAAGTAGCTTAATACTAAACTTATAATTACTTAATACTAATTTTATACATTTTGGTTACAACAATATATTTTCTATTACACACTCAATTTCATACAACAATCTTAATTACAATACAGTATATTGTACTACCGATTGACCATTTGTTTACAATTCTTTTTATGGCCGCATCATTTCCAGGTGGTACACGTGGTTTTAGTTATATTAGCAGCGTGAATTTACTGTACTGATTTAATTTTCAAATTGGGTATTTTGATAGCTATGATCCGAGTTTTCATTACGTGGCCGATATATTTGTGCCCGAGTATTTAGGCTGTTTCTGAATTCCGGTGCTTGAGGACTTTGGTTCGCGTCATGTTGCAACTGGATTTGTCTACCAGCTGATAATGTATTTGGTTGTGGGTGCCGTGGACGATTGTACGACGAATTATGAAAATAATTCTCGTACCATCATCGAGTATTTTCTCTCTCTAGGTTTATCTGTCTATCATGTTGGGCGAATGGGGCTTGTCTGCGATTTTCCCGTCTATCATATATTTGGCGCGTTTGAATTTCATTTCGCCTATTTACCCGCAACATGTTTATCTGGCGGTCATTTTTGTGTCTTTCGTGTCCCCTAAAGTTTTGCCTACCTCTGTTTGTATAAAAATTTGTATCACGTGGGTATCTATTTTGCGAAGTCTGTGCCTCTCGCTCTCCTTTTGAAAATATTCTGTCTTGGGTGGTGTAAGTACGGTTATAGCCTTGATTTATGTAACTTTGTGGTTTTACCATAGGTAGGGGTTGCAACTCATGATTATTTCCGGTCTCTAGCATTTGTAAGATGTCTAGCATTTTGTCATAAGTATTTATGTTGGCTACGAGAAGGCTTGGGCGGATAGCTTGTGGATAGTGATTTATAATCATGCGTATAAATTCACTATCGGCTAGAGGTGGTGTTATGAGGCGTGCACGTTTTGCCAGAGAGAGAAAATACTCGGAGTAGGTTTTCCCACTGGTCTTGCTGTATGTACCACTGCATATTTCCTGCCGTATTTTGTGTTGTTGATCGGTTCCGAAAAATTTATTTCTGAATATACTACGAAATGTGTCGTAGGAAGTACTATCAGATAATGTGATCTCAAACCAATCTCTGCTTTCTTTTTCTAAGCAATTTTTGACCACATATATGTAATGTTCCTGCGGAATTCCTTTTATTTTCAAATAATTATCCAATTCGTTGAGGAATTGGATAGGATTAGTCCCGTTATTGGCATTAAATTTCGGCAGTGGTAAATCTAACAATCCTTGATACATGGGCGTGTTATATACCCTGTTATTAGTGCCTAAAGTATGTATTGGAGTAGCTGAAGTAATGTCCGAAAATTGGTTATTTATTATTTCAGCTTCTCCTGAAATATTGCTTTGGTTGTCTGTGCAAGAACGATTCAATTGTTCTCTTGCTAGTACCGCGGTGTGGTTCACGTTAGCGGGGGAATGTAATTCATTGATTTTCTCTTTCATCTCATTTATTGTTTTAGAGAACTCTTCTTGGGTTGAGGTCAATTTCTTAGCGCGTTCTTCGCTCTGTTTGTTTATGTCGGCAATTTTACTGTTTTGGTCAGAAATCGCGTCTTGGAACGTTTTTTTCATTTGATCATTTTGTTCTTCGCGCTCTTTACTCTCGGCAGTGATAACCAATTGAATCGTCTCTTGCACAACTTTAATGTCATCAATTTCACTATTAGTTTTATATAATTCGTTTGCAACGGAATTTATTTTTCCAGATAAATCAGAGCAAATATTATTCATGGATGAGTTTATTTCAGCTTTTAGCTTTTCGTTACTCTCTTGAATTTTAGTTGTGAGGGCATTAGTTAATTCAACTTTTATTTGTTGGTTATTTTCTTTGATTGTTTGGTGTATTTTACTTATTTCTTCTCTACACTCAAATTTAGAATCCCGAACTTCGGTTGTTAGATTATTTATGGCATGTAGAAGCATGGTCATATCTATGGTAGGTGTATTAGTAGGACCTGGGATGTTTGCATTAGCGTTACTCATGATCGGTTCTGAATTTTCAACAGTGTTATTAGCCATGTTAGTTTCATTATTTAGAAAATCTATTTCATTTTGTTGGGAGGTATTTTCATGATTGTTAGACATGTTAGTATTGATTTTATTTACTTTTGTCTTATTTGAACTGCGGAGAAGCATAGATTTAAATTATTTAGAGTTTGTTTTAGATCTAGTTAACTCTGATTTATCTGGGCATTTAAAGTTAAACACAATCAAATATTACAATTAATGATATGAGCCCTGTAGAGAGAAATATAGACATAAATATACACACTTAATTTTTTTTTGTACTGGCCTGTTGATGTGGTGCTGGACAATAGTTACCACGTGTAGGTGTTGCTGCTGGTTTTCTTGTCCGCTGGATTTCTGGTTCGCTGATGTGCTGGCCCACTCTTTCATCTACGTGATATCGTGTTGTCGTGATACCTTGACAATTGTTTCTTTGAACACGGCGATCAATTTAATTGTATACATGTAGCGGTGACGAGGAAATTTTCACTACGATATGTTAATGTCTAGAGCAGTTTCGTTGGATATATGTAGCGATTCTCGAATATTTCGTTGTTGTATGCTGACAAATAGAGTTCACTGATGTCCACGTGGTTAATTTCACAAATTTACACTTTTGCAGTTCAATTTTTAGTTTAAATTTCTCCGAATTCGTACAGCAAATACTTTGGAAGTCGTTATTGTTTATTTAAATCAGAGTTTATTTGGGTTCGTGATTATACGTTGATGCTAATAGAACTTTTAATCGAGGCTAAGACACGTTGGCGTCATTTGGAGATTCATACGTGGGTGTTTGACTCGATGGGCGCCATTTGGTGCGTCGATGAAGTATTTCGAAGACTACGTGTGCTTGAATCAGATCATTTCTAAGTCCAAATGCTTAACGGACTATAACTTTAAATTTAACTATTTCTCGGACGAATCTAATATTTAAACTGAATCGGAGATCGCGGTCTGCAGGTCTACGATGTTCCAACACTGAACACAGAGTCACTGATAGTGATAGTGAGTGTATTTTGATATAAGTTCTCGCTTATAAAGGCGGTGGCTCCTCCCACTTTTCTCGAATCCACTCCTTACAATTGAATATATATTTATGTTACAATAATATTATTTACTAGTATGTATAACATTTCTAAGAACTGGGTAAATTGGTTCTTTGATATTTAATAGATAAATGTTTATCAGTTTCTTTGTAAACTGTCAATGTTAAGAGATTATCTTTTCTAGAGGTGAATGAATGTCTTTTGTTGTCTGTACTAGGCAGGTAGCAATTCTTTATCCTCATTCCTTGGAATTGCTTAGTAGCGTTAATTGGTTTCTAAGAATTGGTCAATAGATTTTTAATATTTTAAATAGCTAACTAATGTTATCTTTTCTTATCTTTTCTTATTAGTTGTATAGACTGCTAATTGGAATTAGTTATATTATTTTGACAATACCTCTTTTTGTGTTCCTATATTATTTGTAAGTTGTGTAGTAGGTAGAGTTCTGACAATACCTCTTTATTCCATTATTTGTCATTTGTATAGCAGGTAGCGTTTTACAGTATTTTATTCTAGACAAATGTACGTGGAATTTTTACCTGGATATATTTCTACTTTTCCACATACATATTTTATAGCGATATTAGTAATATATTCTATTTTCATTATTTATAGATTTATTTAATTTTAATAACAATTTAATATATTTCGGAACATTTTAGTTTCAGATCCATGCATATTAGAGTTGTATCTTAGTTTATATGTCTCCTATCATATTAATCGCTACAAGGTCTATGTAATAGAAACAATAGCAAGTATAGTAGTAGTAAGAGTAACATGATCACTAATTATAATGGTGTCAGTACCAATAGTTAGGAGAGATTAGCAGTGGTACTAGCAGTGTGTTAGCAGTAGTAACGGTGGTATTAGTAGTATTTGTAGCACTAGTAGGAATTGTTTTGGGCCAAAAGAGTTAAACAGGTAGGCGAATGTTGAGAACTACACAACAGTAAACTGAATATTTTTATGAGAAGCCAGATGCAATAAGATCAGTTAAGTCACGTAGACTTGGTTGAAAGGATATTTGACACGAATCCAGAACGAAAAAAAAAAAACATGGAAACTTCAGGTAATCAAAAAAAAAAGCGCCAGTAGGTAGGTCACAAATGAAGCGAGAGAATTATAATAACCATAATTTGACGGGTGAATTAAAACAGTGAATGATTGGAACACATTAGCTTATGGTAGGGATGTATTTCGAGCGGCCATCAACCTCCGAGTTGTAAAATCTCATTGGGTGAGTTATTTGCAGTAGTATTAGTAAAATAGTAAGTTGTAGCAGCAACATCAATAGCTTGATTTTAACGAGAAACATGAAAATACAACAAACAAATAGTTTGCACTGTCTGTTGATACGCACATAAGATCCTATACGTGAAATCATGGAATATATTTAATTATCTTAAATTCAAATAGCTAAAGTTAGCAAATTTCAATTCAGTGTTCATTTAATTTTTTATTAATTATTTTTCATTTCTTAGGCAACTTAAAATGTATCGTAATACATACACATTATATATATATATATGTGTGTGTGTGTGTCATGAAAATAAAATATTAATGTCTGAACTGGGATGTAATTAATATATATATATTTCTATGTTTTCAAGTCGTGTAGCCTAAATTAATTTCTGTCGATCAGTGGTTTCTCCTTTAGAAGCCTAAACATCTCCTAACCCTTAAGTTTTGTTCTAGTAATGTTGGAATATTCTCAAAACCTTGTAAATATGTTTAAAATATCTCAAGGATTACGGTATTCCCTATCTTCAACCAAAGACGCTTTTACTGAAGTATTAAATTCCAAGTAATGGGAGATCTCCGATCTCATAATGAAAATATCGTTTGAGAGAAATATATATATTTTTCAGATAAAAATCCTGCATTGGAAGATTTTTAGTGCCATAAGAAGAATACCGTATTCTGAAAAAAAGTACAAAAATAGGAGAATGCTCCATTTTCAAAACAATACGATTTTGTGTAAGATTAAGAATGCCATGTTGGGTGATGCCCCAGATTTACATAAACGATTTTTTTGAAGAGCAAATGTCTTAGTTCTTCAACTTGGGAGGTACAAGGCTAAGAAGTAAATGGAGTATTGAAATTCGTAGCCCAACGTATCAGTAGCCTGGCACTTTAGCTCTGAATACTGTAATATTCCAGTTCGGCAATCTCGGTGGCTAAACGCCGAGGGGATTATTCTTAAGTCATCAATCTTCTTATTTTGCACTTTGTGTCATCCGAAGCCTTCGTCCGAGGTAATACCCAGTTACTAGATTCATAGTCAAAGAACACTACTCTACATTTATAATATTTCCAAAGCACCATTTACTGTTCCGGTTCGGTTTTTTTTTTTTGTGGCTTCGCCTGGTTGCAAAGCAAATGTTGGAAAATTTATTCGAAGAACCACAGCACGTTTCTTATTGCAGAACTGTTGTACTTCCAGCTAAGGATTTTTATGCAGCAATATAGTGTAGACAGATACACGTTTTATTGAGCACTTCATGCCTGGAAACGTCCAAGGATTGGGGACGTCCCAGTTTTGCGTGATAATTTGTTTTGAAGAAAAATCCAGGTTTGGGAGATGCACAAACATTATAGGAAAAAGTGCAGTTGAATGTTGAGTAAGAAAATGTTCTAGGTTTATAACAAGGCAATTAGGCCTATATTAAAATAAAATCGGAATATTGGGAGTTTTTTCAGTACGATAAGAAGAATATATTATAAAGAGGAATGCCCATGAACTGCAAGATGCTCTATCATAAAATTATGATTTTGTTCAAGAACAAATATTATGATTTTGTCCAAGAACAAAAATTCTAATTTTGGGAGATATCCGTGTTTAAAGAAAATATTTTGTTGCGGAACAAGTATCCAAGAATTCAGCTTCATTTGATGCATAATTTCGAGAAGAAAATCAATGATTGTGTGGATTATCAGCTACATATGAATACGTTATCAACTTGATATTAAATTCAAATATACGTAACTAATTCACTGGGACTATCAAACCCGTAGATGCATGGCTGCGTGGAAATAAACCCTTCATACATCCCTATCCTCAGCTAATGTTTTCTAATCATCCTCTGTATAATCTACTTCGCTGAAATCATGATTAATGTTATTCTTCCACCACAAGTGGACGTTTTCCCTCTGGATTTTCTACAAGATTCTCCCATGCTCTTCATTCATTCTTCATTCATGCCACATGTCCTGCTCATCGACGTTTACGAGACTTAACTGATCTTATTACATCTGGATTCCTATAAAGATCATGTAGCTCAGTGTTATGTAGTCTCCTCCATTCTTCTGTCTGCCCATCTCTCTTATTTAAAATATACGCACATGAATTGATTGACAGATCACTCCCATCAAGACCAAAAAAATCACAATAATAATGCCGGCCGTGAAAGCCTTACTGATCTTAGCGTCCATATTGTACAGTAACATGTAGAACACTGTAGAAGTAACACCAAAATAAAACTAATTAGTAGTTCGGATGAAGTGAAAATTGTACGTTTATGGAGTTGTGGAAAGCTGTAGAAAGCTTAGTGACCCGGGGGCCTATTGGCTGAGAGTAGATGTGTACTTACGTATTGAGTTCGAGATCCAGTCGGAACTTGTGGTTGAAGGCCTTAATGAGCAAGGAGGTCCTGTGGAAGTGTTTTCCCGTCTGTGAACACAAACACAAAACACAAACATTCAGCTAACTTGCAGACTTTCTTTTCTACAACTGCACTCTAACCTACGTAATGCACAAGTCACCTTAATTGTACCTGCTGTTTGTAGTACAACTTACAGAGTGTTTTAAAACTTACTACATGTACCGTGTTCTTCAAATGTTACACAGAGTGTGCCAACATATACAGTATACACGATATTAAATGGTATCACAGGAAGTGCTTCAAAATTTTAAAATTCAGAAAGTAACAACTGCATAGAGCGTCACAAAATTTAAAATATTCAGAGTGTCTCAAAATTGAAAAATATTCCTAATTGTCTCAAAACTTAATAATGAGAGTCTTAAAATTAAAAATATATTGAAGATATCTTATAAATAAGACAAGGTGCCCAAGTTTTAATACGCTCTGTGTTTAAATAATTGCATGTACACAATGTGTCGTAGTCCACCGCAGGCTTCTGGGTGAGGTTTTTCGGGATTTTTCCTCACCTGTAAGACATATGTCAGGAAGCTTAGGGCCCAACTGTCCCCGAAAATCATCCGGCCATCATTATCATCCTTATCATCATCATCATCCTTTACCAATGCGGAAAGCAATGACAAGCTACCACACCTATAATTCCCTAGTAAAGCTGCAAAGCATAGCATGAAAATGCCATGATTGCAGTGAAAGACCTGCCCTCGGGTAGAATTACTATAGGTGGATGGAATGTTCGTAAAACGAACAGTATACGCAATATATTAATGATTTAATATCTACACGTAATGTTTAAAAAGTTACAACAAAAAGTATTTCACCATTTAAAATATACATAGAGTGTCCAAAATATAAAACATCAAGCTTCGCAAGGTATTTTAATTGACATGCACCGAAAAGAATAATACGCAAGGTATTCAAAATTTACAAATTGTGTTATTTAAAATTCACAATTTACATATAGTATCTATCACTGGGCTGTCCTATGAAACGCTGGAGGGAAAATTTTCTATAGGATCGTAACAGGCCGTGGCCTAATATTTGGAAAGAAGAAGAAGAAGACATATAGTATCCAAGTAAGTAAGCAATTGTTTATTCAACGATGTGTTTGTAAGCTCAAATCATTATCATCAAGATTCAAATTTTGGGTTGAAACAACCAACAATTTAAAAGAAAGTAATAATTTTCAGATTACACTGGTTAACATGATTTTTTGTCTCATGAGTACCAATAGTTGTACTTAATGCAGTTTTTTTATCGTGTTTTCAAATATGTATTCGGAATTTCTCCATCACCCACAGTTTTTTATTTCAATTTCAATTAATGGATTTAAATAATTGTTTTTAATCAACTTTTTTTCATCCAATTATTATCTTGGCGCAGTGAGTGATGAGCACGGGGAACGCTTTCATCAGGAGATTTCAGCTATGGAAAAGAGTTATCAAGGCAAATGGAATCCTAATATGCTGGCCGATTATTGTTGGACCATCAAGAGGGATGTTCCAGAGGCGAAACATAGCAGAACATCGTCATTTCTTACTTTCTAGGTAAGTCCGAATGTTGGAATATTGTGTAGTTACGAATGTAGAAAATATTAAAGTGTTTGAAATTATAAATACCTGTCTCTCGGAAACCTTGCGTGATGGAGAAAACAGATACCATATTTGAATTCAGGAGAAAAAATACTATCAGATTCTCATATTTTTCTTTCTGAGACAAAAAAAAAAGTTTCTTTTTTGTTGCTCAGTGTTATCATCTGGAATGTGAAATTTAAGAACATATATGAACAAAGATTTTTTTTTTCAATTGTTCAGTGATAATAATATTTTTCTCTAACATTTTCTAGAAAAACCGAATGTCCGCCAGCAAAATTAATTTTTTTTCTATGAATCGTGAATTCCCCGAAATTGGAAAAATGAAAAAAAAAACAGATTTCGAGAGGGATTAAAAAATATATATACGATATTGTAAAAAATTCAATTATTACACATAGAAATAAAAATTGCATTACTTAGTTCAAACTTCAGATTTTCTTAAACGGATATATTTGCATTTCCACTATTTCTAGAGCTATCATAAGACAGAATCATGTTAAATAAATATAAAGGATACAAATTTTTCCATAAATTTGGTTTAAATTATCTCCACGCTTTATTGTTTAATACTTATTTATTAAATCTGGTTTCTATAGATTATTATTATTGCTGCACTGTTATAATTAGGTGAATTCTACAATGTACACCATAAATCAAAAAGATAAAAAATATTTAAACTAGATTTTGTTTAAGTAGTAGAAGTAGTAATAGGACTTTATTAGATTAAAAGTAAGATATATACAATGTTATTTACAAATATGGGTCGCACGGGCAGTAAGCCGTACGTGCTGTTGACAGTCCGTTATAATAAAGTAATATTTGGTAATAGTATAAAGAAAAATGAAAAGAAAACAATAATATTACAATTACATAAAGAAAACACAATATTACAATTACATAATAATACAATAACATTATACATTAATTAAGTTATGTAGAATTATGAAGAATTAATGGTATTGCATTTTGATAACATGTATTTATTCATGAATGAGTGTTGTTCTTATTTTCCGCGTTTTGTCCAGACAATTACCCAAGTTTTATCCAATTTTCTGGATTTACCATTAACTCGTAGCATGCCAGTCTTTCATGATTTGAATTTAGAAATATTTCCGGTAATAACTGACGCCTCCAAAAATCTAAATCGTTACATTTTCCTAATATATGTATCTCGTCTTCAAAGTTCCCGCACATTGGACATATTTGCATATCGTGATCATCGCTAATTTTTAGAAATTTCCATGCCCCTAGCCTAAACCAAGCAAGCCCTGATCTCTGTTTAAACCCTAGGTTGAGTATATAAGATTCCTTTCCCCAAACATGTTTTAGGTCTCTTTTGTAAAAACAGTGAGCATTTTCCCGTACATTCAGCGAAAATATCTTGTTGGTTTATATCTAAGTACCACCTCCTTATTTTTCTCCACGCATTCTTGCAATTTTCAGTCCCTTTTTCCCATACCCAACCCATCCCAATCTTTTGGAGTTCTCTCCTAACCTCGTCTGCCGAGAATATCACATCTATGTTTCTAAATTGGTGGTCATAACAAATTGCTCTGAGCATTGTTTGTTCACCTTAGATTACCCGCAACCAGTACTTGAGTACACGAATTTTGCAGTTTATGTCGTCTTGGAATGACCCAAATTCATATAAAATTTCACAGTTAGAAACGGCCTTACTAAGTCGTGTAACATATTTCAGAAAATGCGTATATACCTTATTTAGTATTTCCGTTATTTGAAAACCCCAAATCTCACTACCATAGTGCAGTGCAAGACTCACCATCGCTCCATACATTTTACACGCTTTATATTAGCTTGACCTGTATCTATCTATCTATGTAACGGAATCTTTCAACGCGATTTTCACCCACTTAAAATCATCGGATCGACTTGAAACTTTGTATACTTGTAGAGGACACGTGACAATATAATAATTTCATATTTATTTTCTAAAATCCTGGCCATAATCATCAGAAAATAAAAAAAGTGTTTTTGTATCAATGTAACGGAATCTTTCAACGCGATTTTCACCCACTTAGAAACATTGGATTGACTTGAAACTTTGTATACTTGTAGAGGACCGTGACAATACAATAATTTCATATTTATTTTCTAAAATCCTGGCCATAATCATCAGAAAATCAAAAAAGTGTTTTTGTATCTATGTAACGGAATCTTTCAACTCGATTTTCACCCACTTAAAACCATTGAATCGACTTGAAACTTTGTATACTTGTAAATGACCAATGACAATACAATAATTTCATAATTTTTTTTCTAAAATCCTTGCCAGAATCATCATAAAATCAGAAAAATAAAAACCGGTATAATAGGTTGCGGACTTATCTAGTTTTTAGTCAATCGTTATAAGAGCTCAATTGGTAGAGCGGTAGACTCTTAATGGTATATAATTTCAGTAATCCATAGGTCGCTAGTTCAAGTCGGGTCCGGAGGGTTTTTTTTTTAGAAGAGTATTACTTTTAGCTCATACTACAATAGTATCGAATTTAAAGATATTTACATTTTTATCTCATTCTGTAAAATATTAAAAATAAAAAATAAATAATAGTTTTGAAAAACTAAAACAACACGCTTTATTAGAAAACCGAACTAAAAAATGAAAAATAATTTTAATTTCCAACACGCTTGGGATAAATTAAAGTGGTCAACAAAGAAAAATCATCTCCAACACATCTAGAATAAAACTATAGTCATCTACAAAAAGAAAAATAATTTTACCATCAAAAGCGTGGGGTGATTTTTATGCTTTTTACGTTTTCTTCTTAGAGACTTTACTTTTACCAATATATGTTTATTATCAAATATATTAATTTTTTATAGAGCACCCCATGCTTTTGATGGTAAAATTATTTTCTTTTTGTTGATAACTCTAGTTTTATTCTATATGTGTTGGAGATGATTTTTTTGTTGACCACTTTAATTTTATCCCAAGCGTGTTGGAAATTAAAATTATTTTTCATTTTTTAGTTCTGTTTTCTAATAAAGCGTGTTGTTTTAGTTTTTTAAAACTATTATTTATTTCTAATGTGCTGACTGGAATATCAGACACTCGACCCAGTATACCGAGTACGTTAAGTTGTCCCCTCCCTTTGAATAATGCTATATCAGTATGTTTAAGTAAGTCAAAACCTTTCTTCATGCCTATGTAAGGGACGCCATTCTTGCATGACATCCTCCACAGATATCAACGGAAACCATAAAATCTTTCATTGTGAATGCACCTCCCCAAAGTATACTTAGATACTGAATGCTTCCCATTTTTGTCTTAAGGTGTATATTATACAGGGTGTTTCAGAATAAGTATTACAGGCTCCTAGGGGTTGTAGAGGGGACTTAGTAGATAAAGTTTTGATAAGGAACCCATGTCCTGAAACGTACCATTTGGATGTAAAATAAGTTGAAGATCGAAACACAATGGACTGGTATCGTGTGCCTTGTATTTCTGAATAAGTATTATAGATTTCTAGGGGTTGTACTAAACCTATCTAGTCGGAGGAAGGTCTTCATACACGAACTCTGGCGGGAGCATATATTATTGAACACAACCAAGTCTTGTGGGGCGTGTGTTTGAAAACATGCGTCGCAGGTAAACTTTTTGCGGGCAACAGGGTCGCCACATGGAACCAAACTTGTAGTACAACTCCTAGAAATATGTAATACTTATTCTGAACACATGACACACGATATCAGTCCATAGTAATTCGATATTCAAACCTATTTCACATCGAAATGGTACGTTTCCAGACACGGGTTCCTTATCAATACTTAATCTACTAACTCCCCTGTACAATACCTAGAAGTATGTAATACTTATTTTGAAATACCGTATATAATAATTGTAAGTTTACTATATAAAACACTTATAGATCTATATTTTATAATTTAACATAACTTCTATTTATTTATCATAAGTAATGCCACGAGTGATTTCCAATTTATCTGGAGGATATGGAAATCAAGAGTGGCATTAGTTAGGACTATTTAATGAATAAAAGTAAACTGTTTACTCCAAAGTTATTTAAATATTTACATATTTAATATAAACGGCGATGTTTGAAAACAAATCAGAAATGTGAGGTTATGTATAAACACGGCAACTTGATCATATTATTTATTACCAAACAGGATCACAATATTGGAAGAATGCACACTAGTGGAGAAAAAATGAGACATCAAACTGTATATTAAAATCAACATTATAGGTTATTCATTTATGGTTTTAGTAAACAACTCTGTAAAATCACGGAATCTGTTCATTATTTGCTATATTCAATGTATTTATTGGAGAAAAATAGTGATCTGACCTGTTCAGAATATTAAAAAGAAGGAGTTTTCTTTATCACATAAAAGGAGCTGATTAAGAGAAATCGATAAAGAGCGACTGTCATTGGCTATAAAACAAAATTCATTGAAACGTGATTGGTTATTGACTACCATTTGGGGCATGAGTTAAATAGCTAACTAACTCACTCGCACTATCGAACCAGTAGGTTCATGGCCGCGCGGACATAACCTCTCCATATATCCCTGTCCTGAGTCAATGTTTTCCAATCATCCCCTGTATAATCTACTTCCCTCAAATCATACTTAATGTTATTCTCCCATCTCATTCTTGGTCTACCAACTGGGTTAAGTAGTCGTAATTTTTATTTTGAATATTTTTGCTGGTTCAGCAAAAGAGAAGTTTTAAATTTATTATTATTAGTATTTATTATTATTACTATTACAAGTTTTACTTAAACATCAGTGTTAAGACGACTACTACTACCGCTACTGCTAGTAGTAGTAGTACCTATCATTCCTCTCGGTAGCATAGGGCCTTTGCGAAAGCATACCACCAGTCTCTGATTTTTTTCCAAATTCCTGACTTCATTAAATAAATAGACAGTCCCTGTGAATTCCATTCCAATGTTCTTTTTGGAACACTGTCTAGAGGGCTAAATGCTAACATCGAAATATACTTAAAAATAAATATAAAGTAAAAGTAAAGTGATCCCACATCAGGCCCGGAGGCCCTTGGGGTAGTAGGAGGTTAAGGTTCCCACTTTTTTAGACAATCGGCACTTTTATGTCAGCCGGGTTGTCAGCCCTGCGTGACGGCCGCCTTTACCCCAGAACAGGCGTCTGGTACTCATTTACATTAGAGGCTGAGTCTACCCCATGGCCATAGTGCCGCCAGAGGGTTTGGGTCAGTTCAAAAATCCTGACCCCAACGGGACTTGAACCCTTGACCCTCCGGCTTATAGCTCAGTGCTTTAACCACTACGCTACGACGTAATATTTTTAAATGCTACAATTGATACATGCATAAATAACTTGTCCACTAGCAAATAAGTCATGATAATAGGCCTACAATATAAAGTAACGCCAATGAAGAGCTCTCTGAAATGTCAATTTTACTTGAAAGAGAATATTTACCGACAACTCCATTGTTAAACTGTAAGTTCAAATAACGGTGAAGTGACATTAAAGACAGATCAGGCCTAAGAAAATGTTATCTTTCTTTATTTTAAACTATATACAAGTGGCTAGCTAGATCATTTCTTTAAGTGTTCGTGATTTATTGCATTAAATTATATTCTGAAGACATTGTTCTCTAAAGCAGCACCATGAGACATCCATTTATGTCTCGCCTTGTAGATATGCAAACAATCGTAGAGGTTAGGAAACATGGCCGACTTTGTCGATATAATCAATGTCCTTTCATGTCGCCAAGGAGCTGAGATCAAAGCGAATGTGCTGCTCTCTGGTGCGTGGCGTCGAGAACAGATATTAAATATCGAGAGAGAGAGAGAGAGAGAGAGAGAGAGAGAGAGAGAGAGAGAGAGAGAGAGAGAGAGAGAGAGAGAGAGAGAGAGAGAGAGAGAGGGAGAGAGATGTCACAAACACGGACACTCGAAGCATCTAAAATTTATGAACAATCGAGAATATCTTATTCGAGTTCCAAGAATTTTGATGCTAAAACTTGAAACGACTAATGTTTTATGTTTAGGAATTATTTTATATAATTAGCCTATAAAGTTATTAAATAACACATTTATATATTTAAGCCCAACGATATTAAAATTCTGATTGTCTTACTGAATGAATATTAAACATATAACTGATTTATATTTTATTGTACTCTAAACTATTTTATATGATTTATTATACATTTTTAAATAACTCATTGGCACTATCAAACCCGGTGGTTCACGAGCGCGTGGACAGCATCACTATCCTCAGCTAATATTTTCCAATTATTCCATGTATATTTTTCATCTCCCTCAAATCATGAATACTGTTATTCTAACATTTCATTTTTTGGCCGATCTACCGGACGCTTTCTTTCTGGTTTTCGTACAAGGATTTTTCGTGTCCCTCTTTCACTCACGTTTCGTGCCAAATGCCTACGAGAATTAGCCCTATATTTGATTTTACACAAAGGTTATGTAGCTCACTCTAGAGTAGTTTGCTGCATTCACATGTCTCTTCGTCTCTCTTTGGTCCAAACATTTTCTTAAGAACCGTATCCTTAAATATGTTACTCGTAATTTTTTCTCCTCCCTTAAAGTAAGAGTCCATTTTCGCATACGTATAATATTCTTTACCAACCAAACTGCGAAAGTAGCCTAAAGTCTGAATCAAGAGCACAGTTTTTAAACGTTATATTTTCATCCCTCTTTATAATTGTCATAGAAGCGATAGTGGTAGCATGAGGTGCGTTTAAATACTAATAATAATAAGAACTTTATTTTACCTGGCAGAGTTAAGGCCTTGTCTACCACTCAACCAGGTTAAAAAAATACAAAAAAATAGTCTTACATCTAAATTAAAATATATATAACGGGCTTCCAATATAAACCCGGACCGGCCTCACGGGGTTTCACCCGTCAGGCAGCGCTCTCTCCTCGTCCGCATTTCACTCTGCCAGCCGCTCGTCCTTGAACTAGTCAGTTTACTATCGTTCGACAAGATGAGACGTCAGCTGACATTAGAGCAGCGCATTTATGTGTGTAAATGTTATTATAAATACGAATCAGCTCGTCGCGTTCGCGAGGAATTTATTCGAAACTTCCCTGGACAATTACCTCCTTCCAGATCGACAATCCACGATCTTGTGACTAAATTTGAGACCACTGGTTCAGTACAAAATAAGAAACACACGCGAAGGCGTACGGTTCTCACCGAAGAAAAATTAGACGAAATTGGCGAAAATTTGGAACTTTCACCACAAAAATCATTACCGAAATTAGCACAACAAGTTGGGATTTCCCTCACTCCCCAGATCTAACAGTATGTGATTTTTATTTGTGGGGTAGCCTGAAAGACAAAGTGTACAAAACAAATCCGCACACATTGGAAGAACTGAAGAACAACATAAGAAATGAAATCGTAAACTTGACAGTGCCCGAACTACAGCGTGTCAATCTAAATGTGTTTACTCAGTATAATGCCTGTTTAACTGCGGGAGGACAGCATTTCCAGCATTTTCTATAAGGTAAAAAACAGTTCAAAGACGGGAGGCAGGCAGGGTGAATTGCAGGAGGAAGAGACAGCACTGTGTGCCGGGTGAAACTCCGTAAGGCCGGTCCGGTTTTATATTGGAAGCCCGTTATATATATAAACGATTACAAGTTATGAATACAATACAATTAATATTTATAATGTATTTTGATTTAATCTAAATTTAACGAATTAAAAATATAATATGTACAAGATAGGCTCTATATAAAAAACGAGGAAAAGATTAATGACATAGAATAAAATTAAATAAATAGAGGAAAATTAATTATTAGACAACAGGTAACAGTATAAGCGTGACTTAAAGGTGCCAAGTGTGCGGCAACCCCTGATATCTTGAGGAAGGAGATTCCAGGAGCGGGCAGAGTCTAATGACTCCGACTTTTTCTCTGGACGGAGAGCAGTTAGAAAATTGCAGTTCGATTTAAAATACTATGCTGGTAGTCATTATGAAAGCATGACAGAAATGGCGTACTGCTCACAGACCCTAGAGGCTCCAGCTAGAGTAAGGGGTATTTATGATACTTAAAACGGCGACGTTTTCATTAAAAGAACAGTGAGTTATCCATCAATTATTTTATCCACTTGCGTAGTATGACTGTCACTGAAATGCATCTCCAGTTGAGTGAGACATGTGATTATGATGACAATAATACGAACTATATACGTTACTGGCTGTAATAGTTCAAAGAATGACGTGTGACAACGGATCAAAACTATTTCGATCTTGTAAAAGTAAATCAGACATCATGATTGCTCGTGTGGAGAAGTTATTTTCAATTAGGTGTAAAAGCAGTCACTCCAGATGGGTTCCACGAATATCACGCAGGCTTTTTTTTTGTAAAAAACACATTTTGAAGCCATATTTACTCTCCCTGTCCTGGAATCTAGCGTTTTTTATCAATTGAAGACTCTCTCTATATTCGCACATTCTCTGTCGGACTGCTATTTAATTTTCAAATTTCTAGTAGTCAAAACAGACTCCTAAAAAGCGTTCCAACGGCTATGGTCTCGGGATATCGTCACTGCTTTGTACGCAGCGGGCCCGATTTCGAACCCCGGTTGGGAAAAGTTTCTCGAGTTTTTTTTCCTCACCTGTAAAACAATTTCAGGAAACTTCAAGGCCCAAACGGTCCCTGAACTACAACTGGCCGTAAAAATATCATTATGATATTCGCCACGTTTAGTACGAATGTATGTGTGTGATAGGCGTTTTTCGTCTTAATGTTGTAACGGCTAAGAGGAGGCCCTGACATTGAGCAGATCGCTCTTTCGAAGCGACCCTCCATGTACTTGTGTGGTCTAAAATGTACGTTGCCTACGTGATCCATAATTAAAATCCCTCTCCAAGAGGTCGTGTCACTGTTACGCCCGGGTGACGTGTGGAACGTTAAAGTGAGAGGTTAAACAGCATTAAAGGAATAGAACATGTTCACTTCAGTGTTAATAGTAATCAGTATTAGCTTTAGAAATAATTAAATTAAAAAAAAACACTGAGTTGTAGGTCTTTTTATACAGTTCACTTGAAGACAATGCTTCATGGCCTTGCCTTAACTGTGCCAATTTAAATAAAACTATTATTATTATTATTATTATTATTATTATTATTATTATTAAGTACTAAAAGAATAGACTAACAGCTCTAGAATTGGATTATTTACGCAGAAGTGCCAGAAAGTCAAAATTAGAACATGTCACAAATAAGGAAATTAGAAACATAATGGAAGCAGAAGAAAGCATAATTGAAAGAATTGAGGAGAAGGAATTAAAGTGGTTCGGGCATGTTTTAAGAATGGAAGATGAGTGATGGCCGAAACAACTATATCAATGTCAACCGACCAGAAAGAAGAAAAGAGGGAGACCAAAGTTAACATGGAAGGAAAACATGAAGACAGTAATGCAAGGAAGAGGGTTAAGCATTGAAGATGCCCAAGTTCGTAGGCTTTTGAGGTTTGGCACGGGAAGACGGCAGCAGCTGTAAAAATCCGAAGATAGAATAAAATGTATTATTATTATTATTATTATTATTTATTATTATTATTATTAAGATTATCCAGGAAAACATTGGAAAGGTGTCCACCTGGAAGAGGAGAGGAAGACCTCGTAACTCGTGGAATGAGAGGAAGGGGACTGGAGGACATGGATTGGATGGAGAGAGACGAGTGGAGAAGAAAAATAAAACTTTAGGCACAGAAAGATGTGTAAACATTAAAATTCTGTATATAAATAAATTATTATTATTATTATTATTATTATTATTATTAATAGTAGTAGTAGTAGTAGTAGTAGTATTATTATTATTATTATTATTATTATTATTATTATTATTATTATTATTATTATTATTATTATTATTATTATTATTATTATTATTATTATTATTATTTTTAAAATAGTGCTGGTTAAAGAATATTTTTTCTTTCTCTTTTCGAAAAGAAGAACTGCATATCCTGTGAGAAGGCAGAGGTTGAAGGGGATGAGTCAAAGCCCAGCATTTCAGTTCTTACATCCATCGAGGCGTGTTTTTTGATACGCTGTAAGATCACCCCCAAGTCATGCATGGCTTTCTTTAGTTTCCTGTATTCTTCGACTGTCTTCAAAATATGCTGTTGTTACTTTGCAGGAATTTGCTTTAACTTTATTTTTGGTAAGTTACTGAGAGATGGAGTTCCTTGGCAGCTACAAAACTTAAAGAGGTTGGAAAGGAGAAGGGCGAGGGGTGGAAATTTGTATGTAAAGTTATTCATGTATTGCCAAGTTCTTAAACTCTGTGTCCGACAGAAACTTTGCATTATCCAAGCAATTCTGTCTTTGAGAAACTTTCGCCGTTATAATCAATAATATCTTTCTAAACTTTCAACATTCATATTTTATCAAAGTGTTTTTACTTTGTATCTCAAACGAGAATTCGAAAAATCTAAATATGTTATAAAATTGATGACTCATTTCTCTTTAAGTTTATCTTGCAAATATGAAGGGAAATGCAACAAAAATTTCTTCATGACATTTATGGACCGATTTTGCTGATTTATTACATGTATATTTCTCTCATTAATTAAATCGAATGTATATATTTATCTTGTGAGAAAACAAACGTTACCGGCTTACAGGTAAACTCCCATGCCAAATGTTTGTATTTTGGTGGTTTTTAGATTATACCTTTCTAGTTTTATTTCAATGGAATATACCGAGTTTCGGTGCGAAAAATTCAACTTTACTGTTTGGAACTTATAAATGACACTGCTTTCCATGGAGAATCAAATGAGACTTCAAACTCTAATTCGACAAAAGTGCCTTACACTTTCCCTTTACATATCATATTTATATTTAAATTGTCATTGTCAATTTCATTGTCAACTAAGTGGGATCGGTGAAGATTTGTAAGAGTTAAAACAAATATATATTTTCATGGATATAAACTCAATAGCTATATTAGTTCTAATTCGCTAATATTCTATAATATCACAAACACATTAGATATGTAAAAACGCCTGAAAATCGAATAAAATGTATCGTCGCTTAAGAAACAATACCGTGTAACTAACAAAATGAACATTTTACACGAGAAACAAAAAACTGTTTACTTTTCCCCTTAGTACCTATGCATTGAAACCATTGTATCTATAAGTTTAGCAAGGTCATGGTACAAAATTTCATCCCAATCTATGTTAGAACTGAGCGTGATGCTAACAGTATAAAAATGTCAATTTCACCAAAAGTGTCAGTTACGCGGTATTGTTTCTTACGCGACGTATTAAATTCCTTATCCTAGACTTAGAAATGTGCATAACATGTTCTTGTAAAGCAGCCATTTCTAAGGGAGTTCGTTTGGATATAAGACATTTGACTAATATTCGCGAGATATGGGCTCATTTCATTGTGGTTTCTCTCAGTTGTGAAGTCATGTGCTTGACTGGAATTTCATTACCACAAGAATAATTAATCCATTAATTCGTAAAAATGAAATTGAATAACTTTTACAGAAGAAAAAATAATGCACACTAAATTATGTACAAAATATCCACACGGTCCTGAGGTCATTACAATCCACCACTGCTCAAAAATCACGTAACGTAGAGAAATGAGTGTTTTTCCTATTATTATACATATCTATTTTTTTGTACATTTTCTTTCGTCGATTTTATTTGAAGAACAATGGTAATAATTAGAGGAAAACTTCTATATAACATACTAAAAGTTAAGATTGCAACACAATATAAATATTATCATACTGTTTGCACATGGAAGCAAGGCAAAATACTTTCTTATCATTATATTATTCTTAGCACATAAAAAAGTGTGTTTTTTTGTGTACTAAAATCTAACATTGTAACACAGTGTATAAGTGAATTCAATTGCAACTGACGTAACAAATGCAATGAGACATTTCATTTTTTTAACCTTTCGATAGTAGGATAGGACGTTTTCTCTTCAAACCATTTATATATATATATATATATATATATATATATAGAGGTTTCAATGTCCACCGCTCTGGTCTCGAGGTAGCGTGCTGCCTTGTCACTCAGCGGGCCCGGATTCCATTCCCGGTCGGGACAGGCTCCTGGGTGAGGTTTTCTCGGGGTTTTTCCTCACAAGTAAGACAAATGTCAGGAAGCTTAGGACCCAAGGGTCTCTGAAAATCATCCGACCATCATCATCCTTATCATTATCATCATCATCCTTATCATTATCATCATCATCCTTCACCGGTATGGAAAGCAACGGGAAGCTACCATACATATAATTCCCTAATAAAACTGCAAAGCATAGCATTAAAATGCTCTATGGTTGCAGAGAAAGATCTTCCCTCGGGCAGAATTACGATGGATGGATTTTTAACATAAAATATGGAATTTTTAGCAATAATAGTTGCACTTAAAATGTAAGGTTTTATATAACGGTAACTGATGTAATTGTCGAATAACGAAGTTTTTACACAGTGCGAGTAAAATAACAATATTCTATGTGAAGTATTCAATTTCATTTCAACTAGCAATTGTGAATTAATGTATGTATGTATATATATGTGTGTATATATATATAAGGAGTTACAAAATATTGTTTTAATGAAATTAGGCAAAATAACAACACATCTGCTTGCTGTAAGAGTTTTAATTAATATATAAACAATTCTTCATTACGTATGAGTTTTTTTTCATATTCTACAATATTTTGGGATGCATAAACTTGAAAATCTTTTTAATACTCCTTATAGGCCTACCACTTTGAGAACCAGGGAAGAAACTATACTTTTCATGTATTACGTCAAATATTAAGTGCAATTCATCCGTAATATGATTAAATGCTCTTGCGTGGGACCAAAATAAAATACAGTCAGAAGTTATTAATATACTACGTTTCAATCTTAACTTGTAGGCGTAGCACATAAAAAATCCGGGCTCTATATTGGTATACAGAACGTAAGTCTTGAATAATAATTGATTAAAACTTTTACGGTCATGGAAGAGATTCTACGTCTAAGCTAGCATATTAAGATCCTAATGATCTTTCAACAGAATGGTAGTTCTAAGAGCTTGCCTCGAATCAAATGTAAGCCATGAAACTGTTGACAAAGTGCAAGTTTCATTTCATCTCAACCTTCAGAAGTGAATCCAAGTGAACAGTATTTTTTCCACAAATGAAGGAGTTTCAGCCAGACGTGATGAACAAAAGTACCTACACATTTGATCTGAAGAAGTTTATAAAATTCTGAATAAAAATTTCTCTGGGAGAAGGCTAGGCCGTGATAAACCAAGAGCCTGGCCACCACGGTCTCCTGATATAAACTCCTTGTTGGGGATAGTATCTATCAAACCTCTCTTAAAGGTCTCTTTACACATGAAAGATAGATAATTGAAGCTTGCATGCTGTTGATATCGATATGGCACACATTGTATGGAAAGAATTGGAATATCGTCCGACATCCTGAGGACAACTGGACAAGCATATGTTCAGGTGCATTGAATGAAAGCTTGGACGGATTTTGAAAAACCTTATTTCTCTATATCATGTGGTTTTCGATGATACTAGGACTTGAAAAATATAATATGCCATCCAGAAAATAGATTAATCACTTTATAACTTTAAATTTAAGTTTTAGCATTTATTATTATTATTATTATTATTATTATTATTATTATTATTATTATTATTATTATTATTATTATTATTCTTTCCAAGTATTAGGCCAAGGCTTGTTACGATCCTATAGAAAATTTTCCCTCCAGCGTTTCATAGGACGACCCAGTGATCTTCGTCCTCTTGGTATATATTATAAACAGCTTTGGGGATCCGATTTGAACTCATTCTTTCTAGATGGTGTTTCCAAATTAGTTGTTACTGTTTAATATATTTCAAAATTGGCGTATTCTTCAATTCTTTTAAGATATCGGTGTTCCTTTTCCGATCCCATCTGGTGTAACCCGCTGTTCTGCTCATGAATCTCATTTCACAAGTCGTTATTCTGCTTTCATGTTGTCTTTTTAGTGTCCATGGTTCACTACCATAGGCCAACACTGGTCTAGCTGAAGTGTTATATAAACGTAATCTGGTGTTTTTTGTACAAGGGATGGTTTTAGCATTTATTTTTATTTTTAAATGAGCAGGGAACTGACCTACTGCAACAGTTGCCAACCTGGATGACCAGGGATACCTTTTTTTAGAATTATTTTCTTAGACGATCCCCTAATTTAGACAGGCTCAGACACAGTATTATCCGAGAAAAAATGAACTTTAATCAAACAATTATACAATTTGTGGGAAATAAATAATTACTATGGTTTGGACACGTGAGGAGGATGAATGAAGATAGACTGCCACTTAGGAGTTTGGAGTGGGTTCCAAATGGGAGGAAAATAAGTGGGAGACCTAATAAGTCATAGATAGAAGGTATTTGATGAAGGGTAGAGTTGATTGGAGGAATACAATCAAAACTTCATATTAGGCACAGGAAGATGTTGTATACGTTAAAAATCTATTGAATAAAAATAATAACTTTAAATTTAATATAGCCTATATTTATTTTCATATGACCCTGGTTTGATCTACATTTGGGGATACGTTTCTTAGTGGATGTTTTAAACAGAGGTTTTATGCCACCTCTATGGAAAATGTGAGGATCATTTATGGCTCAAATAGTCATCGGGTTTCATAGGGTCATCACAATCATTCTTATCGCATAAATGCGTTTATAAATTATGCTTCATGTCTTAAACGTTTATGTTGTCTCGAAGATGGTTTCCACATTGAGCTGATATTCGTGCTGGGAGGGCATCTATGACCTTGTTTAGTCAAAAAAGTAAGTATGTGATCAGAAGTTAAAAATCCTCTCCCATCAGGTCATCTCACTCTTAGGTTCGCGCAGAGTAGGACACGTTAGAACAACAGTAAAGGTAGATGTTAAACTAAAGTAAAGAAAGAAATAGAAGAGAGATAAATGTTTTGTTTTTTCGTTTCAAGTACCATGAATTCTTACTATTCAGAATTGAAAATACTCTCCTGACAATTGGTATCATTTTAAGGTCCTAAAATAACTACAAAGGAATAGACACAGAAAGGAAGAATAAATAAATAAGAATTAAAGAAAAAGGGAATATATTATATTTATCCCTTTGGTGATAATAATGCAAGTTAAAAGGAATTCAAATAATTGACAATCCATAAAAATGGTATTTGATACACCCTATGGTGACAATATTTTATATATTTATTTTACTTTACTTCTGTAGTTAGTACCGTAAGGTCTTCTATTTCACTTCACCAGGATTGAATTATACATATAATAGCAATTATGAATTATTTATGGGTTGATTAATGATATTTAATAGATATTGGCTACATAATATAAAGTTACCAAAGGAAAGAAAGAAACATAGTAATAATAATAATAATAATAATAATAATAATAATAATAATAACAATAATAATAATAATAACAATAATAATAATAATAACAACAACAACAACAATAATAATAATAATAATAATAATAATAATAATGATAATAATGATAATAATAGTAACAACCTTCGCTTAGATAAAGTAATTCGCTTAGTAAGAAAGTATAAATAAATAAATACAAGTATACATGGGACACGGTTATATATTATAAACTATTGTCTAAGGAAACATGTAGTGTGATTTTTAACTGTTTGAGTCAGGCAGTCCTTGATTTACGAGGGAAGGGAATTCCAGAGTCGGGTGGCTGAAACAAGGAATTGTGAGGAATAGTGAGATGTAAGATGTAGTGGAACAGCTAAGTTAAAAAGACTTTTACTATCTCAAATATTTGACATTCCAAAAGAATGTTATCTGAAGCACCCTGTAGGTGCGGAGTTATGAAAAGTTTATCTACATATTTCACCAGCTGTATGTAAAGTAATAAAGTTTTTATTGTTATGGAAGCACAATTCAGACGTATTCATGGTGGCTGGTTTGTTTGTCGGTCTATTTATGATTGTAATCCATTACAAAACCAAATCTGGACAGAAACGTGATTGCTAAGCGGGCTCAGCGCTTTGCTATCGACCTATAACATCGATCATTTCAAGCAAATCCTGGTAACGATGCTAATTCTAAACGGGTGTCGATGTGAAGTGAAAACATTGGGGCGGTTAACCAACGCGGGGGTTCGAACACGCAGTCATTAAAATCTTCATAAAATATTCTGTACTCTGATGTACACTTCTCTCGATATTAATGTGCTTCACAAAGATTAGGAAAACATATCATGTTTTGTTATGTATTTTGGAAGAAGTGTGGAGTTCGAATATCTGTGAACAATAATTACAATAGATATGAGCTGCAGAAATGAATTAAACATGATGGACTCTGATAACGCATGCTATTATGCAATACAGGGACTCTTGTCATCCGAACTTCTAGAAAAAAAAATAAACTAATTTTTTTTGTCGAATTCGCGACGTTGCCACATAATTTACGTTACTAAATCTCAAGTTTTATTAGCCTGGGCTTATTTTATGCAACGGAAATAGTTAAATACCAGTAATAGAATTGTAACAAAAATAATTTTTAGGAGGAAGGAAATATAATTGGTTGCTTAAATTAATTTTTCCCGAATATTTCTAAAGCGATTTAAAAAGGATTAGTGGAAGTAGAAGTATGTTCCCTGCCCTAGCAGTGAAACCTGATGAATTAAGGAAATCATATTCTTCTTCTAATTCTTCTTCTTCTTCTTCGGCTTTTCCCCACTTACAGGTTTGCCGTCTTCAGTTTCCATTTATTTCTATCATTCTAATATCCTTCTTCCAAATACCTCATCCATTATAGTTCTAACATAAGTTTTCCTTTTCAATTTCCATCTTGGTCTGCCACGTTTATTTTTTCCAGGGGTGGCCATTGGTATAACTTATATATTTTTGGCCATCTTTCATTTTCCATTCTTCGTACATGGCCATACCATTTAAGAGTTTGATTTTCAATCCTCTTAACAACAGATGTTGTGACATTTATTTCTCTCCAAAGGAATTCATTTCTTATTTGAACCTGTCTTATCTTTTGAAGGCTTCTTCTAAGATAATCAAATTCAACTGTTCTAATTTTAATCTTTCGTAATTCCGTCAAAGACCAAGTTTCACTCCCATATGACAAAATAGTCTGTATTATGCTCTTATAAATTTTCATTTTAATTTCCTTTGTAATATTAAGGAAATAATGAAGAAAATCTTGACCGTGAAAATGTAAGTTCGGGATTATCGAAAACGAAATCCCATGTCAGGAAATCATCAACAACAACAAGGATTAAGCCACGATGTTGCTTTTCTCAGCTGGCATTAGCAGAATTGTAATCCATTTCTTAAGTTGGGGCACGTGGAAGGCGGGGTTACGTTACCCCGATGATGTGATGGGTGATAAATGATAATGAAACACCAGCAGAGTTCTTAACCTAAACTTAACCTAAATTGAGACCATGTGCAACCACAGGAATAATTCTTAGTTACTTAATAGTAACGTCTGTGAGTCTGCCTGTCTGAATTTTACGGACTCGAAAATAACTTGACATATTTGACTGGGGTTTTTACTATCATTTAGGGATTGTTTTTGGACAATTACCGTTTATAATATATTATCATGTGTGCTATAAGGCCGGACCTGCAAAAAGGTATATCGGTGCACTAAAAATTAAAAAAAAAATTGGTCACTTAAATAGCTTACCATGTCTAAATCATAAAAAAGTACATCAAATTAATGTACACAGAATTAAATATCTCAAATTCTACAAAGAAAAGTTCGCGACAATAACTCACAATAACCCATATTTGTATTTAAGCTCATTGATGCCAAGAAGATCGGAATAAGCTGATTCCCGGGCAAGGCCGGGTAATCAGCACGGGATATAAAAAATAATTACGAGATAAATTTATAATTGTTTTTCTTTTCACTTATTCAACTAAAGAATAAAACACATTTCATTTATTTAGGCGTAGGAGCGCACGCAGATTATTAGCTAGTAATTTATAATAATTATGCGGGCAGTGATTTTTCGTGAAAGGGTAGCTCGAGTTTCATGAAATTGCATTTTCGTACTCTTATTCACTTATTCAACTAAATAATAAAACACATTTCATTTATTTAGGCGTAGGAGCGCACGCAGATTATTAGCTAGTAATTTATAATAATTATGCGGGCAGTGATTTTTCGTGAAAGGGTAGCTCGAGTTTCATGAAATTGCATTTTCGTACTCTTATATTCCAAGTTATGTACATCTCTAACTGCAGATATCTGTCAGATCGCTTTCATATTTTATCATCTCATTATAACATCAACACTAGATCTCATTTCAGTTAAATATTAAACATACCGAATCACAGAACATTTAATTATTATTCTTACTTAAAAGTGTTATTTCCCATATTGGAATTCAATATAAGTAGAAACAGGAGCTAATGACGATAGCCATTTTAAAGGAAAAATTAACTTTTTTTTTTTTGGAAATTCTACTCTAGTGTCACTTTTTATCGTATTTTAAGTTACTTAATATATTATTTATAATGACCAACCTTATGGGCTAGTGGTCATCGTTCCTGACCACTGTTCACGACGTCCCGGGTTCGATTCCCGGTCAAACCATAGGAATGTTTCCTTAAAGGGAATTATTCCTGTGTGCCCCAACCTATTACAATTCTGCCAATGCTATGGGGAGAAAGCCAGAAATGTCATGAACGACAACCAGGTGGCATTAGACAAAAAAATAATAACTGCACTATTTATATTTATTATAAGTGATTTTATGTTAGCGGATCCTACTATTTAATACTAGTTCGAGATGTATTAAAATGTATAAATGGATTTTGTATAATTATCTTACTTCACTGGTTGAGTGAATGATCAAAATCTATGACCTTAACTCTACCAGTTTGAATTAAACTTTATTACTTACTTACTCACTGGCACTATCGAACCCGTACGTTCATGGCCGCGCGGACATAAGCTCTCCATACATCCCTATCCTGAGCTAATGCTTTTCAATCATTCACTGTATAATCTACTTCCCTCAAATCATAGTTAATGTATTCTCCCACCTCATTCTTGGTCTACCAACTGGGCTTTTTCCCTCTGGCTCTCCTACAAGAAGCTTCAATGCAAGTCTTTCATTCCCCATACGTGCAACA
This sequence comes from Diploptera punctata, assembly GCA_030220185.1. NCBI lineage: Eukaryota > Metazoa > Arthropoda > Insecta > Blattodea > Blaberidae > Diploptera > Diploptera punctata. The sequence continues at coordinate 732,294 of JASPKZ010000826.1, forward strand.
TGTCCTGTCCATCGCAGTCTACGGGACTTAACTGTTCTTATTATATCTGGCTTTCTATAAAGACCATGTAGTTCATTGTTATGTAGTCTTCTCCATTCACCTGTCTGTTCATCTCTCTTTGGTCCAACAATTTTCCTAAATACCTTATTCTCGAATACTCGTAATCTCCTTTCCTCCCTTAAAGTAAGAGACCATGTTTCGCACCCATATAATATAACTGGTAGAATAACAGTTTTATATATTTTCAGTTTAACGTTTTTTAAAATGAGTTGGGACATCAAGAGTCTCTGCAATGCATAATAGCACGCATTTCCAGAATTGAGCCTATGTTTAATTTCTTTTTGCATCTCATTCCTATTTGTGATTATTGTTCCTAGGTATTTGAATTCAGCCACTTCCTCAAAATTTCCCTCATTTGTCATTAGCTGTTCATTTCCATTAAATAATGTATTTCTACGTGTGACCATATATTTAGTTTTATTGATATTTACTTCCAGTCCTAATTTATTTGTGTTACTCAATAGTGTGTGCGTGTTGTCCCTTAGTATCTCCTCGCTATCGGCCAATAGTACTTACATCATCAGCATAAACTAACAGCTTATTAATACCATTCAGTTGTAAGCCTTCCTCATTCTCTAAAGATGTAATGGCATGCTCTAGTACAAAATTAAATAGTAGAGGAGATAGTGCATCTCCTTGCTTCAACCCATTCTGGATTTCAAAAGTGTCTGAAAACTGTTTGCCTACACGCACCCTACTCTTTGTGCCATTAGACACATTCGTATAAGCCTAACTAACTTTTTAGGAATTCCGAACTCCAGCAGGATAATATATAACTTCTCCCTCTTAATTGAATCATATACTTTTTTGAAGTCCACATATAGTTGATGTACAGTACCATTTTATTCCCATCTCTTTTCTAAAATCTGTCTTATACTAAAAATCTGATCTGTTGTAGACCTGTTTCTTCTAAATGCACATTGATGATCTCCTAGAATGTCATCAATATAGGGAGTAAGTCTGCTTACTAATACATTTGTTAGAATTTTGTACGAAGTTGAAAGTAACGAGATGCCCCTGTAGTTGTTGCAATCAGTTTTATCTCCTTTTTTATAAAATGGTACGATAACTGATTCTTTCCATTCATCTGAAAGATCTTCTTTTTTCCCAAATCATACTAAGCAACCAGCGTATTTTGTCCATCAATTGTTCTCCCCCTGATTTTATCAGTTCTGTTGGGATCTCATCTGAACCTGATGCTTTATACATCTACGATTTTTCAATCGCCATTTCAACCTCTAATGCACTTGGTTCTGCGACTAGCATTTCTGCTGTTTGTAAATTATAAACTTTTATTATTATTATTATTATTATTATTATTATTAAATATTTTCTTACACAGATAAGGTTATGAGCGTTGCAATTTAAATTTAGACCGAGAGGCAGAACAATTTTGCTCGATTTTTATTTTATTTATTTTTTCCAGATTAAAGTTATTTTACATGCTGTAGACTTTGGACACGAGACCGACACCTTTAGGTCCCTTCCAAACGTACCCATATTCAGGATACACCCTAAATGGATCACAAACGTGTTTAAATCCGCGAATCTTCGAACCATCATGCACAGCGGAAACAGATATAAATAACAAACTAAGTAAGTTGAATTATATAACAGGAACATTAAAAAGAACTTTGAAAAATAAAGCCAGGAAAGACTCTATAATGAAATTATATAAGACAATGGCAGTGCCTATTATTACTTATGGATCCGAAACATGGACAGTGACAACACAACAATCTGCCAGGTTACAAGCTGCTGAAATGAAATTCCTTAGACTAATAGCAGGATATCAAAGAACAGATAAAAAACATAACACAGGAATAAGACAACTAAAAGTAGAGGAATTAAACACAACAATAGTGAAATACAGAACAAACTGGAAAGAACACTTGACAAGGATGACAGAATAGAATACCAAAGCAGCATACAACTATTCACCACGAGGAAGAAGTTTGGGAAGACAAAAGAAAAAGATGAAAAGAGCAGCAATTTGGAGCCGGAACAGGCTATCGTAGTAAATAAGTCTAACCGCGATGATGAAGAAGAAGAAGAAGAATCTTCGAACCAGAGTCTACTAATTCACCATGATCGAGTCCTGAGATACGGACTAAAATTAAGAAAAACTATGAAAACCATCAACTAGGAATTTTAACCTAACTGATAATCGATCCCGCTGAGTGGACTACGATGTCACCCCGAGACTACAGTGCTGATCAATTTCTAGTATTATTACAATCAATTGTTAGTAAACAGTCGCATTTAGTGTTGACATTGTTTCCGGGCGCTGTCATATTGAATGCTACAAGATGTGTATCTGGTAATATACACCTTCTCATGCAACATTAAGGAACCTATAATTAGCTACAATGTACTATTGTATCTACACATCTCTACGTATTACAAGATTATCATATATTTAGGTGCGGATGTACTCTGATCAACTATATCGGACCGAATTTGATAATATCCAAACTTAATAGTAATATAAAAGATAAAGTGATTCTACTACAAGTCTTAGGAGACGCTTTGACTAGTAGGAGATCAAGAATTGTGCTTTTCTAAACAAACGTGACGGCCGTCTTTACAACCAAAAAAAGTCTGGTACTCATTTATGTTAGCAGCTGAGTCGATCAAAGGAGCATGGTGGTGCTACAATGTTTTGGCCAGATTAAAAATCCTGGAACCACCGGGAATCGAACTCCAATCTTTCAGGCTGTAACGTATTATCTCAACCAACTACGCTACGCTGTGCACATAATAGTAACATAACGTTATAAAAATTGCAAACGCTTCGGATTTATCGGTTTATCTAACATATGAAAATGAATGTTTGTACTTTATGAGCGACCATACCGTTGATCCGATTGTGATGGGGCGTTTTGCAAAATGTTTAAGAGATTTCCGGGATGAACATAGGCTGTAAGAGAGTTGTAATACTCAACTCCTACAACTTTAAAAATTAACCTTTGTAGTGGAAAACGTGAAAAAAATAGCTCTTTGGCCGCTTAAATGGCTTACGCTGCCTAAATCATAACAAGTGCACAAAATTAATGTATACAGAATTGAATATCTCAGAAAACTCTACAAAAAAGTCCGCGACAGCATATGTTGATCTCTTACGAATAACTAACAATAACCATTTTTGTCTTACATTCATGCCAAGAAGATCGAGGCAAGTACGTAGATTCCTATGCAAACACAGCAGCACATGGCGGGTATTCTTTTATGGATAACTCACAATAACGAATTCTGTCTTTTACCTAACTTATGTGAAGAAGATCGGGATAAGTAGATTCCCGGGCAACACCGGAAAATCAGCACGGGGAATCTAAAAACAATTACGATATACATTTATAATTATCTTTCTTTTTACATATTCAACTAATCATGAGAAGTACATTAATTTTCGTCCTTCAGCTCATTTATGCCAAGAAGATCGGGATGAGTAGATTCCAGAACAACACCAGGTAAACATCACGGGGTATCTAAAAATAATTACGATATAAATTTGTCCTTCTGCTTATTTAACGAAACATAAAACACATTAATTTTCGTATTTTAGCTCATTTATGTCAAGAAGATTGGGATAAGTAGATTCCCGGGCAACGCCGGGTAATCAGCACGGGTATCTAAAAATATAAATTTATAATTATTTTTCCTTTTACTTATTCAACTAAACATAAAACACATTAATTTTTATTTATTTAGTCGTAGCAGCGCAAGCCGAGTATTAACTAGTAGTAAATAAAAACAAATGAAACTTAATATTCTCTTGAACAGAGTTTCTCTCTATTATTATGACCTACTCGGTATCGTCCTTGAAATCCATTTTCACCTAAAATAGGCTTATGTTGTGGTCTCAAGGTAGCGTGCTGCCTTATCACACAGCGGGACAAGTTTTCTGGGTGAGGTTTTTTTCGGGGTTTTTACTCACCTGCAAGACAAATGTCAGGAAACTTTAAGGCCCAAACGGTCCCCGAACATCATATGGCCATCGTCATCATCCTTAACATTATCATCATTATCATCATTATCATCCTTCACCGGTGTGGAAAGCAACGGGAAGCTACCACACCTACAATTCCCTAGTAAAGCTGCAAAGTATAGCATGACAATGCTATGATTGCAGTGAAAGACCTGCCCTCGGGCAGAATTACTATGGATGGATGGATGTATATATCGAAATCAGTTTTTGGCTCACAGTACAAACCACAAAATTTGGAGCATGAACAATTCTGAATTCAAAATTAAATTACTTTTTGTTACAATATAAATTAAAAACAAATATAACATTTAATTTGTAGTAATTTTATTGAATAAACAATTGACAACTCGCGTTTTTATAGCAGAATTTAGAAAATTCCCAGTCAATAAAATATAAATTTTACTTACTGAAAATAGACTTAAAACATTCTTATATGGTGTAAAAATAAAAAAAAAAGATTGGTTGTTTCGTTATCTGTTCTTTAAAACAATCTCTCCAATTACCGGTATCGTTCTAAAGCTTTTACAATATTTCATTTTTTTCATCGTCATGTTACACATGAAATGGCGAAATGAAATAAAGCAGTTCACACATGATATAAAAGCTGCTACCTAGAGGCTGTCTCTCGAGTTATCAAACGAACTGCGCATGAATGTTTTAAGAACAAGAGTTCACTTTACCCTCACCACCCGACTACAACATTAAAAAAAAGAACTTTATGTTTCTTGTATATAAAATATGGTATAGAAAGGTGTTGGGTAGGAAAGCATTTCATTACATCCTTACAACATGGTACACATCTCTTTGTGAGACGATAAAATCTCTGGAGTCAAAGAGAAATCCTGTTTTAATGCTTTACTTTATTTTTGTCCCTTTCCAAACTGTCTTTCTGTGCTTTCAACTTGGTTCAGCCAGTTTTATTTACTCGATTACTACAAGTTGTGTGGAGAAGCATCCAACTAGCCACTCATTCCTCGTCCAATAACCAATCTGATATTACACGAGTCATCAAATGAAAAACCATGTTCTTTTAAAAATCAAGATAAAGTCCTGATTTTTCTAAGTCAACAGTTCTTATACCATGGTTGTTAAAAACAATTTTAACAATAAAGGAGTATATAAATTAAACATTTAGAGATTGTAACACATTTTAAATAGGAAGAACCAGCTGAAGTTTTAATATTATATTTTAGATTAAGCCCACGTTTTCCCTTAACAGAGATTTAGGCGCTCTCCCCCTACAGGGAAGAATTTGAATCATACTAATTTAGTTATACTTGATTTCGTATAGATGTCATTTGAGTGGTCCGTGGTCAGCGTTCCGCCTCATACTGACATCTAGGAAACCAAGGTAGTACTAAGACGGGAAAATTCGGTAAATTTTGCTTAGAGGCCTTTTCATTCAGGCTTAAGGATCTCTTACGAGCCTGAAAATCTTCAGACTCGGGACCCACGGCTTAAAGTCCCTCCCGGAGGACTTGCTCCTTGGATTTTTCCATCCTAAAAAATCCATCGACCCCTGCCAGGTTTGAACCCGCGACCCTCGGGATATTGCTCGTGCGCACACAGCACACCCTGTAGCTGATCTGTACCATCGCTGGGGGTGGGAAGTGCTTTCATCCACCATATTCACCGAACTTAGACCCATATGATTATGATTTGATCCCTAAGATGAAGGAACCACTTCGTGACACTCGATTCCAGACTGTTCCCGAGATTCTGCTGGCATTAAGGAGGTCAGTCAGAAACATCAACAGAACAGGAGCTGCTACAAGGAAACTACCTTGGCATCGCTGGCAATGAGTTGTAGACAATGCTGGGTACTACATTGAAGGACTGAAGAAGTTTTCACTGGCCTGTTAATTATATACTAACAATAAATAAATAGTTGCCACTATTAAAGTTACAAACTGGGTAGCTTCAGTACATAATTGAACAAATTACGCACTGCACGATCACTTTTTTCACTCACTCTATCTGTTCTGTAAATATGAGCGCTTGGTTAGCATTTAGCACCTATATTTTTATAGTAATGTTTAAATAAAACATTTTAATCGTCATATTTAATATGTTTGCATACATATTATTCCCTGAGAGTAGTTAATAATAATAACAATAATAATAATAATAATAATAATAATAATAATAATAATAATAATAATAATAATAATAATTATTATTATTATTATATATAAAACTATTATTCTACCAGTTATATTATATGGATGCGAAACATGGACTCTTACTTTAAGGGAGGAAAGGAGATTACAAGTATTTGAGAATAAAGCACTTAGGAACATTTTTTGGACCAAAGAGAGATGAACAGACAGGTGAATGGAGAAGACAACATAATAATGAACTACATGGTCTTTATAGGAAGCCAGATATAATAAGAACAGTTAAGTCTCGTAGACTGCGATGGGCAGGACATGTAGCACGTATGGGGAATGAAAGACTTGCATGGAAGCTTCTTGTAGGAAAGCCAGAGGGAAAACGCCCAGTTGGTAGACGAAGAATGAGGTGGGAGAATAACATTAACTATGATTTGAGGAAAGTAGATTATACAGGGAATGATTGGAAAACATTAGCTCAGGATAGGGATGTATGGAAAGCTTATGCCCGCGCGGCCATGGACCTACGGATTCGATAGTGCCAGTAAGTAAGTAAGTAAGTAAGTAAGTAAAATCATAATAATAATAATAATAATAATAATAGTAATAATAATAATAATAATAATAATAATAATAATAATAATAATAATAATAATAATAATTCCCTCAGGGGTCCTCATCTAGGGGATATGTGGATGGCGACCACAAGGTGCCCAAGCTGTGCAAAACATTTCTTCCACTTATTTGTGTTTTGCACTCTTTTAACTTTACTATCTAACCTCTCTTGGTTAACTCTTGTTTTTTCGATCCCAACGCTATTAGGGCAACCGAGGGCTAGGGAGTCCTTCCTTTTTTCCATTTCTTATTTCCTTTAATTTCTTTTTTCTCCAGAAAAGCCTGACCAGAGGCTATAAGATGGCAGCCCCATCACTGGTCTTGCCTTTCTTTGGCCAGAAACCAATCGTAGGGACTATTATGCTTTCAAGTCTTATACGAGAATTTCCCATAAGGGAAAATTTTCTATAGGATCGTAACAGGCCTTGGCCTAATACTTGGAAGGAATAATAATAATAATAATAATAATAATAATAATAATAATAATAATAATAATAATAATAATAATAATACTATTAATATTAATAATAATAATATTAATAATAACAATAATAATAGCAATAATAATAACAAGCATTAAAATGTCAAATGTCGTGAAAATGATCTCACACAAGGAGATTGAAACGTCAACTTGAATAAATTATTTGTTTGACTGAGATAACGATTAATTCTCGTTATTATTGTAATCGTCATCTGACAAGAAGTTTCACAACATCGATTTGGTATTTTTACAATTTGTTTTATAATGACAGTGCATTCAAAAACAGATTCAGGCTGTAATCAAGCGCCTAGTTGAGGTTAAGGATGAACATTTTCGTTCAACGCAGCGGAGATTTATCGAACCGTCAACTTTAAACAAATCAATAGTTACCGATAGGTATCTCAATTATCGAGAAAAAGGTATTATTCTTTACTTGGAGCGAGGTAAAGTAGAGAAACAAAATACCGAGAATCGGATGAGATGAAGCTCTTTAATTTATATGATCACGTTTACTTCTTCAAATCTGTAGTAGACTTCGCCAGGAAAATAATAGGTTGGGATTTATTTCCAGGACTCATTGTATCGGTCCCATTATTTTTATATTAGCAGTAGCTAATACCCGGCGTGCGCTGCTTCGCGTAAATAAATGAAAATTAATGTGCTTTTTATGTTTAGTTGTATAAGTAAAAGGAAAAATAATTATAAATTTATATTTTTTAGATACCTCGTGCTTAAATAAAAAGTAAAAAATCTTATTCTTCTGAAAGTACAAACCAACAATAATAATAAAATAATAATTATAGATGTAAAAAGATTACCAAAGTAACTTGTACGGAATACTGATTCTCTAGCAAGAATTATTAAAACGCAAATTCACAGTCTCAACATAATAAGACCGAAAGATATATAATCACAACCAAAAAATATAACTTAATCCTCCATTATCCGGCGTTGCTCGGGAATCTACTCATCCCGATCTTCTTAGCATAAATGAGCTGAAAGACAAATCCAATATTGTGAGTTATCCGTAAAATAATACCCGCCATGTGCTGCTATGCTTGCACAAGAATCTACGTACTTGTCTCGATCTTCTTGACATCAATGAAAGACAAAAATGGCTATTGTGAGTTATCCGTAAGAGTCAATACTAATAATATGCAAATCAAATTCCGTCGAGGTGAATTAATTTTATATACACCATTTTAACAAAGTTGAGAACGACGGCACCTGCCAACAGGTACATTTTAATTTGTAACTATTATCTTATATCCGTAAGAGATGAACATATGCTGTCGTGGACGTTTTTGTAGAGCTTTTTGAAATATTCAATTCTGTGTACATTAATTTTGCGTATTTGTTATGGTTTAGGCAGCGTAAGCAATTTAAGCGTCCAAAGATATTCATTTTTCACGTTTTTCACGTTTTTCACTACAAAGGGCGATTTTTGAGGGTGTAGGAGTTGAGTATCAGAACTCTGTTATAGCCTATGTTCATCCCGGAAACCTCCTGAACATTTTTTAAAAAACCCCATCACAATCGGATCAACGGTATGGACGCACATGAAGTACGAACAAACAAACCAAGAAACAAACAAACAAACAGTCATTTTATTTATTAGATTAAAATAAACTGACCGGATATGAACTACAAAAAAGTGAAAATAAAAGTATATATATAATTAACTCACTGCTCGTAGGATTGTCGAATCAAGAGATTCATAGCCGCGTGGATATAAGCTATCTATGCATACTTATTCTGAGCTAATGTTTTCTAATCATCCCCTATATAATCTACTTCCCACAAATCTTGGTAAATGTTATTCTCCCTCCTTATTCTTGATCTACCATCTGGGGGTTTTCCATCTGGTTTTCCTACAAGAAGCCTCCTTGTCCCTCTTACATTCCCCATTAATGGCACATGATCAACCCATCGCAGTCTACAAGACTTGACTGTTCTTATTATATCTGGTTTCCTATAAAGATCATTGTAGCTCACTGTTATGTAGTCTTCTCCACTCACTGTCTGTTCATTTCTTTGGTACAAATTTTTTCCTAAGAACTTAATTCTCAAGTACTAGTAATCTTGTTTCCTTCCTTAAAGTAAGAGTCCATGTTTCACATCCATATAATATAAAGAATAACAGTTTTGTAGATGTTCGTTCAGTTTAAAGGTTTTAGAGAAGTTGGGATGACAAGAGTCCCTTAATGAATAATAGCATGCATTTCCAAAATTGAGCTTATGTTTAATTTATTTTTACATCTGATTCCTATCTGTAATTATTGTTCACAGGTATTTGAATATTAGAACTTCCCTCATTTGTCATTAACTACCCATTTGTGTGTATATATATATATATATATATATATATATATATATATATATATATTTCTATGTTAATTGCAGTCCCAAATTCTTAGTATTACTCAATAAAGGGTGCGGTATCACCTAATAATACTAATAAAGTATTTATATATTGTATATAATTTTAATGGATGCTTTATTAATAGTTATTTTCGTTACATGTATTGCAAGTGAAGTTTTTTAGGAGAAGTTGGTATGTACAGACTTACGCTAGCTGAGGCCTTAATTTAAAGACCAATTAATAACTAACTTACTAACTCACTGGCATTATCAAACCTGTAGATTCATGGCCATGCCCCATTTTTATTATTGCGATATTCTTTTTACTGACTTAAACACTGTTCTTACCCAAAGACTTCAATGTGTTCATAATTCTTGCACACGTTTTATTTGTGGTATTCGCAGATTTGATCACGTTATACCATCCCTTGAACAATTATCAAAGCTTCGTCTACAAGATCGTAGAACCATCCATTCCCTATCTCTCCTCTATAAAATATTACGCACATCATTACCTTATTAATAATTATCACACCGCTTCATTAGACTCTCTGATACACATAAATTAGATACCTGATCCCATCAGCACACTGTCCTTTATATCCCTCATCACACTACCTATTACTCGAAATCTTTTACAGTTTCTCTTGCTAGAATAGAGGAACTTCGGGTAATGTGGACCCCCGTTTTGAATTTGTTTTTTTTCTTCTTTTAATTAAGGAATTTGAATTTTGTTTATTTACAGTGATTATCATTAGTATTGTAACTATGAAATAACATTGTTATTTTATTCAAATATGGAAACATCTTCATAATTTATAAACTTTTTTACATTACAAGAAAGATTCACTTTAATCTCCATATTTGGATAAAGTGGACCCCAGAGTCCACCTTAGCTTTTAGTATATTTTTAAGTTTATTTACTGTATTAATTTATACAGACAGGCACAGATTAATCTGAAAATATTTATGACTGATCATAATTAAAAGGTGTCAATATTTATTTAATGTTTTGAAAAATTATTGTTGATAATAACATTCACGCGTCATTCAACTGCAGAAAGTGACAGTCTTGGGTTTAGTAAAATTACAAGGATATTAAATAAAATTAATTAAGTGAATGGTTTTTACAGATAGTATCCTCATTGATAAAATATACGTATTTGTGTAAATTGGACCCAGAGGGTCCACATTAACCGAATTCCTTGTTATGTTTAATTATTTTATACAGCCACCATGTCACATAATATTAAATCAAACCCATCAGTATATTAAAACAGCATCTACATAATATAATATATGTAGGAGTTTTTTCAACATTTGTAATATTCAATAGCAGAAATTAAGAATTGATTCTTAGCTTGAAAAACTTTTAAAGTGGCAATTTTCATAAATATCACAATAAGCTGTTCTTTGCACAAATAATAAAATTAATTGGCCTTGAACATGTCAAAGTTGATGAGGGGAAGAAGTTTAAAATATTTTATGTTCGAGGGCAGCACCAATTAAAGAAGATACTAACAGAGTCCACTCAAACAGAAGGGTTGAACTTCCCTATATATAAGCGATAGAATAAACCATTGTAGTTTATTACTTTCTTTGTGTTTTTTTTTTTCAATTTCTTTTCTATCTACAGTAGATTCAAGCTGTTATTCCTTTGTGTACACATTATTTCATTTGTTTAATTTTAATTATATTTAATTTAATTGTATTATTAGACATTATTTTCATTATTGTTCAGTTTGACAGATAATTGTTTAGTATGTACTATTATTGATTTTTTTTTTGTATTTAAATGTAACACATGTTTGTAACATATGTTTGTCCTGGTGAGTGGAAGAAAAGACCACATGGCCTTAACTCGACCAGGTTAAATAAATCATCATCATCATAGTACATTCACGAATTTAGGCCATTTGTTGACCTGTTTCGGCCTCAAGAGAAACACCATCCAGAAGTCTTTTGAGTGGACGTCCTGGTCTTCTTCTTCCTGCAGGTTGATATCTTAACATTAGTTTGGGTATTCTGTGATCTTCCATTCGATGAACATGTTGTAAGGGGTAGTGACGTGTGTATAACCTCTCCTACCCAATTCTCATCCTCACCTTCTCGTGGTACAACCTGTTTTCACAAACGAGGCTCTGAGGACCGAGTCACGGCGGTATAACCGTTCCATCAGGTACTGAGTAAATGCGGTATCCTAATGTCTGTCCAGAGACTAAAAGGTAGCAGCCCTACCACTGGACTACTTAGCGTCGGGCCAGTAACCTGTCCTAAGGAACCTCAAAACTACTTTCAAGTCTCAACACGAAAAAAGCCAGAAGGTTAAATAAATCTATCTAAATAAACATAAGCTCTCTATTCATCCCTTTCCTGAGCTAATATTTGCCAATCGTCCTCTGTATTATCTACTTCCCTCAAATCATGGTTAATGTAATTTTTCCACCTAATTATTGGCCTAACAACTGGCCGATTAGTAAAACATTCTTCATTCTTGGAACCTAATATAATATTTCATATTGTATTTAATTTAATTATTTTTAAATTAAATAGCATCATATACAAATTCAACAACAAATAAAAAAATGCCCATAAAATATGTTCAGAAAGTTATAATAATAATAATAATAATAATAATAATAATAATAATAATAATAATAATAATAATAATAATAGAAATAATAATAATTTTCTTCTTCTTCACTTCACGGGCTAGGCAAATTGCCTGTTCCGACTCATGGTTGTTCTGTCCATCTTTTCACTGGCCTTCCTACATTCCTTGAACCTCTTGGCTTGTAATTACATGCTGATTTTGGTAATCTTGTTACATTCATTCTTTCTACATGTCTAAACCATTTTTCTCTATATTCTTTGATTTTACCATTCAATGGATATATATTTAACTCTGTTCTTATATCTTCATTCTTTATCCGATCCATTCTTGTGTAGTCTTTTGTTCTTCTTGGGAAGTTCATTTCTACGCTTTGTATTCTAATTTGTAATTTTTTTTGGTCATTACCTAAGTTTCACTCCCATAAAGTAATGCAGGAACTGCCAATATTTTATAAAACTTCAATCTATTATCTCTTCTTGTTTTGTTCTTTAATATTCTATGTATAGTTCCACATATAATTTGGAATCTTGACAGTTTCATATTTACGTCTATTTCAATTTTTGTGTTTATAGTAAAATTACAACCCAAATAATTAAAATTTGTTACTTGTTCCAGAAATTTGTTGTCTATTATGATTTTTGATCTTATATGTTTACTTCCCCAAAATACCATTATTTTGGTTTTTCTTTTGAATTTTAAAATTATATTCTTGGCATAACTGATTTAATTGATGTAAAGAGTACTGCAAATTATTTTCATGTTCTTGAACAATAACCACATCGTCAGCATACATTGAAACATTTAATATTTTAAAACGGTCCATTCTTATACCTACATTAACATTACTTTTCCAATTTTGGATGATAATAATAATAATAATAATAATAATAATAATAATAATAATAATAGAAAGAATAAAAAATATTATCATTATTATTTATTTATTTATATTCAGATTTTTAATGTTTACACATCTTTCTGTGCCTAATGTTTTCTTTTTCTTCCCCACTCGTCTCTATCCATTCACTCCATGTCCTCTTGTTCTCATTCCCGTTTTTATTTCTTGCATCCACGAGTTTCCAGGTCTTCCTTTCTTTCTTCTTTCAGGTGGACATCATTCTAATATTTTTCTGGGTAACCTTTCTTCTTGCATTCGTGCCAATACCAATTTAATTGCTTATATCTTATTTAATCTACTATTGAATATCTAATATTCATTTGTTTCTCATATCACAGTATTTCCCATTTTTTTACAATTTCGAACATCTCACCGTTCTCCACAAGAAATCTATTTCCATCGACTTAAGTTTTTGTTCTACTTTTTGTTGAATTTCCAAACTTCAGCTCCATATGTGACAGTACTTCTCACTATTGAATTATATATTTGTAACTTTTTCCTCGATACAAGTATGTTCCATAAGACTCCACTTACCATTACCTGTATGTATCCTGTTATTAACATTACTTTTCTGTTTGTCTCTTTATCTACTTTTACTCGCAGATACTCAAATTCTTCACATCCCTTTGATCTTCTAATATTAAATCTTCGGTTTCGGCTCCACATCCCATATAAAATGTTTTTTTTTCTAATTTATTTTCAAAACCCAGTTATCGTATTCGTCCAATAATTTTCTGAACATAAACTCCATGTCTTCCTAATGATAATAATGATAATACTAATAATAATAATAATATATTTACTTTACTTGGCATACATAAGGACTTAAGTCCTTTTCTACCACTCAACTGGGTTAAAACATACAAAATTATTCTTACATCTAAATTATAATAAACATACACGATTAGGCCTACATGGTATAACAACGATAAATTATTAAGACCTATTTTGATTTACTCTAGATTTAACGAATTAAATTAGGAAATTGAGAAAAATTACATAGAATAATTTTAGTTCTGGTGAAAAATTAACAATTTAACAAGTTTGTATGCACATAAAATACGTCTTCCTCCGAGGAGTGATTTTGGAAATAAACAGGATGAAAATTCTACAAATTATGGAGAAGAAGTAATTTTATAAAAGTGACTTAAAATTGTGAGGAGTGCGGTAAGAGTAGCATAATCATTAGTCTTTTAATTGGTGGCTGGAATGAAAGGTGGGACGAAATAAATACTTTCTTACTTTAATATAATTGATAACTTGAGAGAGGGAATTCGAGGAGCGGGTAATGACTGTAAAATAAGTAGAATAACAAGAATTGCTGTAGAAGGCACTGGCACTTGTTTAATGTTAAAGTTATTAGGATCATGTATGGAAAATATTAATGTATCAAAAATAGAAAAATAAATTAATGTATCCAAAATATATCCATATTTTCGATATATTATTTTTATTACAATTTTATTGTTCATTATATGCTAACCAATAACAATTAGAAGTAGAAATAGTAACTGAATAAAGACACAGATATGAAACTAACTCACTGGCGCTATCGAACCCGTAGGTTCATGGCCGCACGGACATAAGCTCTCTATACATCCCTATCCTGAGCTAATGTTTTGCAATTATTCCTTTATAATCTACTTCCCTCATATCATAGTTAATGTTATTCTCCCACATCATTCTTCTTTGTCTACCAACTGGGTTTTCCCTCTGGTTTTCCTACAAGAAGTTTCCATGTATGTCTTTCATTCCACATTGGTTTTGAAACAGTATTAAGCTTTGGAATGTTGTAGCATTGTAGACCTAATAAATTAAGATTATTTAAATCACTCCTGTAATTTTCAAAATGAAGTGCAAATTTGAGCACTTCTTTTTTTATCTCAATTTAACTCTCACCTTATGGTATTTTTACGTCATACAACACCCGAGTCTTACAGTGGCACTACCTGTCGGGAGAAGGATTTTTAAACTATGCATCACATGCATTACCACACAAGGACGGAGGCCCTCCCCTAATGAATGATCTGCTGAATGTCAGGGCTTACTCCGAGACATCACACACACACATTCATATTAAACATGACGAATATGACAGAAAGTCAAAATTAGAACATGTCACAAATAAGGAAATTAGAAACATACTGGAAGCAGAAGAAAGCATAACTGAAAGAATTAAAATGGTTAGGACATATTTTAAGAATGGAAGATGAGCGATGGCCGAAACTACTATATTAATGGCAACCAACCAGAAAGAAGAAAAGTGAGAGACCAAAGTTAACATGGAAGGAAAACATGAGGATAGCAATGCAAGCAGGAGGGCTATACAGTGAAGATGCCCAAGATCGTAGGTTTTTGAGGTTTGGCACGGGAAGACGGCAGCAGCTGTAAAATCCCGAAGATAGATAGATCGAATATGACAATGGTGAATATGATGACCAGATGAAGTTCAGAGGCTGTTAGAGCCTTAAGGTATTCTGACAAATTGCACCAAAACTGTTAAAACTACATAGTTATATCGTGAAATCACTTATTGTCAACTCTACTATGAAATAAGTACTGATATAATTTATACTGACCAATGTCAGGAAAATTTAAGTATTAAATTGCACCAAATCACCATCTGACCTTCATAATCATAAAATAATATTGTCCTAAATACTATGTATGAGTGATTGATGTGCTTTGTCTTAAATGTTGGTGTTGTCTCTGAGGTGGCTCTAGCCTTGTTTTGATCACTCATCAGGAATAAAGCTCTCCATGTTCTTGTGTGATATGAAAAGTAGACTATTTATGTGATTGGCAGTTAAACCCCTCTTCCTGTAAGTCTCATGTGGCACTTAAATGTACCTATAAATGAAGGTAATAAACTAAGAAAAAGAAAGAATGAGAACAATAAGGCTTATCTATTGAGTGCCTTTCCTTGATACATTTTCCATTTATAATGGTGTAGTCCAACGTTGAGCCGTAGCCTCTCCCTTATCACGAGCCACTAGACCAAGTTAATTTAGTTACCTTATTTGTCCATAGATGTCATGAATGGTATGCGGTTAACACACCGACTCAATGAGACATCTAGCAGACAACTAAGGTATTACTAGGACGTTGAGATCGGCCTTGTCATTCAGGCTATAGGATATTTTACGAGCCTGAACGCATTCAGACTCGGGACCCACGGCTTAAAGTCCCTCCCGGAGGACTTGCTCCTTGGACTTTTCGGTCACCATCTACCCGGCCGGATTTGAACCTGCGACCTTCGGAACCACAGAAAAGTAACATATCACCAGTCCATCGTTTAAAATTAATAACATTATTCATCGTTTATACACATAACAGTCCACCACTGTGGTCTCGAGGTAGCGTGCTGCCCTGTCACGCAGCGGGCGCGGGTTCGATTCCCGGACGGGACAAGTCTCCTGGGTGAATTTTTTCCTCCGGAGGTTTTCCTCTGTAACACAAATGTCAAGTAGCTTTAAAGCCCAAAATGTCTCCGAACATCATCTGGCCATCATCATCATCCTTCACCAGTGTGGAAAGCAACTTGAACTACCGCACATACAATTTCCTAGTAACACTGTAAAGCATAGCATGAAAATGCTATGATTTCAGTAAAAGACGTGCCCTAGGGTAAAACACTACAGATACATACATATAACCATAAACTACATTGATGAAATTGTTGGAATATTCCATTCGTTGATCATTTTATGATCGTAAATTAGGAAACTGGGACATAATATAAAATAAATTATTTTAAATGCACTTATTTTTTTAAAATATATTTTGTTTAAGTAAACAATAAATCGATGTTCGGAATGAGACGATAGCAGTGTTGGTGAGCAAAGCAATTAATCGATTATCGAGGTAATCCAGAGTAAACCGTATTATGTCGATGAAGCAGGCGACATGAGGGTTTATCCGATTAGAGTATTTAATACATTAGCCGGTTGGTTTATCAGTCCACTGCAAATGTTTGTACTGGGCAAAGAGATGGGATTGTGCGGATAAAGATGTAATGGTCCACTCGACCTCGCCACCCAATTACAAGTACATCATCCGTGTCTGATGCTCTATTCTGCTTTATAAAATTCTACTAGAAGCCTACTTATCACAGATAATCCTAAATCCTCATTTCACGTATTCTAGAATAGCTATAACACAGCAACATTTCAGCACTATGTTATAGAGAGTGACGAAGAAAATACATCAAAAAATCTGTTTCATAAAAACACATTACAGACTATGACGACATTCACAGTCGTTCAGTGCAGCACATAACAATGTATTACTTCATACTAGCTGATACCCGGCGTGCGTTGCTACGCCTAAACAAATGAAATGTTAATGGTTAATTAAACTGGATGATATACGCTGCGAAGAAACAAACATGGCGGTTTTTAGATTTTAATTTCGAATTTAAGGTAAACCTCCATTTCAAATTGTCGGATTTCGCTCATTTTTTGTTAACATCTTCCTCTGTTTATTTTAATAGGAAATAATGAGTTTTGTTGTGGAATGTCGAAAATCGTGACCGCTAGACGGATTTCTAATTTTTCACTTCAAGTGAACTCCTATACCTAATCGTTTTAGAGGGTCCAGTTGTGAAACTAAACCATCCGTGGACCCACTGAAAGACACGCACACGCACACACACATACACACACAATTTCACCATAATCGGTTCAGTTCTTTAGGCAGTTTCGAATCTCAGGTAAATCTCCACTTCTAATTATCGGATTTCGTTCATTTTTGGATACTGCCTAAAGTAAAGTATTCCCACTACAGGCCTCAGGAGGCCCTTGGGGTAGTGGGAGGTTAAGGCTCCCACTATTTCTAGACAATCGGCACTTGATGTCAGCCGGGTTGTCAGTCCTGCGTGACGGCCACCTTTGCCCCAGAACAAGCGTCTGGTACTCATTTCTGTTAGAGGCTGAGTCGACCCCAGGTCCATAGGGCCGCCAGAAGGTTTGGGTCAGTTTAAAAATCCTGACCCCACCGGGTTTGGATAATACCTACCTCTGTTTATTTTAATAGGATATACTGAGTTTCGTTGTGAAACATTGAAAAATGTGACCGCTAGAGTGATTTTTAAATGGTTATTTCAAGTGAATCTAAACCACCGAGGGACCCATCAGACATACACACACACACACACACACACACACACACACACATATATATATATATATATATATAAATTAAAGTAAAATATATTATAAAATGTAAATTAATTTAAACGGAGACATTTATATGGTTATAAATGTGTTGCTACTTTGGAATTTTAGATAAGGAACCTGATTAAACAAAATATGTTGAGATTAATCTATCGGTTGTTGGAGTCGTTTAAATCATTAAATTAATGAGATGTACAGAATTAAATGGGGGTAGCTTTAGACCTTATTTAGAGTTGACAGGAAACTCAACTGATAAAATTTAACCAACCGTATTTTGAAAATTGTACATTTTGAAAGTGGCGCTCGTTATTGGCTAAGATATTCTGTAACGTAAAGCTACGTTTTGTAAATATATTTGGTTATTTCTTGTTAATCGTCGAGTTTAATCGAATCCCTAATAGTATTCCGAAGAATCTCATACTATTCAGTAGGCCTACATTTATTTTAATGGTGGGGCGAGAGTTTTAAAAAACAAACAGCTGTAACAACTTATAATTTCGATTATGTTTTGTCTGAAACACCTTGCATCTGATTCTTCAAAATTTCCCTCATTTGACATTAACTGTCCACTTACAAGTATTTCTATATGTGTAAACATATATATAGTTCTATTAATGTTTACTTCCAGTCCCAATTTCTTGTGTTATTTACATTATATAACGCATTTTCCTTAATAGGTCCATATATTCTTACGAGTATCTTTCTTTCAAAATCAGTCAGCTGAGATTTGTCATGTTCAGTCAAAACCCAGGTTTCACTCCTGTACATACATAAGTACTTTATTAAACTAAAAGTAAGATACATACAATATTATTTACAAATATGGGTCGCACGGGCAGTAAGCCGTACGTGCTGTTAACAGTCCGTTACAATAAGTAAGCCGTACGTGCTGTTAACAGTCCGTTACAATAAGTAAGCCGTACGTGCTGTTGACAGTCCGTTAAGTTAACACTGGTTTAATTAGTGTTTCAAACAATCTGGTTTCTGTTTCATGTTTTAAATATTTTGTATTTAAATACTTCATTTATTGAAAAATAGCATTTATTAGCATTTTGTATTCTTTTATTTATTTATTCCTTGATATTATTATGTTTATTTAGTCTCATTAAACTTGAGTCCATAAATTAATCGGTTATGAAGTAATGTCAATTTTACTGTTTGGTACTCGCTGATAGCAAGTTCAATTCTAAGAAAACCATCACAGTCTTATTCAAATGCACTTGTTACACAGTACAATAGTAACATAATCTTAAAATAGCGAAACAATACTTTCTCCTGCCTGTTATTTTAATGTTCCGGACCGCAAAGAAAACAAGATAATGCAAAACCTGTATAACTGTGTTACTGCAGAATTAAACGGCGCGTTTTCCAATTGTAGTGCAATTTACGTTTCACCAATAACAGTAAGTTGTACCAGGAGTAATCTCGACGGAAAACCGTAACCGTAGAAATTTGACCGGTAGAATCGTATAACGGAGAGTAATGCCTATTTTAAGATGGCACATGGAAGACTGAAAAATTTAACATTTGAACGTGAAGATGAATTTAATTATTATTTTGAAGTCGAATTGAATAGGAGATATCTTAGTTGGGTAGAAGAACACTGTAATCTCGTCCATTTTAGGCTTTCTATTTTATATTGTACATTTGAATCAACAGAGATGAAAGTTTATTTCATTATTGAAAATTACTTTATTCATGTATAATACCAGTACTTTACACAATGAAATACTAATTTTATTCACTCTTGTTTATAGGCTATATTTAAAACCAAATTACTACCGGTACAAAATAATGTTTATTATTTATGAACTATTTTTATCGTTATATTTAATTGCTAGTTACAAACATATATTTTACAAAGTATTTTGTTTTTATTTGATACTTTTAATATTTTGGGTTATTAAATACAGTAGGCCTATTTTTGTCAAAATTTTAGCAATTAATCAAATTCTAGTTTATATATCCCTATTATATGAAACAAATAATGAGAGCCTAGACCTAAATATAAGTATTTCTAGAAATAATTTCCAAAAATGTGTCAATCGTAAATGACATGTAGATATTCAGTAATACAATTTTACATTACTTTATTAATCAACTAGCTGTAGTTCGTCTGGCTTAACTTTGCAAGAAATTTGTAGAAAGGTACAGCTGTGCTCACCTCTCTCATCGCACCAGTGTTTACGGTGTAGCTGTAGTTCGTCTGGCTTAACTTTGCAAGAAATTTGTAGAAAGGTACAGCTGTGCTCACCTCTCTCATCGCACCAGTGTTTAAGGTGTTTCTTCACCAGATGTTAATAAGGGGAAGGGGGAAGGCGAAAACTGACAAAAGGGTGGGTTATTTCTTTTGTAACTGGGCGAAAGTGGTCAAGTATCTACCCTTGTATCTCCATCTCTCTCTCTTTGCCAAGTTAAGCCAGATATACAATAATACCCGGCGAGCGTTGCTACGTCTAAATAAATGAAATGCGTTTTTAAGTTCAGTTGAATGAGTAAAAAAAAGATTATAATTTTATATAATGATTATATTTTGATACCCCGTGCTGATTACCTGTGATGCCCGGGAATCTACTTACACCGATCTTCTTGGCATCAATGTGCTGAAAGATAAAAATGGTTGTTGTGAGTTATCCGTAAAACATAGACATATGCTATCACGGAATTTTTGTAGAATTATTTGAGAATTAAATTCTGTGTACATTAATTTGGTGTATTTGTTATGGATTAGGCAATGTAGGTAATTAAAGCGTCCAAAAAGCTAATTTTTAGTGCACCGATGCATTTTATTTTAGCTCCGGCCCTATAGTACGTACGGTAATATGTTACATACGTTAAATACCCAGAAAAAATATGTAAATAATGGTGAAAATCCCATTCAAATCGGTGAAGTAGTTTTATAAAGGACAGACAGATTCAAAGATGTTCATTTTTCTATATAAAAAGATAACCCAACATATGTAGTTTCCGCGTTACACCTAAACAGAGCACAATAGCAAAATTCAACTTTTTTGACAAGAGGGAGTGGCTGGTGAAGTAAAACAGTGTCAAACTACAAATGGTGCATTACAATATAGGGTTAGGGGCATGGAAATTTTTAAAAATTAGCGACGATCACGATATGCGAATATGTCCAATGTGGGGGAGCTTTGAAGACGAGATACATATACTAGGAAAATGTAACGATTTAGAATATTGGAGGCATCGGTTATTACCGGAAAGGTTTCTAAATTCAAATCGTGGAAGATTGGCATGCTACGAGTTACTGGTAAACCCAGAAAATTGGTTAAACCTGGGTAGATTTCTGGACAAAACGCGGAAAATAAGAACAACACTTATTCAGGAATAAATAAATATGTTAGAAAATTGCAATGCGATTAATTCTTGATAATTCTACATAACTAAGTTAATGAATAATATAATTGTATTGATATCTAATTGTAATATTAATGTTTTTTTTTGTTTTTAAACATCAACTTATTGTAACGGACTGTCAAGAGCACGTACGGCTTACTGCCCGTGCGATCCATATTTGTAAATAACATTGTATGTATCTTACTTTTAGTTTAATAAAGTCCTTATGTATGTATGAATGTATATTTTGAATTACTTTATTAAGCAGTGTAAATATGACACTATAAGATTTTATAAGAACAATATAATAACGGTAGACCAGTCTCATGGGCTAGTGGCCAGCGTTACTGACTATTGTTCATGAGGTCTCGGGTTCGATTCCCGGTGAGACAGAATTTTTTTCGTTATTCCTGTGGTTTTCCATGGTTCTTCATTATCGTTTATCATCCATCAAATCATCGGGGTAACGTAACTCCGCCTTCCAGGTGCCCCAACCTAAGAAATGGATTACAATTCCGTCAATGCCAGGGGAGAAAGCCAGAAATGTCATCAAAGACAAGCTGGTGGCATTGGGCACAAAAAATATATAATAACGGTATGATTGTCCCTGGTGAAGAAAAAAAGGAATATCAGAATTTTGGAGGACCAAATTCCAAATGTATGTCTTATCAGTAAGCCGGTTCTATGTTTAAAGCGGTGAAAACAAAAAGTTTACCCCACGATATTACGTCTAAAATTTGTTTAGGAGTCAAAGAATATCTGTAGCTAATTTCAGATTTCTATATTAATGGAACGTATAAAAAAGGTCTCAGATTTGTTTCGGAAACAGAAGTCAGAGTATCGAAATATAGAATACCACGCTGTATATATTTAATCTTAGGCCTACTAAGAATACACATTACTCTAATACCGAAGTCAGTTTTTAAATACGCTCTATAGGATATCATGCTTTATAGGATACTTGACTGCTAAATTTTGGAAATACATATTGTTAAGCATTATAGGAACTCTAGTCGTCCCTACTTAAATTGAAATTATATAAGACTGTTGTTTTCCAAGTTATATTATATGAATGGTCCACCGCTGTGGTCTCGGGGTAGCGTGCTGCCTTGTCACGCAGCGGGCCCGGGTTCGATCCCCGGTCGGGACAGTTTTTCTGGGTGAGGTTTTTATCGCGGTTTTTCCTCACCTGTAAGACAAATGTCAGAAAAAGTTTAAGGCCCAAATGGTCCATGAAATCATATGGCCATCGCAATCATCATCATTCATATTCTTTTTAGGTTAAGCTTAGGATTAGAGACTGTCCTGGCGCACCATTAACATCATCATCACCCATCATATCATCGGGGCATCGTAACCCCGCCTTCCAGGCGCCCCAACCTCAGAAGTGGGTTACAAGTACGCCATGCCAAGAGAGAAACCAGGAATGTCGAAAGACAAACCTGGGGCATTTGAAAAAAAAATTATATGAATGTGAAACATGGACTCTTACTTTAAGGGAGGAAAGGAGATTACGAGTATTTGCGAATAAAATACTTAGGAACATTTTGGACCACAGAGAGATGAATAGACAGGTGAATGGAGAAGACTTCATAACAATGAACTACATGGTCTCTATAGGAAGCCAGATATAATAAGAACAGTTAAGGCTCGTAGACTGCGATGAACAGGACATGTGGCACGAATGATGAATGTAAGAGCTGCATGGAAGCTTCCTGTAGGAAACCCATAGGAAAAACGCCCAGTTGGTAGACGAAGAAATAGATGGGAGAATAGCATTAACCATGATTTGAGAGAAGTAGATTACACAAGGGATGATTGGAAATCATTAGCTCAGGATAGGAATGTTGTAGAGCTTAAGTCTGTGCGGCCATGAACCTATGGATTCGTTTTGTCAGTAAGTTAGTTGTATAATTTAATTCCCGAATCTGATGATTTTTTAGGCTCGTAAAAGAATCTCAAGCCTGAATAAAAATGCTCTGGGCAAAATTTAACCGATCTTCCTTCACCCACGTAATACCTTAGTTTCCTACCAGATGTCTGTTCGATGCGATATATTAAGTACATGTCACTCGCTGATATCAATAGGGAAATAAGTGTAAATACGTTTGTCTGGCTAGGAAACTTACCACTAAGGGATCACCCATATCCCCAGCGGGACGAACGGGGCTCAATCATATAATCTAATGCTCCAATGTAATAAAATTATTAGTTTTATACTCAGAGTAAATTATTAAGTTCCCTTGTGATATTAGAGTTTTTAATATTAAATTATAACATTTAAGGATCGTTGTCCTCAACTAGTTTATTTTTTAAATACTGTAGGTCTTTCGGAAACTGTTTCCATCCACACTACAAAGTTGATAGGTTACTCGCGACTGTATAGTTACCATAAGTAATGCCACGAGTGATTTCAAAATTATCGATAAATTCACGACTCACGAAGTGAGTCGTGAATTTATCTAGAGAATTAGGAAATCAAGAGTGGCATTTGTTAGGACTATTTAACGAATAAAATTAAGCTGTTTACTCACAAATAATTATTTACATATAGTTATTTTAAAAATATTTATATATTTAATGTAAACGGCGATGTTTGAAAATAAACGAGAATCGATTGGTACGCTTCATTTGCTTATTTTGTTCGTCACTGCAACCAGATCATATTATTTATTTCCAAAGGAACGCAATATTGTAAGAATGCACTCTAGTGGAGAAAAAATGAAATACATCAAACTATATATTAATTAATCTCTGATGTCCTATGATGTAAATATGGCAATTATATTTTTCTGGGAAAAAATACATTTAAGAAAGTGCAAACAGTGTTTTTTTTGTGGTATAATCAATTGCTACAAATGTTTTTATATTAACTCCCGCATGCGGTATGTGTTGACATTCGTGCACTGTCAGTCACTGCAAAATAATGCTATGGCCTATCGAGAATGTTAAAAAGGAGGTGCTTTCTTTATTATGATAAACTTTAGTTGGTAAATTCTAGGCGAAACACGACTGTGATTGGTTGTAAATAAAAAATCATCGTAACGTGATTGGTGATTGACTCCCATTTGTGGCATGAGTTAAATAGTCACTATTATTTCTCTCTCTTTATCTTAGTTCAATCTCTCTCATTACAGGTATTTTCACTTGACAACACCCCTGCCTTACGACCTTCCGGTAGAGGTTTTGCAACTCTGAATCACACACACATTTTTAACCACAGAAGGACGTAAAGGATATATCTGGATGAGTGGTGAGCTAAATGCCACAGTCACCTCCGAGACTACAAGAACATATAAGAGAAGGCACACTCTTTAAGTCAAACAACTCAACACGACGAATATGGCAATGGATGATTATGATAGCCAGATGACCTTCGGGGACAATTTCGGTCTTACAATTGTCGGACATTTGCCTTATAGGTGAAAAAAGCTCCAAAAAAATCTACCAAAGCAACTTGTCCTTTCAAGAGATCGAATCCGAGGCGTAAAAAATAATAACGTTACCCCAAATCACAGCGGTGGACCCACTATCACTTCAAAGTAATAAAATTATTAGATTCTATCGAAATTTCAAATAATATGCGGAACTTACATAAAACATTAAAGAACAAAATAAGAAGAGGTACTTGATTTAAGTTTTAAAAAACATCGGCGGTTCCTGTATTACTTTATGGGAGTAAAACTTGTGTAATGGCTAAAAACATTACAAAGTAGAATACAAAGCGTAGAAATGAACTTCCTTAGAAGAACAAAAGGCTGCACAAGATTGGATAGGATAAAGAATGAAGATATAAGGACAGAGTTAAATATATATCTAATGAATTCAAAAAATACAGTAATAAATGGTTTAGACATGTAGAAAGAATGAATGTAACAAAATAATCGAAACTAGCATTTAACTACAAGCCAAGAGGATCAAAGAATGTAAGAAAGCCAGTTGAAGTTGGACAGAACAACTGTGAGACCTAACAGGTAGTTTGCCTAGTCCAAGAAGTGAAGAAGAAGAAGAAGAATAAGAAGAAGGAGAAGAAGAAGGAGAAGAAGAAGGAGAAGAAGAAGGAGAAGAAGAAGGAGAAGAAGAAGGAGAAGAAGGAGAAGAAGAAGGAGAAGAAGAAGGAGAAGAAGAAGGAGAAGAAGAAGAAGAAGAAGAAGAAGGAGAAGAAGATTTATCGTTTCAAAGTAAATTTAATTTTGTAATATTATATTTTGTTCCAGTTGGCATATTTCCCTCGAAAAAGCAAGCTGTGGTTCATTAAAGGATTTGATTTCAATCCAGTTGTAGAGATAAACCGCAAACTTGGATCAGGGCTAATATGACAATGTCTAGTTATCCGGGAGTGAATTCTCAACATACCGAACATCGCGTCTGGAGAAATGAGCGCCATTGTGGTTTCAAAATTATACTCCAGTCCTTAACTACTGCCAGCATTTCATGATGACGAAGCTCAATGAGGGGGGACATCTATATTCCGCAAATTTTAACTCGTGTGATTAATTCAAGACCGATTCTACTTTCCAAAGCAGTTGATTCACTAATTTGTGTTTTATTAGAAAACATAAAATAAACTTGAACGCAATTTCAAATAGTCAACATTACTGAAATTCATGATAAAATTCTCTTGGTGTCGCAAAATTTAAATTATAATTAAAAATTATAAAATGGTTTATTTATTAAAATAAAATTATCAAAGTTTTATAGGTTTTTCATATTTATTTTGACTATTTAACTCATGTCCCAAATGGGAGTCAATAACCAATCACATTTCAATGATTTTTTATTTACAACCAATCAGAGTCGTGTTTCGCCTAGAATTTACCAACTAAAGTTTATCATAATAAAGAAAGCACCTCCTGAATAGATCATAGCATTATTTTGCAGTGATTGACTCTCTAAGAAATACGGCTACCAGATTGTATATATAGTGCATGAATGTCAGCAGAAAGCGCACATGCGAGAGATATATAAAAACATTTGTAACAATTGATTATACCACAAAAAAAAAATCACTGTTTGCACTTTCTTAAACGAATTATTTTCCAGGAAATGACATTGCAGAAAAAAATATAATTGACATATTTACATCATAGGACATCAGAAATTAATTAATACCTATATCGTTGGTTATAAATTTCTCCACTAGGGTGCATTCTTACAACATTGCTATCCTTTGGCAATAAATAATATTATGATCTGGTTGCAGTGATGAACAAAAGAAGCAAATGAAGCGTACCAATCGTTTTTATTTGTTTTCAAACATCGCTATTTACATTAAATATATAAATATTTTAAAATAAGTATAGTTAAATGACGATTTGTGATTAAACGGCTTAATTTTAATCGTTAAATAGTCCTAACAAATGCCAATCTTGATTTACAAATTCTCTAGATAAATTCGCTCCTCACTTCGTGAGTCGTGAATTTATCGGTAATTTGAAAATCACTCGTGGCATTAATTATAATAAACATTTTACAGCTGTTTCGATACACTGTTCATTCGTATGAAGAAAATACAGTGTATTGAAAGAGCTGTAAAGAATGCATATTAAAATAAATATGAAAATCCTATAAAACTTTGATAGTTTTATTTATTAAATAAACATAATGGATTTTCACCAAGTAAACACAAAAACAATTGGTTATGAAAATTGTTACATTCTAGGTCCATCTCCTCAACTTTATAATGTGTTGATTCACTGCAGGCCTTTCAGAAATCATCATCATCAGGAGGAGGAGATAGGTCTATACCTACTGACCCTGAATTAGTGATAGTTTTGTACAGAGGATTGATTGGATGTACTGGATATGTTCTCATTTAAAAAGAGGTTGTTGTTGGTTTCTTTTAACATTTCAATTTTTCCCAGTACGTTTATTTTTTCAGGGTTATTCATTTTATTTCAAATAGAAGAAAATTTCTAGATAATATAACTGATCTTATTTCTAACTCCATTCAATTGTTCCTCTGATAAGTCATTTTTATGTTACCCGTATTTTTAATTAAGGATGTTCTCTAACAGCTAAGATCACTGACACCACATTACAAATCTTGACTCGAAAGGCCCGACAAATTTTGCTCGGAAGTCTGTTTTCTCAAGCTTGATGTACTTTTACGTGCCGTAAATCTACGACACAAAACACGCGAGTTTAATTTCCTTCCGACGGAGCCTGCACTCAGGCATTTTACGCCATAAAAAAACAATCGACTACGGCTGAGTTTCAACTTGAGAACCTTGAAACCAGAGATGAGCAAGATAACCGCTGGTCCACTCGATTATACCGCTAACATACAGTTATACTGTCAGGCAACCCAATCGAAATATTGTCCCCCGAAATAAAACTTTCGTTTATCTTCTAAATATAGAGCCCCCAAATGTTTAATTCAATATATTTCAATAATGTTTGTAACAAAGTAACAGTCAACAATTGCATGATGAAACCTACTTGAAATTTCCCCCACAGAAGCTTTCTGTTATACCAAGGCTCTGTCCAAAAAACTGTCTGTCATTTTTAATTTCAAGACACAGAAATCGAACCCAGAATCCAGCAATTGCTACCCACTTTACGAAGTAGAAGGAGATAGCTGTTCGAGTAAGAGAGGAGTGAAGTTTGACGGGACGCTGAGCAGACGGCAGGTAGTGAGAGTTATCCAATCTATCATTTGGGTAGTTGTAATACTTCTCTAGTTTAAATGAAAGATTTGGCATTGGATTTTAGTGTCTTGTAGTTAAGAAATGCAGATACTGTTTGGGCATGGCCTTGGTATACATCACAACGCTTCTCTGGGGGACATTTCAAAGTATTTTTCGGCATGCAATGGTTGATAGCTCCCTTGTAAGTAAATATGGCTCCCACTCATGTATTGATCTTATAAATAAAGTTACTTCCACAACTGCACTTCAATTCTTGCATTTAAATAATATTACTGAATCAGTAGGGTATAGAGTGTGTTCTGGTAACGTGGTTTCTCTTTCTATTTAACTCTTAAATTTATATCGTATATAAGATTGGCTTAATTTATTATTTGCGCGATAGTGCGTTTTGTCGTACTTACAGCAATGGCGACCATGATTGAAAGTTCAACTTCCTATATTTCGGGGATGCCAACCTAAATAATTATAATATTACATATTATAGACCTCGTGCGGGAAGTAAAACCACTGCCCTTTAAGTATACTACATACAATGTATATACAAAAATAGATCCAAAAGATAGTGTTAATACACTTTATACGAAACTAATCACTACATTTTAAATGAATTGAACTTTATTTGAAACAATATAAAATAATAAATACGTACTTAACGCCATTTTATGACTGATTGAGGTCACGGTCTGCTGTAGTCTCAACTAATAAACACTGTTAACGTTAGTCAGTTGTTTATAATGAACGAAAATATTTCCAACAATCTATTATTTTACTATTATTTATTATTTTGAAAAACACCATCGCGTAAAAAATAATACGACGCACGTTTGTGAAGTGATTTAGAGAATCTCGGAAATTAAAAACCTTGCTATCGCTAGGTTTTTAAACATTTCCTCGCTTCTGTAAAAACCACTTCCCAAACTCCCATCGTAACATACCATAATACGCCTACATTTAATAAAACAATAGAACATCAAATTAGTACAAATTACTTAAATTTGTGTTCTATTATATACAGTATTTATTTAAACGTATAACTAACTCAACTCTAACTCACTGGCACTATAGAACCCATAGGTTCATGGCCGCGCGGGCATAATAACCCATGGCCGCATTTATTGACGGTTGTATTTTTACGGTGAAAGATCGCCACTCTTTCGATCAAGGTACTTTCTTCGTCTGGCTTATCACCTTTGACCAGTCTGGCACAGCTCACGGGATCATTTAAGCACGCAAGCCACTCCACCACGACAAGGTAAAGATACCATGGAATTTAAACGTATAGCCTACATAATTTTGTTTTCACAGCATTTCGGGACAATCTGTGTATGAAGAAAGTTATATTTAGCTCTGGGAGAAATTAATATAGTAATTTTATTACCTACTGTTCTTAGTAAAGTGATTTGCTTACATATTACAAATATCATTACATCATTGTAATGAAAGAAGGTTACAGTAATTGCTGGTATTCGGTAAAACATGAGAGTAGTTTTCATCATCATCCTTCCAACTAGGATATTCGTGGACTGTTACGATCTCATGACAGCTATACTTTTCCCTCGTGTTCTATAATGAAATAACTGTTGAGGTGTATTCTGGTATGTTCAATTCTTTAAATGTATGCTATCTCTACTGTTGTAGATAGTGAATCCGTCCATAGTAATTCTGCCTGAGGGCATGTCTTTCACTTTAATCATAGCATTTTCATGCAATGCTTTGTAGCTTTACTAGGGAGTTATAGGTGTGGTAGCTTCCCGTTGCTTTCCACACCGGTGAAGGACGATGTTAATGATAAGGATGATGATGATGGCCGAATGACTTTCGGGAACCGTTGGGCGCTAAGCTTCCTAACATTTGTCTTACTGGTGAGGAAAAACTCTGAAAAAAAACCTCACCCAGGAGCCTGTCCCGACCGGGAATCGAACCCTGGCCGGTTGCGTGACAAGGAAAAATGTTTTAAAAAAATTGAAGATAACAGAATTTGAGATTTTTATTTCCTGAAAACAATTGGCACTTTTATCATTTTCCACAAACATTCCTCTTAAAATACCTTCAACTATTAACTCTGGGTATTTTTGAAATAGGATAGTCCAAGGTTTACTATCATGGCTAACAACTGAAGGTTTCAAAGTTTTATATAATTTAAATCTAGAATATTTCTCCGTTTTTGTGACTGTAAATAGTTGGTTAATGATTCAAAAGGCTTTATTGTAATTTGAACGTGTTATTATTATTGTTATTATTATTATTATTATATTCATCTTACTTACTTTACTTTTGAGGGCCTCTCCACTTTTCAGCGGTTACCGTGTATTCCCATTCGCCATTCATGCCGATCACGCCATTTATCCTCCTCCAGACCTCGGTCGTTCATCAATCTATGGATCTCTCCTCTCCAAGTTGTTCTTGGCCTGCCCCGTTTCCTTTTCCCAGAAGATGACCATTCCAAAAGAGTTTTGGGCCACCTATCATCCTCCATTCTCCTGACATGGCCATACCACTGAAGAGCTCGTCTTTCGATCCTTTCCACCACTGTCTCCTCCATATCCATCATCTGCCTCACTTCTTCATTTCTTCTTCTTTCCAACCTGGACACCCTGGCACTGCGTCTTATTCCATCCATCTCCACTGCCAAGATCTTAGTTTTTTGTCCCTCTACCAAAGTCCATCCCTCAGCACCATAAGTCATTATGATTTCCACAACAGACTTCAAATCCTCTTCTTCGTGTGGTTTGACATGGTCCTACTCCACAGTACTCCATTCAACATTTTTATGGCTCTTCGTGCTTGTACTAACCTGCTATCTACTTCAGCTTTACAACTCCCTGATTCATCAATAAGTCATCCCAAATATTTAAATATTTAAATTTTTTAACAGCTCTAATAATTTATATTCATCTAAGACAGTAATTCCCAAAGTGGTCTATAACGACCCCTTGGGGATCGAATCTGACCTGCAAAGGAGTCTAAATCTTCGGAAACAAAAGTGAGTGTAAAATTGTTTTAGTTTTCGAAAACTCATTTGATGTTGATCAATTTGCAAAATTCAACATAAGAAAGCAGGAGGTCTACCCAAAACATATGAACAAAACTTTAAATTAGGTTATAACAATAAGTAGTCAATAGTAATATTCATATATCTATATGCATTATGAACAAATCTATTAATTATCAATCCATATTTATTTAGAATTTAAAAAAATTGGCATGTGGTCTACGAGACAAAGTTTGGAGACCCCTGATCTAAGCGCTATCTTTCCGTCGCCAATCTCCATTCATATTCATTTTGAGACATTCGTTTATCCACCATTCTTCCCTTCAATTATGTTTTAAGTTCACATTCTCAGGGAATCTCCAGTCTTCCTTTTCTCCTGCTCCTTTACGGTATCCGTTGGAATAATTTGTATATCGTATTCTATCACATTACGTATATTATAATATATAATTTTATAATATAATAAAATAGAGTAGTTGTGGTTTAGTAACGGACTGTATAGCCACCCTATAGAGTAAATAACTAATAATGTTTGGAATTTCATTAACAAAACGTATGATTGAAATACAACTACACTAGCTGAATTGGATGATTGATGCTACGATCAGAAGTTGACAAAGAACATTCTTTTAAATTATGACGTGGAGCTTTTAGTGTTGCTAATTGGGAGGTTCATTCACAGGAAGTCCTGAATAATCTACAGTAGTTGGCGAGCTTTGCTAAATTGGCTGGTCTACATGAATGCTTCAGATTTTTCTTAAAAAGTCAATTAGTAGCTGAAACTTATTAACACGAGGAAGTGTTAGCTTTACGCAGACGTGCACATTTATCATTAACACAGGTAAGTAGTTTCCAGCATTCAACACATCAAACAGCGACATTTCACTGAGAAGTTTAGGTAATGAAATATCATTAATAACTAAATACGTATATAAAACCAACTAACACTAATGAAAATAATTGAGTTCGAAAATTCAGTGCAATACTCCTATGTAATTATTAAATATGATGTTTGAATAAAATAGTATATTACGACACAAGATTGAAAGACAGTGTTTTACGTACGAGTTCAAATGTTCACCTGCGAATCTATAGACGACACAATTTTTCAAAGAATACATTAAAACAGGTGCAAAATGAAAAGAAATGTAATTAGAAGTTCAAGTAAATAGTAAAATGTTCCTCCCTTACATACTACTACACTACTACCACTACTACTACTACTACTACAAAGACGTAACAGCCAAATGTTGAACCTTAGCTTCTCCTTTGTTAGAAGTTACCAGACCAAGCTAATTCCTTCAAAAGAACACCAGATGACAGTTTGGATAATTACCGGCAAAAGAAAAAATTGACAGTCGTGAAAACAGCTGACGTGACAATGGGTCACCGATACTGCAGTGCTGCGTTTAAAAAAACATAGAAGTATGAGGTAAGAAGAAATCACGATTCATTTAATTCTTATTAACTGAACCTCATAATGTTAAAAATTTCCTAATTTAATATATAAATTAGTTACTCTTGTTTGACCATAGATGACATGAATGCTAATGCGGTCAACATACCAATCCAATGAGACATCTAGCAGGCAACTAAGATAATTACTTGGATGATGAGGTCGATAAATTTTGCTTAGAGGCCTCTTTATTCAGGCTTAAGGATGTTTTAGGGGCGTGGAAATCTTCAGACTCGGGACCCATGGCTTAAAGTCCCTCTCGGAGGACTTGCTCTTTTGATTTTTCAATCCTAAAAAAATTGATCGAATCCGGCCGGGTATGAATCCCCGACCCTCGGAATAAAACGCAAAGAGCATAACCACAAGTCCACCGCGGTCGACCCATCCTTACATAGTACATTTTTTATACCATACTTTTAATTAAATTAAACGTACAAGTTTCTTGGGCGATGAATGATTTTTTTCGGAGTTTTTCTTCAACTGTAAGAGGAACTTTATGAATCTTTATAGGAATAAAATTATTATTCCATCTTAATCCTAATCTAGGGAATCATCAATAGAAGGATACTGCTCCACTTCTTATCATGATTTTGAGTTACATTCATAAAAGTTTATGTATAAGGGGGGTATAATTTAAATTTGAATATTTTA
This sequence comes from Diploptera punctata, assembly GCA_030220185.1. Taxonomy (NCBI): domain Eukaryota; kingdom Metazoa; phylum Arthropoda; class Insecta; order Blattodea; family Blaberidae; genus Diploptera; species Diploptera punctata. The sequence goes on from JASPKZ010000826.1 coordinate 765,699, forward strand.
GATTTTTATATTCGGAGGGAGATGTGTATGACCAAGAGTTTAAAAGCTATTATAATTTGTTTTCCTCATTCGTTTCAATAACACAAATATATCAGTTTCGACATAGTATGAAATATAATACATTTACTTCATTAATGTTGTATACCGGATGTTTTAGACCTGCATCAAACTACGCAGGAAATCCATCACATCAGTTTTAACAACAGAATGCAAATTCAACATGGAAAGAAGCCACAAAATCTGTCCCAGACTGACCAAGGAAAGAAGCAGTAGCAAAATTCCAAATGAATACTGGTCATGATTGCCTGGCCTAACACCTACGCCACATTGGCATCTCCAACAGTCCACACTGCCCCTTGTGCAATCTCAGAGTTATCGTGGACTTTCACTGTCCGTCTCTCTGCCCTGCTTTGAGAAGTAAAAGCATAGTCAACAAGTATTGGGAAGCAAGACAAAAATGAGTGGAAAATACTCCCGACATTGTGTTACAATTATTCTTTTCTTCTATCTATTTTTCATTTTATAGTTTTATCATTGTAATGTGGAAAGCAATGGGAAGCTACCACACCTATAATTCCCTAGTAAAGCTGTAAAGCATAGCATGAAAACGCTATGATTTCAGTGAAAGACCTGCCATCGGGCAGAATTACTATGAATGGATGGATCATTATAAAGCCAATGATATTTATATCCATGTCCTTGCATTAAATATTTAAGTAAATATTTGAGGCATACAGTTCACATTTTGAAGTAAGCTTAAAATATATAATTTATTACATGAGTAGGCCTAAACATTTTGAAAGGTAAGTACTAGAAATGAAGTTAAAAAACATTGACAATAATACTATTAATCATATAATTAAACACATTGGGACTAACTTTCCCCCATAATTCATCTCCCTCAAATCATATTAATTTTCCACTTAGTAATAATAGTAATAATAATAATAATAATAATAATAATAATAATAATAATTTTGACTTGGATTATTTACGTAAAAGTGCCAGAAAGTCAAAATTAGAATATGTCACAAATAAGGATATTAGAAATATAATGAAAGCAGAAGAAACCATAAATATATTGAAATAATTGAGGAGAAGGAAATAAAATATTTTGGACATATTTTAGGAATGGAAGATGAGCGATGACCGAAATAAATATATTAATGGCAATTGAGCAGAAAGAGGAAAAGAGGGAGACCACAGTTAACATGGAAGATGCCAAAGATCGTAGGCTTCGGGGGTTTGGCACGGGAAGACGGCAGCAGCTGTAAAATCCGAAGATAGAAAGATTATAATAATAATAATAATAATAATAATAATAATAATAATAATAATAATAATAATAATAATAATAATAATAATAATAATAATAATAAATAATAATAATAATAATAATAATAAGAATTAGATCAGTAATAATAATACTAACAATAATAATAAGAAGAAGAATTAGATCAGTAATAATAATAATAATAATAATAATAATAATAATAATAATACTAGTAATAATAATAATAATAATAATAATATAATAGTAATAATAAGAATTATATCAGTAATAATAATAATAATAATAATAATAATAATAATAATAATAAATAATAATAATAATATGGGATCTGCCTTGTCACGCAGCGGGCTTGGGCTCGAACCTCGGTCGGGACAAGTTTTCTGGGTGAGGTTTTTTCGGGGTTTTTTCTCATCTGTAAGATGAATGTCAGGAAACTTTAAGGCCCAAACGGCCCCGAACACCATCACGCCATCATTAGCATTCTGGCCATCATTATCATCAATATCAATTCACCTAATTAGCTAAAGTTTAGTTTATTTAAGGCCTCTCCTTGGTCATCATTATCATCATCACCATCATCAACTCTCATATCATCGGGCAGCGTAACTCCACCTTCCAGGCGCCCCAACCTCAGAAGTGGGTTACAAGTACGCCATGCCAGGAGAGACCACCAGAAATGTCGAAATGACAACCTGGGGCATTTAAAAAAATTCTAATTAGATCAATAATAATAATAATGATATTAATAATAATAATAATAATAATACTTTTTATTTATATACAGATTTTTAATGTTTACACATCTTTCTGTACCTAAAGTTTTATTTTCCTTCTCCACTTGTCTCTATCCACCCACTCCATGTCCTCCAGTCCTCCTGTTCTCATTCCAGTTCTTATTTCTTGCATCCATGAGTTTCGAGGTCTTCCTTTCCTTCTTCTTCCTAACTTACTATCTAACTAACTAACTCGCTGGCACTATCTAACCCATAAGTTCATGGCCGCGCAGACATAAGCTCTCCACACATCCCTATCCTGAGTTAATGTTTTCCAATCATCCCCTGTATATTCTACTTACCTCAAATCATAGTTAATGTTATTCTCCCACCTCATTCTTGGCCTACCAACTGGGCGTTTTCCCTCCGGTTTTCCTACAAGAAGCTTCCATGCAAGTCTTTCACTCATCATTCGTGCCACATATCCTGCCCATCGCAGTCTATGAGACTTAATTGTTCTTATTATATCTGGCTTCCTATAAAGACCACGTAGTTCACTGTTATGTAGTCTTCTCCATTCACCTGCCTGTTCATATGTTTGGTCCAAAAATTTTCCTAAGAACTTTTTTCTCATTTCCTTCTCTTCCACATACAAATAATAATAATAATAATAATAATAATAATAATAATAATAATAATAATAATAAGAAATAATAATAATAATAATAATAACAATAATAATAACAATAATAATAACAACAATAATAATAATATCAATAATAATATCAATAATAGTAATATAATTAAAATATACAGAAACCACCAATTAATATATCGCATTATATCGATTAGGGTTATGATAAATTGCATCAAGGTGAAATTAAACTTAGATTTGTTTTAAATATTTATAACGTTTTCTAGTTTTAGTGTAGGAAATAAAAATAAAAAAAATATGAAATTCATTGAATGAAATCCATCGAGAATTCCAGGTACTAGAGAGCGTGTATTTGACTTAAATGCATTTTACCAGAGCCAACATGTCATTTGCCAGAAACTAAATAACGACGAGTGCCAAAATTCCCTCCTGTTTCTACACGCAAGGCAGCCATGGCGGTAATCTAATATTAACAGAACCATGAAGTCCAACTGAACAAATATGAGAACTGAGAATGCTTCATTAACCTAACATATGATGTTATTTTATGTCTCGTGAACTTAAGTAGAGAGAGTCACCTGCACACAAGGAGATTATATGTCTACCTGGAGTGTTGGTACAAATTACTCTTCATTAAAAGTCTTATGATACTTCTGGCAGCCGAGATTCATTTTTAAGGTGATGTAGAAAAACAAGATTACATAAAATGCCAAACATACGAAAAATAGAAGCTATGATAGGAGATAGAGCTATCAATGATGTAATACAGAAGCGACTCAAAGTGGTTATGAACAACCGAATATGCCGAAAGAAGATCTTAGAATAGATAACACCTATACATAGCTGGAAGAATGATATACAGGAAATCATGAAATGGAGATTGGAAAAAAAGGACTGCTTATACAGAAGGAAATGGAAATTAAAAACTGAGAAACAACACTAGACGTAACAATCTGTATAATAATAATAATAATAATAATAATAATAATAATAATAATAATAATAATAATAAACAATAACAAAATAAACAACAATAACAACAACAATAACAACAAAAATAACAACAAAAATAACAATAACAACAATAATAATAATCATCTAATGTCCAGTTGTATACGTATTGTTGTCTAGAGTTTACTGTTAATTATTGTTCCGGAGTAATTGCAGGATATGTCCCGCGCTGTAGCCGAGTGGTTATGTCAATACGCCTTGGCACAGAGCTACGGGACTTGCGCTGGTTCGGGTCTCAATGGAGTAAGAGATTTTCTCGTGGAATTTCGGCCAGTACGGAACCGGTACCCATCCAGCATCGTGATGAATTTGGGTATCTACAAGCGGCTCCTGGTTGATAAAACTATCTATAAGGGACCCGACGTGCTGATCACATGTCACCCCTACACTTTTACGTTCGCCTACCTCTTCGAGTTAACACATATGGATGTGAGAACAGCAGCCGACTGGTAGGCCAAGAGCCTATTAAGCATGTTGCGCCATGGAGTTTTAGAGAGTTTAAATTCCAGGATAATATTGCAATTATTTAAGTTGCATAAAATAAGCCCAGGCTCCTTAAATTAGAGTTTTCATAGATTAGGGGTTTCTACTACTATGGCCGCTTTTCCACTGCCCATTTATTTCTATCCAATTCATCTTCCAAATCCAATCCTTTAATTCTCTTCCCTAACAGCATATTTTCCTTCCACTTATATCTGGTCTTTCCTCTTCTTGCTCCTGCTGGATGTTACCAATTGAATATCTTCTCACACACTCATTACATCTCCTTATCATGTTAAAGATCTTTGTTCAGTTCGTTCGACGATTTTCTCTGTATCAATTCTATTTCTTATTTCCTGACATGGGATTTCGTTTTCGATAATCCCGAACTTCCATTTACACGGTCAAGATTTTCTTCATTATTTCCTTAATATTACAAAGGACACTAAAATGAAAATTTATAAGAGCATAATACAGACTAGTTTGTCATATGGGAGTGAAACTTGGTCTTTGACGGAATTATAAAAGATTAAAATTAGAACAGTTGAATTTGATTATCTTAGAAAAAGCCTTCAAAAGACAAGACAGGTTCAAATCAGAAATGAATTCCTTTGGAGAGAAATAAATGTCACCACATTTGTTGTTAAGAGGATTGAAAATCAAACTCTTAAATGGTACGGCCATGTACGAAGAATGGAAAATGAAAGAGATGGCCAAAAATATATAAGTTATACCAATGGCCACCCCCTGGAAAAAATAAACGTGGCAGACCAAGATGGAAATTGAAAAGGAAAACTTATGTCAGAACTATAATGGATGATAAGCATTTGGAAGAAGGAGATTAGGATGATAGAAATAAATGGAAACTGAAGACGGCAAACCTGTAAGTGGAGAAAAGCCGAAGAAGAACAACAACAAGTAGAGGAAGAATATGATTTCCTTAATTCATCAGGTTTCACTCCTATGGCAGGGAACATACTTCTACAATACTTCTACTAATCCTTTTTAAATCGCTTTAGAAATATTCGGGAAAAATTAATTTAGGCAATCAATTATATTTCCTTCCTTCTAAAAATTTTTTTTTTTTACAATTCTATTACTGGTATTTAATTATTTCCGTTGCATAAAATAAGCCCAGGCTACTAAAACTTGAGATTTACTAACGTAAAATATGTGGCAATGTCGCGAAATGTTCCTATAGGCCTAGAGGACGAGGGTACGCAGGCTATAAATATACATTCATTCAATACGATAAAGATTTCTACACATTTTCGGTTACACATTCAAGGTTTTCTCAAACAAAATGTACACAAATTGATTTATAGTGACGAGTATCGGTCTGATCTCCACCCAGTATACAGGAAACCTGTAATGGAACAAATTTTTCCGTTGATTCCATTTAGTACAAATTAAATTATAATTAGATTATTGTTCTGTAAGACTACAAGAAAATAATTTGCCAAAACAATCACACATTATCGAAATGAAAGGAAGAAAGAAATAAAATGTCCGTTACGCAGGAACTGCGTCAACTAAGTGAATTCCTCAAGCAAGTCTAATTAGTGGTTCTATTTTGCTGGTTCACGAAATATTTATTTCTTTTGTTAAATTGGAGAAATTCAATTTCTGACTCCAGCTTAATTAAAAGACTGAAGTTGAGGAAGACGGAGTATAAAAATAAAAAAAAAGTATCATTTATAACAATTATTTAAAAGTGTCGGACTGCATTGACAAATCATGCATAACCATAAGTTATTACACCTATTTGCATAATGTTGTATAATTTGACACACCAATTATATAATATTAACAGGTTAATTTTTCTATTACTTCATTGAAATTAAAAAAAACTAATTAAATTAATCTTGTAGAATACACTGCCAATTATGGGAGAATTAAGGTCTATCGTATAAATTGCGACGAACCAAACATGCTTGCTAGTGTCAATTTTTAATTTCGGGTTTCAGGTAAACGGCCAATTCTAATCGTCGGATTTCGCTGAGTTTTTGGAGAATACCTTCTAGGGTTTACTTTAATTGTAAATATTGCGTTTCGCTGTGAAACACACAAAATTTCAACCGATGCAGCTACTTTTACATTTTCGCTTCAGATCAACTCCTACGCCTAATGGTCCGATTTTGCTCGTTGACGAACTCGACCTTACTTCTTAAATTAACTGCTTATTTGGATTTCATGAGACAAAAATTGCTGCTGCTAGAGCGTTAATGGACGCCCACACGCACACGCACACCCGCACCCGCACGCGCACGCGCACACACACACATATATATATAATTTTTTTATTTACTATGTCTACTAGATACTGTAACAGTATCGCTCGAGTTTTAATTTCCGAGATTCTCTAAAACACTTCACAAACGTGCATTGTACATTATTTTTTCTGCGATAGTGTTTTCTAAATAATAAATAATATTAAAATAATGTCCACCGCTGTGGTCTCGAGGTAGCGTGCTGCCTTGTCACGCAGCGGGGCCGGGTTCGATCCCCGGTCGGGGCAGTTTTTCTGGGTGAGGTTTTTATCGGGGTTTTTCCTCACCTCTAAGACAAATGTCAGGAAAACTTTAAGGCCCAAACGGTCCCCGAAATCATATGGCCATTATCTTTATCATCATCATCCTTATCATTATCATCATCATCCTTCACCGGTGTGGAAAGCAATGGGAAGCTACCACACCTACACAGTTCCCTAGTAAAGCTGCAAGCATAGCATGAAAATGCTGTGATTGCAGTGAAGGACCTGCCTTCGGGCAGAATTACTATGGATGGATGGATTAAAATAATAACATCTTTGTTGTAAAATATTTTCGTTCATTATAAACAACTGATTAACGTTAACAGTTTATTAGTTGAAACTAAAGCAGGCGGTGACAGTATATTTATTTAGGTTGGTAACCCCGAAATGTAGGAAGTTGAACTTTCAATCATGGTTGCCATTGCTGTAAGTACGACCAAACGCACTATCGCGCACAAACAAATTTTAAAAATCTTTTTATAAGAACAGCCTCAATAGCTTCAATCAAACGAAATGCGCTAAAAAGAAGAAGGAAGCACAAGTACATTTTCACCCAATCAAATGTAATTTATATTCTGACGTCTTTGTAATGAAAGCTGTGACAACATAATCATGCGGGTTTTGTACAGAAAATACAACGACAAAGTCTAGCGTATTTAATGTAAATATTCATCATTGTGTTGCGCTGTTAGTTATTCATAAATGAATGACAAATGTAATTGGATTTTTTAATCAAATTCCAGGCCTAGCATGGAACAAGGGATATTTTATTGGTCTTGCTACCTCTTCCAAATATTTTTTATTTATTCGCGATTTTCTTTACTTCGTACATACGGGTCATTTCGTCGTAACATAATTACATTTTTATTAAGTTGCCTCAAATGTAATTTAGGTTTTTAATGTAACGTTATTGTGTCTGGTTGAATTCTGAAGGTGTAACTCAATTGAAGTTTGTTCCGAACGGTCCGTGAAATCGATGCAGATATTTATTCTCAACAACTGGAACGAGTTCATGAGATTTTGAGGGTTGCAATTTCGAACCTGACCGGGTCCCCATACTACAGGTACAAAAATAGAAAAAATTCAGGAATTGAGAGGAATCGAACTGCTAGTACACCCAGCACACACCCCTTATCTTGCGCATTCAGTATACTATCTGTTTCGATCTATTTCCCCATTTCTGGGAGATATTTCGATAACAATGTAAACACTGAATCTGTGGAATCGACGAATTCTTCGCATCAAAAAGCAAATACATATACCGTTAGAGGTTAATAAACTTCGCAGAAAGATAGAAGCTGATAGTCTTCTCTTTGAAGAGTACGTTAGTTTAATTTAATGGCGAAATCATTCTAAATAAAATTTTGTTGAAAAATTACATTACCTATCTATACCTATAGTTTTTAACTACTTTTCAATTTAAAAACTCTTTATTTTGTACAGATAAATAAGTACTGAGTCCATTGCTGCGACCTCGTATGGAGCGAGCGTTGGTTCGATCTCCGGTCGTGACAAGTTTTCAACGTAAATTTTCTCCAAGGTTTTTTCTCACTTTTAGACAAATGTCAGGAAACTTTACGTCCCGAATTATCCCGCTACCGTGACAAGTATCCTGGATGATGGGTTTTCGCATTTTTTCTCAGCTGTAACACAAATGTCAGGAGACTTTAAGGCCCAAATGGTCCCTGAATATTATCTAGTCATGATAAATATCATATTAACCATGTTTAGTGTGAATGTGTGTGAATGTTGTGTTGTTTCGCAGAATGCCGTGGATTGATCAGATCACTCATTCGGGGAGGCCCTCCATATCCTTATGTACGAAAAAAAGTATGTGTGTGATCCAAACTTCTACGGACAGGCCGTGACACTTAAGGGCCGAGCGACGTGTGACATATACATTACCTATAAGATGAAAGGTTGAATTGCAATGGAGAAGAATAATAATAATTGTCCATGCTCTACCTAAATTAATTATTTAATAAATTAATTATTTTTTCCATATATATATATATATATATATATATATATATATATACATTTAGATGTAATAACTGTATTTTTGACATTTGGAAATGAAGGCAAATATGATATGAAAAGAAAAATAAATGCCTGAATCGGGATTTGAACCCGAGTCACTAAACTCGGTATGTTTAGCGCTCTAACCATCTGAGCCACACAGATAATCTAACACAAACATTTATTTTTCTTATATATGTAGTATTCTCAATTTACACGAGAAGCAGCGGTGGCGGTGTTATGTTGGCCACAAGATGGCAGTTGGAACGATATCCCGCTTCTTCTCGTGTAAATTGAGAATACTACATATATAAGAAAAATAAATGTTTGTGTTAGGATACCTGAGTGGCTCAGATGGTCAAAACTCTGAACGTACAGAATGACTCAGACATTTATTTTTTCTTTTTGTGATATATAGTCACGGTTAATGGAATGCATATTTTGATTCAGTATATTCTTAGTAGAATTTCGTCTTATTTTGCATTTAATTTTAATTCTAATTTAAATATCCTCTTATTACTCCCTCGTTTCCATAGCTTTCTGAAGGTTGAAAAACCGTTGTAGAAAACCATTCCCACTTTCTCACAGGTTTAATAGGTAAATAATTGCCCTTGATTTCAACATTCTCCCTCTTTTTCAACAATCAGATGGCATAATGAGTGCTATTCGGACACGAACTTTTGATACGTCGCCTATTTTAATTTTATTAGCCAATGTTTACATTATAGTTTTATTTTGTCGACGCTGCACGGCGCTGCCAACGCAATCTGGGCTCCCCAGTGCTCTCTACTGGTTATCCGTGCAAACCACTTGCTCTTAATTGAAAACCAACCTGATGACGAATCAATAAGGGAAGTAAGTGCCACACCCACTTCCCTGTCCAGGAGCTATAGCCCTCTCTTTTCATGTAGGAACTAATAATTATCATGCCTTCAAGAATTTTAAGCTAGCTTAAAAAATGTTTCTTTCAGCCTATATTTAACAAAACAATTCATTGCTTATTTATAATTCAAGAAAAAAATATGTATCTCCTATATTCAAGCTAACCGATCATTCTATTCCTGAGATTTGAACACAAAAAGAAACCTGTAATTCTTAAGTTGAAAATATTAACGTTGATTTGATAATCGCATAATATCTGAATTTGTTAATATGTTGGTAAAGGTTTTTTTTTACAAAAATAATGTCATCCGAGAACAAAAATGCCAATTTATAATTTTAGTCTAATTTATGTCATCATATGACGCGCAGCAATATAATTTAAGACATATTTTCTGCCAGGGTCGACTAGAGTCACCACACTTGCTTCTATTTCCAAGGATCGCGAGTTCAAACTCGGCCGAGACCATTTTATATTTTTCAACGCGTAACATTTATGAGTATGGCTTGTATCGGATGAGGATTAAAATATATCCACGGGTCTGAACTATGGCACGTTGAATAACCTCAAGCCTGAACAAAGCCTACATCATTCTTCTTCTAAACATATCGTTTTCACAATAAATACATTTCATTAAATATACTAAATATACAGCAAAAGTAAAGTGATCCCACTACAGGCCTCAGGAGGCCCTTGGGGTAGTAGGAGGTTAAGGCTCCCACTTTTTCTTGACAATCGGCACTTGATGTCAGCCGGGTTGTCAGCCCTGCGTGACGGCCGCCTTTACCCCAGAACAAACGTCTGGTACTCATTTCAGTTAGAGGCTGAGTCGACCCCAGGGCCATAGTGCCGCCAGAAGGTTTGGGTCAGTTTAAAAATCCTGACCCCACCGGGACTCGAACCCTCGACCTTCCGGCTTGTAGCGCAGTGCCTTAACCACTACGCTACGGCGTGCCCCCTAAATATACAGCATACCCTAAAATACTCTGAACCTAGATAAAATATTGTAAAGAACACGTTACAAAATTAGGTTTAAAAACTCGCTGCTATTAGAACACTCTTACTAAACCGCTGCATTTATAAATAGTCGTTTAAATAACTATTACTGTTTTTTTTATTCAATGCCACTAGTTTATTACTAGGGAACGGATTTTTATGTGCTAAAATTTACGTTTGCGACATAGTATAACAAGTAGTAAGATTTTTTCTTCAATTGATTGATAGTAATTTGCATTCAGTTTTATAGAATTAAAATTAAAGTATAAAATTATGAAATATTTACCTACAAGGCCCGTCTCTTCAACTTTATTGTTATTTATCTGTAGCGCTTTCGGGACTAGTTCCATCATCAGCAGGATTCAAAACTAGTGTTTCACTGAAGCTCTAGTAGAGGAGGTTACACGTACTGGGTTCGTTTTCATTTATCAGATGGTCGTTGTTGTTGACTGCCTTCAAAATTGCCATCTCCTCGAGTATGTTTATCTTCGCTGGATTGTTTTCTCTATGCATTACTGTCAGGGTGTTTTCAATATATAACATGCGATGTCCTTCATGTCCTCGTTGTTGAGGAGACGGACCTTGTAGGTAAATATTTCGTAATTTTGTACTATAATTTTGAATAATACCTCAACGGAACACATCATGAATCTTATGAAAGTTTATAGAATTAACATTAAAAAATAGCTTATTTGGGGATCTAGCAATATTACAATGGCATTATGCATGCTGTTCTTACATTAGGAGAGCAATAACATTCCATCTACTTAACATTATACTATCTCTGATGCAATCTTAACTTTTAGAACATAAATATCCTTTCACTAATCATTACATTTTTGGTATTCTCGACGATGTAATTTAAAGTATTAGGTTAGAAGCCTGTCTACCGCTGTGGTCTCGAGGTAGCGTGCTGCCTTGTCACGCAGCGGACCCGGTCGGGACAGTTTCCTGGGTGAGATTTTTATCGTGATTTTTCCTCATCTATAAGACAAACATCAGGAAACTTTAAGGCCCAAACGGTCCCCGAACATCATATGGCCATCGCAATCATCTATATTCATATTAATTTTAGATTAAGCCTAGGATTAAGGACTCTCCTGGCGCACCACTATCATCATCATCACCCATCATATCATCGGGGCAACGTAACCCCGCCCCAATCTCAGAAGTGGGTTACAGTTACGCCAATGCCAGGAGAGAACACCAGAAATGTCCAAAGGGACAAACATGGGGCATTAAAAATATTTAGAAGCCTTAAAACTGATACATAGAGATATCCTTTTAATAAAAAATGAAACTAAAATAAAAGAGGGTTACAGGTATTTTTGACAGTAGTGAAAGCAAGTATTTTTTCACTTATGGTGGTAAAGTTTAAAAAGTTTTGAAACTAAATTCAAACGAAAGAGTCGATGTGTTTATTAACAAAATTATAATGAAAATAAAGTGAAAATAGATGAAGGGTGGGAGTTTGAAATATTTGGAAGTTGTTGAAGTTTTGTCATGTTATCACAAAACCGCCTTTAGCTCAATTTAATTTCAACCCCCCTTTCTTTTTTTTTTTTACCTACTGCTTTGTAATTGAACACGCTTTAAGTTCTGTTTTTAACACCTTCACGTAATTATTTCGTGAAATAGAATTCATAAAGTTTAGAAAACCATATTTATTGTTTAAATTAAACCTTTTGTATTTATTTAATATGTTTGAATATTTAATTAAAAGTTTTCTTTTATTACAACTAGACTATTCAAAAAATATAAAAAAAATTAAAAACATTTTTGTTCCTTCTTAATTAAGAAAGATATACTTTCAAAATTAATTTTCCTAGAATTATGTACAAAATTTCATTAATAACTGAAGGCAAGCTTAATGCAAAATTAAAATTCCACTAAATATTTATTTCCGACTTAACGGTGTAGTAGGAAAAACGTTTCAAATGCAGCTCAGCACGTAATATGTTTCACATTATATAAGATTGTAACTAACTAACTCACTGGCACTATCGAACCCGTAGGTTCATACCCGCGCGAACATTTGCTTTCTATATATTGCTATCCTGAACTAATTGTTTCCAAACATTCCCTGCATAAACTACTTCCCTCAAATCACGGTTAATGTTATTTTCCCACCTCATTCTTGGTCTCCCAACTGGGCGTTTTCCCTCTGGTTTTCCTACAAGAAGTTTCCATTAATGTCTTTCATTCCTTATTCGTGCCACATGTCCTGCCCATAGCAGCCTACGAGACTTAACTGTTATTATATCTGACTTCGTATAAAGACCCCGTAGTTCACTGTTATGTAGTCTTCTCTATTTACCTGTCTGTTTATCTCTCTTTGGTCCAAACATTTTCCTAAGAACTTTATTCTCAAATGTTCGTAATCTCCTTTCTCCTTTCTTCCCTTTCTTATTTAATAACATACTAACTTATACACCTCACTGATAGAATTATTTATGAAAATAATATTAAAATTAATAAATATTTTAATTTGTTTAAATATTGTATAACCGTAAATTTAGTTTTTTATATCTCATAATTTTTCTTTTTATTTATATAGGCCCCTACATTAAACAGGGACGATCTACCAACAATTTAATTTATCTTACTAGAATACATTTTATTATTAGTTTAGTCTTAATGTTTACTATCATTAACTGGTTGTATTATAGATCGTAATGTAATAGATATTACCTTATTGGTCAAATCTTCATTTAGTATTTAATATTAGAGTTAATTATGATTGCTATATTCTAATGTAACATATGTTTCTCCTGGTGAGTGGAAGAGAAGGTCACATGGCCTTAACTCCATCAGGCTAAATAAATAAATAAATAAATAAATAAATAAAATAAAGTAAGAGTCCATGTTTCGCATCCATATAAAGTAACTGGTAGAATAATAGTTTTATATATTTCCAATTTAACGTTTTTTTGAAAGGAGTTGAGACGTCAAGAGTTCCTGTAATGCACAATAGCACGCATTTCCAGAATTAAGCCTATGTTTAATTTCTTTGTGCATCTCATTCCTATTTGTGATTATTGTTCCTAGATATTTGAATTCAGCCACTTCCTCAAAATCTGATTTGTCATTAACTGTCCATTTCCATTATATAATGTATTTCTATATGTTACCATATATTTAATTTTATTCCAGTCTCAAATTCTTTGTGTTACTCAATAGTGTGTGCGTATTATATTATGTTGCATTATATTGCATTGCATTACACTGTACTGCACTGCATTGTATTATCTTATGTTATATTATATTATTATATATTACATGTCCACCGCTGTGGTCTGGAGGTAGCGTGTTGCCTTGTCACGCAGCGGGCCTGGGATCGATTTCCGGTCGGGACAGGCTCCCGGGTAAGGTTTTTTCGGGGTGTTTCCTCACCTGTATGACAAATGTCGGGAAGCTCCGGGCCCAAAGGTCCTCGAAAATTTTCCGGCCATCATCATGATCCTTATCATCATCATCATCATCCCCCACCAGTGTGGAAAGCAACGGGAAGCTACCACACCTGTAATTCCCTAGTAAAGCTGCAAAGCATAGCATGAAAATGCTATGATTGCAGTGAAAGACCTGCCCTCGGGCAGAATTACTATGGATGGATGGATGGATGGATGGATATATTGCATTGTATTGTATTGTATTGTATTGTATTGTATTATATTAATTATATTATATTATTATATTGTATTAATTGTATTATATTATTATATTGTATTAATTATATTATATTATTATATTGTATTAATTATATTATATTATTATATTATATTATGTTATTGTGGATTAACTGTGTACATGGAAGTTGTTGAACTAAAATTATATTATAAAATGGCGATTCTTCCAATTATACTATCCAATTCATATATATATATATCGAAAATAATTAATTTGAGACTACAGCAGGCCGTAACACCAATGATTCATAAAACGAATTTGATCCACGGTCAAACATTGTTGACCAAAGAGAGATGAACAGACAGGCGAATGAAGACTACATAACATTGTGTTAAATTATCTTTATAGGACACCAGATGAAATAAGAAAACTTAAGTCTCGAAAACTGTGATGAGCAGGACAAGTGGCACGAATGGGGATTGAATGAGGGGCGAGGACAACAGCCAGTTGGTAGGTCAAGAATGAAGCGGGAGAATAACATTAACCATGATTTGAGGGAAGTAGATTATACAAGATATGATTGGAAAACATTAGCTCAGGATAGGAATGTATGGAGAGCTTATATCCACGCGTCCATGAACCTACAGATTCGATAGTGCCATTGAGTTAGAGTTAATTAGGTAGCATTCCAATCAACCATATTTGAAAATGGTTATTCGATAAATTACAAATTCTTTATACTAGTCTTTCTAACTACAAATACCGTCTCATAAATTATATCGTTTATTCAAACAAAATTTAATTTGGATTTTTTCCTGACAAAAATTAATGTACTCTTTGAAAGTAGATACCATCAGATTTCATGGTCTTGAGCCATAGTTTATTTTTCGGCGACGTACCAGTATCTGGTTTTTTATGCAAAAAGTTCACAAACATATGGATATAATCTTAAAAACTGTTAAATATATAATTGAAAATAATGAGCTTCAGATCAGCTTCTATAACTTCAATGTTTTCGAAATTTCAAGCAATAAATGGCCGAATTGGGTCATGGGTTGAAACAGATGGTAATCTGAAGATACAAGATCAGAGATATGCTGGGTGTTGTAGCTGTTATAATTCTCCCAATTCTTTAATTTTTGACATGGTTTTTCGTGCAGTATGGACTCGGGTCGGGTTTAAACCCGCGATTCTCAAAATTTAAGGGGAGTGATGGGTGAAATTTCTATTTTCTACATTGTTTTTAGCTAGAGACTTGATTTTATGTACAAAACATTCACTGCATTATACATAATGATGTGTTTAAGTTTCATTCTTGTGAGACATTTATTTTATGACTTATTAAATATTATATTTAAAAAAAATTGCATATATTATAATTAAATGGCTTCCACAATTTTTTAGTTAAATGTCTGATTTTTTTACAAAACCCCTAAAATATTTAGAAAAACATCATGCATTAGAATTCTTATAATGTGAATACAAAGGGAGAAAACAAGTACCTCATGCGTGGAATTACAAAAAAAAAAAATTGCATACATTTTATCTTTTATTTCTTAAAATACTACTTCAATCATGAAATTCATGCACTACTTTGTTACCCATATGGCAAGTTAGTCACACAGCCTCCTGTGTAAATCTAAATAAATCCCTATCGGCAATAATAAGCGGATAAAATTATAACATCATTTAATGAAGCAGTTACTGGACTTAGGTCATATTTATATTCAAATTGATCAGGGAAGCGAGTGGAACCTGATTATGTAGGAGCAAAGGCCATATAAAATGATCCAAAGAAGTCAGCATCAATGTAATTAAATTATTAGTTATTAAAGAGGACTGACAACTCAGGTAATGTAACCCTTCTTCTTTTGTTAAGACGGAAGTGGCTGACACATGATAATAACTTACTAATGACAAAATCCTTTGCTAGACAGATTGAGTAGAAATATCTTCTAAGCCTCCAGTTAACTGATTTATCGTGATAACCATAACCCATTAGCTAAATGTACAAGCGGGGGTTTTACCCTGACACAAACTACGTTAGCAAAAAAGTGTGGGAATATGGCAAGTTTCTAGCGTCGCAAGCCTAGGAAAAAACCCAAGCCTAAGAAAAAAAACCCAAGCCTAGCTAATGTTTGTGACCCGACTGTACGTGAAGCCAGCACGGGGGAAAAAGGTCCAACCTCTGAAGGCGTAAATCGCCAATAATAAATTTGTAACACCCCCGGGATCAAAATAGGAGGGCGCATTAACCAATTATATGTTTCGTTATATGTGCCTAAGCACAGGCCTTAGGTCCACTAGATCGAGGTAGTGGGAGTAACTAATTTACCTATAGGCGAGAGAGGCTTCTCCTCGTCACTTCTCGTACAAAATTATATCAAGTCACTTCTCAAAGACACTTCGTTCTAAAGTTAAATAAATTCACTTCGTATAGACGATTACTTGCAGTGTATAAAAGTTAAGAATAAACTACTTTTACCAGATCTTCTTTGCACATTAATTCTGCCCGACGAAGTCCTCGTGGAATCCCGAGATAAGAACCTCAACTCTACCGATTACCAACCTGAGCAACCTAAGTTCTCACACATGGAGAACTCCTTCAGTATTCCTAGTGTCACTAAATCCAATCTTTACCTCTTTGCCCAACAATAACCCTCCTCCACCCATTGTATTTAGGATGCGCAGTAAAAATTTGAACCTTCTGGACAAAATTTCTGAATTCCATTCAATTTTGAAATAAAAGTGTAGAAAAACAAGTTTAAAGATTTGCATTGCAGGTAGTATTTATCTGGCGCAGCCTTTTAACTCTGATGTAATTTAGGGCACTTAGAATCGTCATAGGCCTCTGAAACTTTGCCAACATATACATTAGAGAACAGGCTATTTTTTAGTACAAACAACAAAAAATGTCAATTTTGATCTCAAATGTTCAATTTTTCACCCATCACCCCCCTTAACCCATTCACCTCAAAAGACGAGGTAGACTCGCTGGCAGTTAAATGACCTTGAACTCAGAAGACGAGGTACACTCGCTTAACTCTGCTGTAATATATCTGGAATAATTTGTACACCTCTTGGCAGGTTAATCTTTCGTTAACATTTATGAATAGTAGAGAAATGTGTTTTGGTTTTCACCCTTATTGTGATCTCAAGTACCGTTATCTATTGTTCGTTTTGAATGCCTGAAAATAGACAATATAATTTACGGTAACTTAAATCCGGTTTCTGCGGAAATACATTGAGCATTTAAACCTGAAGCGAATGGGTTAATGAACTTGTTCCAGTTGTTGAGAATTTAAAGATCCACAGACTGCACGCCAATTTGCAACCATCTCCCAGTGAATCACACCATCAAATATTCACCAGATAAACATTTAATTCATCATCATCATCATCACCACTCCAGGGATTAGGCAATTGCCCGTTCCGACTTCATAATGGATCAGCCCAACGTCTTCTAGGTCTTCCAACATCACGTCTTCCTCTTGCTTGATAATTTCTTGCTAACAATGGATATCTCTCCTTACTAATTCCATCCATATGATCAATCCATTTCTGTCGGCTGTAATTCGTGACCTTATCCAATAAAGGCTGTAATTTCAATTCTTCTCTTATATCCTCATTTCTTATTCTATCAAGTCTTGTACATCCTTTTACTTGTCTTAGGAACCTCATCTCCGCCGTCTGTATTCTATCCTCCTGTTTGTTTTACTGGAGCCCAAGTTTCACATCCATACAATATTGTGGGAACCGCCATAACATTATACATTTTTATCTTTGTTTCTTTTCTCATTTTATTTTTGAATGTTCTCTGTATTGTTCCACACACCGTCTGAAATTTATTTATTTTGGAGTTAATATCTCTTTCCACATTGTATCCAACATCACAGCCCAAATATTTGAAACTAGACACCTGTTCTATACTTTCATTTTCTAAAATAATTTTGGATCTCACTGGATCTTTTCCTCTAAAAGCCATGGTCTTCGTTTTCCTTACAGAAATCTTTAGATCATATAATTTACATATTTCATTTAATGCATGCATTGATTTCTGTAAGTCGTCTTCATTTTTCTGTATTATGATTACATCGTCAGCAAATAGAAGATTATTTATGCACACTTTATTATCCATTTAATTAAAAACTATGTTACTTATGCGACAACCTAATTTATTTAATATCTAAAAATAATTGTATTTATTTATATATGCATTTTTATATTATTAGAAATTAATATTAGTTTGCGATTTAATTACAGTGTGTAATAGTACATTACAATGTGGTTTATACAGAAGCGAAGATATGATTAAAAACCGAGCGAGAGCGAGGTTTTTAATATCCGAGATTTTGTAAAACCCTTCACAAACGTGCGTTGTACATTTTTTTTTTGCGCGATAGTGTTTTCAAAATAATAAAATCTTTGTTGAAAATATTTGCGTTCATTATAAACAACTGACTAACGTTAACGGTGTGGGTGACGTTTATACTGTAAATGCCGAAAATAATTTAGTTGAGACTAGAGGAGACCGTGACACTGATCAGTCATATAATGACTGCAAGTACAAATTTATTGTTTTTTATTGTTCCAAATAAAGTTCAGTTCATTTAAAGTGCAGTGATTTATTTCGTATAATGTATATTAACATTATCTTTTGGATATATTTTTGTATTTGCATTTTATGTAGCATACATAAAGGGCAGTGGTTTTACTTCCCACACGAGGTTGGTAATAATATGTAATAGTACAGTATAGTTATTTACGTTGGCAACCCCGAAATTTAGGAAATTTAATTTTCAATCATGGTCGCCATTGCTATAAGTATCGCGCAAAAAAAAAAAAAACATATTTACATGTCTTACTTCACTAGTTGGGTGTAAGATAAGCTCTTAACGCCTTATTTATATCATTTTTCTATTTAAACTGGGGGAGGTGCGCTGCCCTATCTCTGTGACTCGAAATATATATTGAACTTTTCCTATCTATGGAACGAATGGGATGAAATTTATTCTATGCGTTAAGTAGTCTATTATGGTGTTCCTGGTTTCGACACGCCAATAATTTACACAAGAATCAAACCGCCACTTATTTAGGCTCAGCCCAGGGTCATGAGGAGGGATACAACCCTCTCATTGATCCCTATTATGTCGTAAGTTGCATTATCAGGCTCGTTATCAAAAGAAAATACATGAATGTGCCTTTACCCCAATCATAATCACATATTTTTAACATCTGTGGTTTGCTAAACCAGACTTTAAATATCTATGGTTTGCTGAACCAGACTACTTTTTACCTAACATGAGATGAGGTGACAGATGAAATGAGTGAATTAAGATATAATTATATGATTGGAGAGGAAATATGAGTGGAGACTATTGGTGGGATGTAATTGGAGAAACGGGAGAACCCCAAAGAATCCCGGTGTGACCCACCACCAATTTATTTCCGGAACTGCCAGGATTCAAACTTGGGATCCCAGTCAGCGCAGCCACGCGTCTACCGAGACGGCTCTTATCACCTTAACTCTGTCAGTTTAAATAATATATTACTTTATTATTGATGCTAAATTATGGGTGTGGAATATAGAGTTCTGATAGTTTCAATTATTTTTATAGCTGATACCCTGAGTTTCCTATCTCAAATTGTTTATCTCTATCCCCTCATGAACAGTTTTTTTCTCTTTATTCCATTTACACCATCCATTTAGCATAATTACTATAAAATGCATTTACTGAACCTTTATTTCACCTCTAATTATTGAGTGTTAGAGGCTACTTACAATTTACTTTGATTAAATTAATGACTTCACTGAAAAGATAATAGTTTTTAATATAATTTTCAAGTATTGAATTTGACTTTAAAGCTACCTAATTTAATTTTGTATAATGTAATATCACAGTTGAAGCCTGAGGGCAATTAAAAAAAATAATATTACATTATACAGAGAATATAGGAAATATGTTATTAGTCTAGGACATGCGCACTTTCGGTTCACGCTCCATCCCCAATATCTGGTACACGATACAACTGACCTCTACCGTTACAATAACCACACACTTTTGAAATTAAAGTTAGCTGCTCTGGTAATATTTTTCAAAGCTTTATCCAGAGAACAAACTTACCAGGTAAACGTAGCAGAAACAACTAAACCTTCAACATTTTGTTTCATATGAAAACATTAATAATAAAAAAAAACCACCTCAACTCGTGTCCGACTAAGAGCCGAGTCGATGAATGAGATGAGATGAAGCCCCTTACATTGAGGAACTGTGAATAATAAGAATGCTGGCCGACTGTTCCTGACGCACCATGAAAGTGGCAGATTAAATTTTGTCGCCAGAGGTTCCTGTCTAAAGCATATTCTTCCCTCAAATCTCTAGCTTCCATACTTCTCTTCACCCCATCCATCTATCGTTCTCTAGGCCTGCCTCTTCCACTTATTCCATTAGCTTTCCAATTAAGGATATTCTTTGGTATTCTCTCTTCTTCCATTCTTATGAAGTGTCCATACCATTTCAAACGTTTTTCTTCTATTTTTCCTAACATGCTTTTTTCAACTTGCATAATTTCCCTTATTGTGCTGTTTCTGACCGTATCCCTTCTTGAAATTCTTGTCGATCGCCTACTAAAATTCATTTCTACTGCTAACAGCTTGTTGGCTGGTTTTCTACTTGCTGTCCAGGTTTCGGACCCATATAATAACATGCTTTGTAACAGAACTTGAAATATAGTTTTCTTCGTTCTTAGTATCATAACCATAATCATCATAGTACATTCACGAATTTAGGTCATTTGTTTACCTGTTTCGGCCTCAAGAGAAACACCATCCAGAAGTCTTTTCAGTAGACGTCCTGGTCTTCTTCTTCTTGCAGGTTGATTTCTGAACATTTGTTTGAGTATCCTGTGATCTTCCATTTGATGAACAGGTTGCATCCATCTTCACTTATAATCAGAAATTTTGTTTTCTAAAGGTTTCCATGTGAAATTCTTCTAATGTCTTTTTTTTTGTGATCTAGTAGTGTGTATCCTGCAGTCCTCCGAAGGTATCTCATTTCAGCAGATCTAAGTCATTATATATTCTTCTGTTTCAACGTCCAGTGTTTTATACACCTTTAGTCTTGAAAGTTTCTGGACTAACTGTGGCTTGAAGATATAATTTATTAACCCTAAAATTCTGTATTATGTTTTTATTCCAAAGCACTGAGTTCAACTTACCAATGAGTCTTCTTCCATCGGTTATTCTTCTTTCAATTTCTGTAGTTGAGTTCTCACTTTTATCTAAAATAGATCCTAAATATTTCATCATCATAGTACATTCACGAATTTAGGCCATTTGTTGACCTGTTTCGGCCTCAAGAGAAACACCATCCAGAAGTCTTTTGAGTGGACGTCCTGGTCTTCGTCTTCCTGCAGGTTGATATCTTAACATTTGTTTGGGTATTCTGTGATCTTCCATTCGATCAACATGTTGCATCCATCTTGACTTATAATCAGAAATTTTGTTTACCATGTGCAATTCTTCTAAGATGTCTTCATTTTTTTGTGATCTAGTAGTGCGTATCCTTGCAGTCCTCCGAAGGTATCTCATTTCAGCAGATCTAAGTCTCTGTATATCCTTCTGTTTCAACGTCCATGCTTCGTTACCATACAAAACAGTTGGAAGAGCCAGTGTTTTATACACTTTTAATCTTGAATGCTTTTGGACTAACTGTAGCTTGAAGATAGAATTTATTAACCCTAAAATTCTTAAAAATTTAGATATTTTTGCATTTACATCCTTATCTTCTTCATATGAGATATTGCTAAAGATTTAAAATATAATAATAATAATAATAATAATAATAATAATAATAATAATAATAATATATTACCAAAGAAGATCTTTAATTCGAAAGCTAATGGAAAAAGTAGAAGAGGCAGGCCTAGAGAACGATGGATGGATGGATGGAGTGAAGTATGGAAGCTAGAGATTTGAGGGAAGTAGATGCTTTAGACCGGAACATCTGGTGACAATTCACTTTGGGTTGAAGGAGAAACGCTGTATTGTGGAATATTCGTAAAAAAATAATAAAAATAACCAGAATTAGTAATGATAATAAGTCAGTGCAGATTTTAGCCTATGACGATGACAATGATATAGTCGGTGGAACGATAAATTGTTTAGTTTCTCGTATGTGTTCCGAAAAAGTTAATTTAATTTTAAGGGTAGGCCTATATGAAATGCCGATTATGATGAAATGGGTTGTTATAAAATAATTCTAACTCAGCATAAATGTCATGGCTGCTGAGACGATTCTTCGATTTCGTTAACATGCGAAGGCAAACGTTGCTTTGCAATCTTAGTTACAAAATTCATTTAATACTTAGCTATTTTTTCATATCAATTAAAATTCATGTTTAATGGATTTACACAAGACTGTACAAAGATAGGCAAAGCCTACACTTGAAAACACAATACCAAACAATATCACAGAGATTAAACTGGATTAACCCAAAGATTCTGAATGCGACATGACCAAACATGTTAAAAGGTCTGGAAATTAATTTCAATATAGAAATCCATTTTTAAATTATGTGAGTGAGAATATCAAAGTTTAAAATAAATAAATGAAAATTGGAGAACGAAAATCAGAAATGCAAACATTATGTAATGGAAATTGATAGTTTAATTAATTTTGCAGAATTCCAATAGTCAAAATGAGTTAAAGCAAAGCGTAATAATTATTATTAGTGACGTCAAATGTGTTCGTTTATTTTTACAACAATGTGTTACGTCAAGTTAATTACAATTTCGCATTGCAGATGTCGTGTTCAATGCTTCATTTTCTTGAATTAACAGACAAATTATTTCAATTAGTATCGAATAGATTGAATAATTTACACAAAACACACCATATAATTATTGCTTTGTGCCATAATTATGCGTTGCACTGTTATTTACCGTTTTCATACATGCCTACATATGCTTATTCATTTTCTTCAAGACCTTCCGCAAGACTAAAAACAGATCAAGAGATTATGTATGTTCTTAAAAGGATGTCAAGAAAATTAATAATAATAATAACCAATAATAACAATAATAATAATATAATAATAATAATAATAATAATTACAATAAAATAATAAAAAAAGTTGCATTACTATTATTACTATTATTATCACAGTATGTTTTGTACTGCACTCAGATAGTTTCGCAGTAAATCCCGGGAGATACGGGTCTGATAAAAGTTAAACTAAGTAAGGAGAAGAAGAGGAGGAAAGAAGTAAAGAAGAATAAAGGTATACTGATGAACGTACACTGTAAATATCAACATAAATGTAATACCAATGCTAAATGTATTATTTTTAGTGTATAGATTGATAACAGTAACCTATTGTATCATATTTGCCGATTATTGTTACTATTATCGATTAATATTACATTTATCAATTACTGTTATTACTAGGGCCCGGATTTTATGTAATATCAAATTAAGAAATATGTACATAAATATGTAACCAAATATTGTGAAATATGTAATAAAGCAATTATATGTAAAATCCAAAATGTTATTTCTTAACTAAAAAAAAAAAAGAAATCCACATAATGAAATCTCTGTGTTAATTTTTAATCAATTCACTTGTGCTACAAAGTACAGTACCGAAGTACAAGTGTCAACCATTCACCCACAATTAATTATAATATACTTTTCCAAATGTTTTGTTGTCATGCAGTCTTCTGTCTGAGAATATGCATTTGTAAATTGAATAAGATTGCTCAACTTCGCAAGACGTCAACGGTGCATATTTATAGAGAGGCATTGTGCTAGGAATAATATTCTCAGGGGATTCTACATTTTCACCATTAAATAAGCGAGAAAGAGTAACAAGAGTTGGGTAACCAGGGTTCTTGTTTAGCACAGACTGCAGTTTAGTGGAAAATACACCTTGTACATTACTGACCTTTTGAACTGCATCTTTCATTATTTCCACAGCTTCTTGGAGAGGCATGCCTGAAGTTTCCATTTTCTTGATACTGTTGGGAAGCCAGCTGAAGTGACTTGCGATGTATGAAACTGAACTGAGCACTTTAGAGCTGTTGAATGCTAACAAGGATTCACTCTCACACACTGCAGGATCAGAAGAAAAGTTCTCAATTACTGAGTTCTCAGCTTCGAAGTGCTTACTGTAGAAAATTACAGCTTCGATCCATGTTGCCCACCTTGTTATCACTGGCTCTGGAGGCAGAGGTACATCAGGTAGCTTGCTCCTTGTAGCGTTGTACACGATAAGGACATTTTAAGAAAATCTTCGTTGCTGATATCAGGGTATTCACTTCTGGGAATTCATGTCTAACAGTCTCTGCCACTCGTTACAATGCATGAGCCGTACATGTAACATGCACTGAGTTTGGATAAAACACAGTAAGCGATTTCCCCGCTTTTAACATGTATGGAGCTGCATCTGTGTACATCAGTAGGACCCTCTCTTCTTTTACTCCATCTAGCCACAGTACCTTAAGTCCATAATTAATGAATCTAGCAATTGTTGAACTATTTGTTACCTCCAAAGGTTTACAATAATTAAGTAGCGTTTTGATGCAGCTTCAGAGTCCATCTGGAACATAATTAGATTAACGACGAAACAGCCTGCAGCATCCGTCGTCTCATCAGCAGAAATCCATTTAGGTGAGTTGCCTATGTCAATCCTGATTTTTTATAATATGTCAACACAACAAGAATCCAAGTAATTCTTCCTCCGAATGGATTCGTCGGGAATGTTGCGGTTGCAGTATTTGTTTTATATATAAATGGATTGGGCATAAATGTACAATGGCGATAACACAACACTTTAATAATCACTAACACTTTAGGGATGTCTTTCGTAATCACTAATTGCTTTTGTTCTTTGTTTACATGTTTCGATGTGATATCTTTCGCATTTCTGTTCACACACATCACATATGCATGACATCTTCGGGTCATGGAATGTTTTATCTCTACACATTAGGTGGTGGAATCCATGCACGCTTAATCTTGTGATGACGTGTCGTATCTGGAAATTTGCTTCTGTCCAGTTCCTGTCTATCATCGCTCCGGTACTGAAGAATTCCGGCCATACTTCCTCTCTTTTCCTGTGTAGTCTTTTCATAGGGTTCCGTAGTTGGTAGTAGGTAGGCTGTTTTCAAGTTCACGATAAGGAAAGCATCCCTTGCCAGTAGGAACACTAGACAGCTTCTTGTCGTTCTTGATACTCCTATTGTTCTTTTTATGTATGTAGCTTTCACTTTTTCCAGTGTGTTTAGATTAGCTTCTGTAAGATGTGTCCATATGATTTCTATCCCGTAAGTTATTATTGGGAGGATCTTTGCATTGAATAGTTTCATCGCTGATTCCAGGCTACAGTATTTTTGTAAGAAATGTTTAAATTCAGGCACATGGAGTTTGTTCCAGGGTATGTTCCCTGCAACCAACGCCATACACAGTTCTTTGTAAAATTCACTATTAGATGATGTAGGCTGTCCCTGCAACTGTGTAAGTAGTACCTGTTTCTCTGAAGAAACTCTTTATTTTTAATATGCAGATTGCTTGGTTAAATGTTCAATTTGAGATTACATCGCACATCCAATACGTTTATCACAAGTTTGGCAGAGGACTGTTTTACCATCAGTGATGAAAGCTTTGTCAACAGATATCCACGTTTTTAGCTTCGAAGACAACGAAGACGCAACCGGTGCCATTGTTAAATTAAATGCAACTGACTGTTATAAATTCTGAAACGTTTGAGAACAAGGAAGAAAAAATGTTTAAACAAATCATTGTTGTCCGCATCGAACTCGTACAATTTAGCTTTAAATGCAACGGAAATGTATAGGATTAACGACAATGTATGAGAAGCACAATAATAAACATTATAATTGTTTTTCCTTTCTTGCTTTGAAACGAAAATTAATGGGATTGACGAAAATTTATAATAATTTCGCAAAAAATATTTAAATATATAAAATTATGTACTATGGTGTGAAATACGTATTATATCTCGAAATATGTAAAAATATTTAATTTAACATTTTGGAATAAGGGTCATTTCAGTTTAATGTAACATTTTGGAATAAGGGTCATTTCAGTTTAATTCGTCAACATTTCAGCTTTTTTGTAACTACATACACAGCAAGCAACAGAATATTTAATTACATATACTCCGGGCTCTAGTTATTACTATTATCATTACTGTTATTATTATATTATTTTCTATGTATTTTCTCTCCCTCTACAATAGCTAAATTGATTTTAATTTGGACCCGTGAGGATACTTTGACACAGGTATGAGTTTTGCATGACATATCTCATGTAAAACTGCATGTCCACAAATCAAGACAATAAAAAAGGAGTGCATTATGTCGGAGCTGAATTTGATAATTAATAAGTTACAAATGATGATAAAACATACCTCTATCTACACACTATAACATTCTAAATTTGTTTACGTGGCAATCTCATTATATTCACCCCACAAACTACTACTCACGACACAAATTACATCCTCTGTTGATATACAAATGTCAAAGTTCAATCGGATATCCATCGCCATGCACATTTATTGGACATCGCTATTCGAGTAAGCTTTTGCAAACCTAACAGTTCCCTGGATTTTAATTAGGCACTTCAACATGGAATCCATAAAGTCGTTCCACAAGTAAAAGTACAGGAGGCTACAATATTATTATTATTATTATTATTATTATTGAAACTTGGACTAAACTTTACAACCTATGACGGACTTATTTAATTTCTTCATAATCTCCTGTCAAGTTTTATTCTTAGGGTTCCATTTTTAAATGATTTCTTTTTTCTAATGGCTATTTTAATATATGTTTCTATAATATTTAACTACATACATAGGTCACAAGATAACAGTCTGCTAATAATTCCTCTTCATAGCACTTTATCTTATTCTACTTCCTTCACAGTAGCCTCTGCCCGCTCCTGGAATTTCCTTTCTCAAGATATCAGGGGTTGCCGCACACTTGGCACCTTTAAGTCACGCTTATACAGTTACCTGTTGTCTAATAATTAATTTCTCTTTATTTATTTAAATTTATACTATGTCATTAATAATTTTTTTCTCGTTTTTTTATATCTTGTACATATTATATATTTAATTCGTCAACTTTAGAGTAAATCAAAATACATTATAAATATTGAATTTATTGTTTTATAACATGTAATTGTTTATGTATATTGTAACTCAGATGTAAGACTATTTTTTTGTATTTTTTAAAACCTGGTTGAGTGGCAGACAAGGCCTTAAGGCATTAACTCTGCTAGGTAAAATAAAGCTATTATTATTATTATTATTATTATTATTACTATTATTATTATTAGTATGAAGACGTGGCAGCCATATTGATTTTAACGAATATTCTATGTAACAAATACGTGTTCCAATGCATCGAACATAGAGGATGTACTAATTAACTCTATACACATACTTCAGAAATTTAAAACTTAATATTTTTTTTTGGCGTTGCATTCTTTCACAGGTTAGAGTACTTAAATTACGTTAGGTTAGCATTTAGATTCATTAATATCGTATATATATATATATATATATATATATATATTGGCTGCAAAGAACATATTGATGGAATGCCAGAAAAAAGATTTCCAAAATTATTGCTAAATTATAAACCGCACGGAAGGAGAAATGTTGGACGCCCACACAGAAGATGGTCTGAACAATTTTAACAATTCTAGCTTTCATGAAACCGGAACGAGTCAACAGATTTAATCCCTGGATGATAATGATATTGGCTGCATCCCCTGATTCCATACAGTAAACTGCTTCGCGTTTGTTGGCGCATGCGCGTGGTATATGATTGTAACTTGGTAAACATTTTCCCGTCACATGTACAGTATTTCCGAAATTACCAATATATGGGTGGTAAAACAAACAAACACACACACACACACACACACACACACATATATATATATATATATATGATAAGAAAAGAAAAATGAATGCTTGAGTCGGGATTTGAACCCGAGTCTCTAAACTCGGTACGTTTAGCGCTCTAACCAACTGAGCTACTCAAGAATTCCAACACAATCCTACATTTTTCTTATATATGTAGTATTCTCAATTCACACAAGAGGTAGTGGGAATTCGTTCCAACACCATCTAGTGGCCAACATAACAGTTAAGCAATTTTTAAAGAGAACATTTACTTTATAGCAGTAACGCTTGTATATTTAGATGTTATAACTATATTTTTGACATTTGGCAATGAAGGCAAATATGATGTGAAAAGGAAAATGAATGCTTGAGTCGGGATTTGAACCCGAGTCTCCAAACTCTGTACGTTTAGCGCTCTAACCAACTGAGCTACTCAAGAATTCCAACACAAACATACATTTTTCTTATATATGTAGTATTCTCAATTCACACAAGAGTTTAGAGACTCGGGTTCAAATCCCGACTCAAGCATTGATTTTTCTTTTCATGTCATATTTGCCTTCAATGCCAAATGTCAAAAATATAGTTATAACATCTAAATATATATATATATATATATATATATATATATACACAGTGTGTTGCAAACACAACGGAGGTGAGGTGGTATATTGAGAGATGTTAATCATTTCTTATAAGGTACCAATGTCCGGAAATGATGCGTTTTCACACTATGAGTAACTAACGTCTCAAGAGTTCCGTTAGTTGGATTTAAAGACTCAATACTTGACAATACCGTCACAGTCACATCAAGTTTTCAAAATATCCACCTCCCATCTCGTTGCAGAGCGTACATCGGCGATGCGGTGTAGTGATTGGCGCACATGTTCAAATACACCTATCCTCGTTTGAATTATTTCTGCAGCAGCGTGGAGTCTGATAAACAGACGGTTTCATGTCGCCCCACAAAAAGTAGTCCAGAGGGTTAAGATTAGATTATCTAGGAGGCTATGGGACTGGTCCCCATCGACATGGATACGTGGTATCTAAATGTGTCCTCACATCGGCATGGAAGTGAGCTGGAGCTCCGTCATCTTGCAGCCACTTTCCGTTGTGAAGCCACGTATCACAGGTTCCGTACCAGTGAGGTGTTGTCAAGTAATGAGTCTTCAAATCCTTCGAACTAACTCTGATCTTGAGACATAATTATCTAGTCATAGTGCGAAAACGCATCATTTCCGGACATAGTATCTTATTAAAAATTATCAACATGCCTCAATATACTATCTCACCTTCGTTGTAGGTGTTTTTGAAACACCCTGTATGTTCTAACTTCACTTTTAATTTTTCAGGATAGCTCATTGAAGTTTTACCTACTACCCTTTTCACAATAACAGCATTGTTTTGAAGAAAGTTAAACTTTCTGATCCTAAAATGTATAATTTTATGTGTGAAACTGATGCAGAAGGGGAGCCACAACATCATGGATACAAAAAAAAGTTTTTTTAAAAGTGGAGTCAGGTCAAATTCCTTATCTACAATTTACTTGTAAATCATGAAACACTGTTCACAAAATTAATGGCGGGATGCTTCAATAGCTTGAAGCCATTTTGATATGATTTCACTATTACGTCACCTGAACCATTCATTTCCGGACATGGGCGACCACAAAATATCGATCAGTTTTACACGCCACATAATATAATAAAAGTTGTTGGTGTTATTTTAAATCTATCATTACACTACTTGATGGATCGTTATACTCTTACGTCCCACAGCAACCAAACTATGCATTTCGGGACATGGGTTCCTAATCGAAAAAATAATCACTTTTCCATTCCGCATTTGATATATGAGGAATGAAAGAGGTGCATGGAAGCTTCTAGTAGGAAAAACAGAGAGAAAACACCAGGTTAGTAGATAATGGATGAGGTAGGAGAATAGCATCAGCTATGATTTGTGCGAAGTAGATTATTCAGGGATACTTGGAAAACATTAGCTCAGGATAGGGATCAATGGAGAGAAGGGTTTGATAGTTTTAGTGACCGAGTTAGTTAAATATTGAATCTCCTGGATACTACCAAAAATTTAGACGCGATATACAACATTAGAAGTAAAAGTGTCTATAAATAACCATTCATAAAACACGATATGTTTGAAAACACACTGTATAAATAACTTTTAACTCGACTAAAAACTCGTTAACCTTTTTTTAATCGGTTTTGTACAAAAGAAGAACAGTCACGAAAACAAAATGAAGAGCGAATAGAGTTACAAAACATTATGTTTAACAAATGAAGAACAAAATGCAGCACTTTGGCGATTTTTTAATCTAATCAACAGAACTGTGTACACGTTGAAGCCAGGATACGGACAAGCTACAAACAGATTTGTAGGAAAAAAAATATAGGACACAACGAGCTACAATAATTTGCGCCGTTACTGGTCAGACAGGAAGCGTCTCCGGAAATTACAGCTACATTGTAAATAAGACTGAAGCTTCTAACGCTCTAATAAAAAAAAAGCGTTGTAATCTAATTTCTACTTAACACGACGTATACATGGTCCCTTTTGTGTGAGCATTTATATTATACGTATAACTACCCTAACTGAAAGAGTTGTAATGCAAATAAAATAAACTAACCTAACTTTCCAAAAGAGAAAATAGGTCTACCGGACCCGTCATACGAAAATAAAAATAAATAAATAAGTACAAGTTTTTTACTAAGGCCATATCAACTCAAAGACATGTCATAAAAATAATGACTAGTTTAGCTTTAAGTAAACGTACAACAGTATTTATTTTTTTATTATTGATTTCGTACATCTCAATGATGGATAAATCATATTTGAAGAGAAAAATTATACGCTCAGACCGGGACTTGAACCCGGGACCCTTGGTTCTCTAGACCAAGTGCTCTACCAACTGAGCTACCTGAGCAAGTACCGATCTAAACGCAAATCTTTCTCTATATACATTGTAATTCCCATCCACCAAATGCTGTGAAGCCATGCTTCTATCTTGCAAATGGCGGCTCCTTTATTAAGAAGACATATTTGGGAATTATACATTACAGCCAGTACGGCTTCTATCTTGCAAATGGCGGCTCCTTTATTAAGAAGACATATTTGGGAATTATACATACAGCCAGTACGGCTTTTTTCTTGGAAAAAAGCCGTACTGGCTGTAATGTATAATTCCCAAATATGTCTTCTTAATAAAGGAGCCGCCATTTGCAAGATAGAAGCATGGCTTCACAGCATTTGGTGGATGGGAATTACAATGTATATAGAGAAAGATTTGCGTTAGATCGGTACTTGCTCAGGTAGCTCAGTTGGTAGAGCACTTGGTTAGAGAACCAAGGGTCCCGGGTTCAAGTCCTGGTCTGAGCGTATAATGTTTCTCTTCAAACAGTATTTATGAATGCTAGAATTATGAACATAATCTACACGGTCACACATCACAATTATCATCAATAACCATTATCATCGTACTTACTTACTCACTGGCACTATCGAACCCGTAGGTTCATGGAGTCTTTTCTAGTAGGCCTGTTTGTAGGATACTTTTTGTTTCATCCTCTTCTTTATATCTAATTGCAATGTCACCTATAGTACTTTAACTTATATTTAGCATATTTGCTATTATTTGTTTTTGACTGTTACATTTTGCAATGGCAGATAAAAAGTTGACTCTGTTCATAATTTCTGTTGTATTCTTTTCGCCCCGCGCTTCTTTTTGTTTACTTCAACGCGTCCACTCATGACAAAGAAAGAACCTGACTGCAACTCGATTTAAGTTAATTCCTGAAGTGGGTAAACAATTCAAATGACCCAATATTAAATTGACGCTCTCGTTTGGTATTAGATAGAAACGAACTTAACTAGCATGATACATTAGTTAAAAAAATTAAAATATTATTTTAAGTATTGCAAACTGTTGCAATGCTCTCAATTATAATATTTGAATTTTAATTGTAAAATACATCCATAGTAATTCTGCCCGAGAGCAGGTCTTTCACAGCAATCATATCATGTTCATGCTATGCTTTGCAGCTTTACTATTTATTTACAGGTGTAGTAGCTTCCCGTTGCTTTCCACACCAGTGAAGGATGATAATGATACTGATAAGGTTAATAATGCTGGCCGGATGATTTCGGGGACCTTTAGCCCCTAAGCTTCCTGACATTTGTCTTACAGGTGAGGAAAAACCCCGAAAAAAACCTCACTTAGGAGCCTGTCCCGACCGGGAATCGAACCCGGGCTCGCTGCGTAACAACGCAGCACACTACCTCGAGACCACAGCGGTGGAAAATTGTAAAATAATGCCATATAAACAGGGCAGATACGAATGCTCCAATATTAAATCGATTGACTGTAAATACGCTTGCTTTCGCTTCGCCGCGCCGGTTTAAACCATTCGATCTCTTCCGACTACATAATAAAGTCGACTTTTATATCTCTTTCCTGATGGTTGGTATTCAAGAACTTGACGAGTTATTGTATCCTCGGGGACTTTAAATTTGTGATTTTTTTACACGCTTTATATTACCTTGACCTGTATCTATCTATGTAACGGAATCTTTCAACGCGATTTTCATCCACTTAAAATCATTGGATCGACTTGAAACTTTGTATACTTGTAAAGGACCAATGGTAATAGAATAATTCATAAATGTTTCTAAAATCCTGGCCAGTATCATCAGAAAATCAAAAAATTAAAAACCGGTGTAATAATAGGTTGCGGACTTGTCAAGTTTTTAGTCAATCGTTATAAGAGCTCAATTGGTAGAGCGGTGGACTGTAGTGGTATATAATTTCAGTAATCCATAGGTCGCTGGTTCAAATCCGGCCCGGATGATTTTTTTAGTAGAGTATTACTTTTAGCTCATACTACAATAGTATCGAATTTAAAGATAGGCCTATGTACATTTTTATCTTATTCTCTAAAATATTAAAACTAAAAAATAAGAAATAAATTATAGTTTAAAAAACTAAAACAACACGCTTTATTAGAAAACCGAACTAAAAAATTAAACATAATTGTAATTTCCAACACGCTCGGGATAAAATTAAAGTGGTCAACAAAAAAAAAATCATCTCCAACACATCTAGAATAAAACTACAGTTATCTAAAAAAATTACCATCAAAAGCGTGGGGTAATCTATATCAATGAATACATTTGATAATAAACAGATATTGGTAAACGTAAAGTCTCTAAGAAGAAAAACGTAAACACTATAAAAAGCACCCACGCTTTGATGGTAAAATTATTTTTTTTTGTAGATAACTCTAGTTTTATTCTAGATGTGTTGGAGATGATTTTTTTTGTTGACCACTTTAATTTTATCCCAAGCGTGTTGGAAATTAAAATTATTTTCATTTTTTAGTTCGGTTTTCTAATAAAGCGTGTTGTTTTAGTTTTTTAAAACTATTGCTTATTTTACTTAACGACGTTCAATAGCTATGGTCATTAGTGTCGTAATTCAAATCTGGGCATGAAAAGGCAACAAATTTTGCTTAGGGATCACTTTTATCAGGCTTGAGATTCTCTTACATAAATATATGAGATGGGGCCAATATTTTTATTTCTTCATCACTCGGGATTTTTGCGCCCTGAAAATCCATCAACACTGACCGGGATTGAACTCGCGAACTTTGGAACCAGAGGCAAGCACACAGAATAATCATAGTCCACAAGGACTAGCTCTATAATGTTTGTGACTTGTATTCTGGAAGTTTCGGGATCAAAACTTGGTGTCTATATGCACATATGTTTAAATTTTATAAGACACTATAGGCTATTTATAGTTTCGTGTTTTTAAATATTACCAAATGAACACAATAGAAAATACTCTCACGATAATCCACAAAGAAAACATTCCAGCAAAGATAAACATATTTGAAGACCTCGAAATTATAAAGGAAATAAACAACACATTACTTCTTAATGAGAATGCACCCCATTCAAACAATCCATTATACGAGATCATCAAAAACAAGTCAGTTGCTGCACCAAACATTGGAGTATACATCATCGTAAACAACAACAACTAGTAGCAGAAGCTCAACCTGCTGATGATGGAAGTTAACTTCCGAAAGGCCTCCAGTTAACTTTATATACATAACTTTAACAAAGTTGAGGACGACGGCACCTGCCAACAGGCACATTTTAATTTTTAACTTTTATCTTATGACTATTCACCTCAACGGAATTTGATATGCATTTTATTAGTATTATATCTATTTAATATGTTTATGTTTCGTTCATGCTTAAAAGGGGACGCTTTATTGTGAATCAGACTTATGCCACAATAGCCCACATTAATCAAACGAAAACAACAAAAATTCACAATTCCTACCAAATTGCACAAAAAACATTGCAGATCAGAAGTATTTTTAAAGGCTTATAAACTGTCGTGTACAACATGGTCATTAATAAGCTTTTTTTTAAACGTCACACATAACACTGGCTGTCAATATATCTATGTCACGTGATTATATTTTCAATAATTACAAACTCTGACATAATTATTCACATGTAAAAAATGCGTCATTCACTAAAATATATCAACAACTGTCGGATTAAAGTTATTTACTGATTAAAAAAAAACAAATGCAACACGCTCTGTTAAACCTGTTTTAAAATACTCTAACATGGATTTCATTTGTCAGTGGATATATCACTAAAATGTTTATAATACTACAAATACATTCATTTGTTTATTACTAACGGATGAAGTCCGTTCTTACAATGTTCATTTAAGTAGGAGTAAAATTTTATCAGTTTTCTTCTCGGTCGGAGCGAAGTTCCTGTATTTTTCTTTTTCTTCTTTTCTTCCTCCTTGGTGCTTTGATGCTTAGAGTTGAACCATGGCTTTCCTAATCATCTCCATCTATTCGTGCCTGTCTTGAGTCTTCATTTTCCATCTTTTAATATCAAATTACCTGATGGCATTCTACAAATCCACGTATCATAGATTTGGTCTTCCAAGTATTTTTTTTCCCAACCACTTTGGCGTCTAAAGTAATCTTGGGCCATCTATCGTCACCTTATCTTCAGATTAAAATTTACTGTCATTTAAGACATTAATGCCAAACATTTATAATAGTTGGTACAAAATTATTCTCATTTGTTTTAATCACTTCTGTCTTTAGATATCATATAAAGCAAAGAATAAAAACGTGCTATTTTAAAATTTATCTTTGTTCTGATTATTACTAAGGAATATCTGAAAGACTATATATAGATTGCAACTAAATTCCCATTACAGACTTTGAGAACGTGTAGCGGGGATGAAGGCAGTTAAGATTAGAATAGGAACTCGTGTCCGGAAACGTACCGTTTTCCCGCTACACGCAAAATACCACAACACACGTTCAACTCTCCTACATTTAGGGTATTACTTACGTCATTCATCGATCACCCAATGTCCCATTCTCACTACAGGTTTGTTTACTTGCCATTCAGGTGAGTTTGTGACCCGCCCAATGGTATTTGTACCTGCTGTATGTGGTCTTTTTTACATACTGTACTACAGTGTACGTGCTACGTTTTATTAGTAATGTGTTGCTGTTGTATGGAAACGGCCTTGTTACATCACAACGCTTCTCTGGAAGAGATTTCAAAGTAGGTTTCAGCATGTAATAGTTGACAGTTCCCTTGTCAGAAGATCCTATCGGATAAATTGAATACCTTTTAATACATTTATTAAGAGGTTTTTGGAATTTCCAAAAATGGACATTTTCGAAAATCGCACTAAGAATGTTAAATATAATAATTGAAAACAATAAGATATAAATGTTCTTCCGATTTTGTGCTGTGAAAAATAATGCAGAACGAGACGCTGGATAACAATACAATTCGTTGGCATCATTTCATTGTGGTCCAATATTCCTGAGAGTAATGATAAAAGAAAATACTATTACTATAACTAGTAAAGCTAATGCCAGCCACCGCCGCTATCAACTTTCTATATATGCCAAAGTGCCAGAATTGAATAACAGCACTGGAATTGCTATTTAAAATTAATTCAGTGGACTTCTACAGACGACATACGACACAAACACAAAATACAGCTTACTGGATATCATATATAATCACAAGTGTTTGAACTCATATAAATAAGAAAGAAGTAAAACATTAGTGTGAGAATAAAATTATTACGACTATTTAACTCATGCCCCAAATGGGAGCCAATCACCAATCACGTTACAATGATTTTTTTATTTACAACCAATCACAGTCGTGTTTCGCCTAGAAATTACCAACTAAAGTTTATCATAATGAAGAAAGCACCTACTTTTTAACACTATGAATAGGTCATAGCATTATTTTGCAGTGACTGACTCACTAAGAAATACGGCTACCAGATTATATATATAGGGCCTATATATATATATATATATATATATAGTGCATGAATTTCAACACATACCGCATGCGGGAGTTAATATAAAAACATTTGTAGCAATTGATTATACCACCATAAAAAAGAAACCACTGTTTGCACTTTCTTACATGTAGGCCTATTTTTCCCAGAAAAATACTATTATCATATTTACATCATAGGACATCAGAAATGAATTAATATACAGTTTGATGTGTTTCATTTTTTCTCCACTAGAGTGCATACTTACAATATTGCGTTCCTTTGGCAATAAATAATATGATCTGGTTGCAGTGACAAAAAAAGAAGCAAATGAAGCGTACCGATCGTTTCTCATTTGTTTTGAAACATCGCCGTTTACATTAAATATATAAATATTTTAAAATAACTATATTTAAATAATGATTTGTAAGTAAACAGCTTAATTTTATTCGTTAAATAGTCCTAACAAATGCCACTCTTGATTTCCAAATTCTCTAGATAAATTCACTCGTGGTATTACTTATGACAATTTTTGGACCAATGACCAAAGAAATACGAACAGACTTATGAATAGAGAAGACTGCATAACAATGATGTACGATCTTTATGGGAAACCAGATGAAATAAGAACAGTTATGTATCGAGACTGCGATGGGCTGGCTTGGAAAATTGTTACAGAAAAATCACGGGAAAGAGACAGTAACTTAGCCAAGAATGAGGTGGGAGAATAACATTAACCACGATTTGAGGAAGGTGAACTATAGAGAATGATTGTTAAAGATTTCAGGATAGAGAGCTTATGTTCGCGTCATTCCTCCTAGCACTGATATTGAAACATTTATAATTAAAAATTCTAAACCTGGCGGGCATCGAACCCAGACTCGCTACTCAGAAACCAGATAAACTATCACCTGAGTTAGCTACGCAGTCATGAAGTAAAAAAAATGGAATGTAGGTTTGGAAGGGTTGTTAGAAGGAAAAGGTTGGTTGTAAATAATTTTATATGTATGTATATGTAGAGTAGCAGGGGGTAGTTATCTTCATCCGTTCCTACACATCGCCCCTTCCCCCGCAGCAGTGCTATCTAAAATAAATAATACAAAAGGGATTAAAAGAGAAAACTGAATAACTAAACAGATAATATCATTGCAGCAGAACAATGGAACGCAGTCCAATTAGTAATGAAATATTGGTATAGACATTTTGTTATTTTTCACCTTCCAGCATTCCCCTACTCTCATATTTTTATTAGTTACGGAAACGGGTACGTTTTGTTTTTGTGCCCGGTTCATTAGAACAATGTAGATATTATGCAATTGTATGAGTATTGTTCTGTCTTTTGATTTAATGCTGATTTTGTAAAAAAATATAAGGATGGGTTAGCAATAAATTTTGTGTTTGGTTTGTGCTGCTGTTATCTTTATTTATAAACAATGCATATCTCTCACTTTTTTCAGTCTCTGTCTCTCTCTCAAACAACACACAAACAAACACACACACACACACACACACACACACACACCACACACACACACACACACACACACACACACACACACACATATATACACACACACACATATATACAATATTCTCAAATTAATACAAAGTTGTTGTATTCATGTATATTTAGGTCTACATGTAGGTATTTACTCGTATATTACGCTATCTAAGCATTAACATTATCATCATCTACGTGTAAAATTCATTATTGTTGTACTAACTACTGTACATACGATATGTGTGTGTATATATATATATATATATATATATATATATGTCCACCGCTGTGGTCTCGAGGTAGCGTGCTGCCTTGTCAAGCAGCGGGCCCGGGTTCGATTCCCAGTCGTGACAGGCTCCTGGGTGAGGTTTTTTCGGGGTTTTTCCTCACCTGTAAGACAAATGTCAGTAAGCTCAGGGCCCAACTATCCCCGAAAATCATCCGGCCGTCATCATCATCCTTATCATTATCATTCTTCATCGGTGTGGAAAGCAACGGGAAGCTACCACACCTACAATCTCCTAGTAAAACTGCAAAGCATAGCAAGAAAATGCTATGATTGCAGTTAAAGACCCGCCTTCGGGCAGAATTACTATGGATGGATGGATATATATATATATATATATATATATAAACGAATGTATGTATGTCTGTCTGTTTGTATTTTATGCATTACTATACTATTCATTCGATTGTGATGGTTTTTTTTGTAAAATGTTCAGGAGTTTCCCGGGAAGGCTTTTGGCTATAAGAGAGTTGTAATACTCAACCCTTTTGTCCTTAAAATGGACGTTAAATGGCTTATGCTGCCTAAAACATAACATATACATCAAATTAATGTACACAGAATTGAATAGGTCAAACAAATCAATAAAAAAGTCAGCGACAGCACATGTCTATCTTTTACGGATAATTCATAATAACCATTTTTATCTTTCAGATCATTGATTCCGAAAATATAGGGATGACTGACTAGATTCCTGGACAAGCGTAGCAGCGGGTATTCTTTTACGGATAACTGTCAATAATCATTTTTGTCTTACAGCTCATTTATGCTAAGGAGATCGGGATAAGTAGATTCCCGGGCAACGCCGGGTGTTCAACACGGGGTATCTAAAATTAATTAAATATAAATTAATAATTATTTTAGTTGTTACTAATTAAACTAAACATAAATAATACATTTATTTTATTTAGGTGTAGAAACGCACGCAGCGTATTGGATATTTCTCTAATAAAAGTATATTTTTAAAGAATTTCATGGCCTATGTCTTAATTCTTGAAAATGTCTTCCGAGCTGAATGGCCGTGGTCCAGAACTTATGCTATTCGATATTTCTTCAACAGCTGCGGTAGACTTCCTTAGGAGAATGTGCCTGCCCTCTGTGAACTCCTTTGCAGCGTTAGCTGAGCCAGTCTTCTTCATTGCCTTCAACCTCATCGTCGCAAGATTCCAGTTGTAACAGTCTGTATTGTAGTACGTGTCAGTATTTATAAAAGTAGAAACTATTTTTTGGGATTTAATTGAAATACGTGTAACACGTGGGTGTATCGTACATCGGCTAAACTATAGGAATGGAATTCCCATAGTCGCATATAAAGAAGAGAGAGAGAGAGAGAGATAGATAGAGAGAGAGAGAGAGAGAGAGAGAGAGAGAGAGAGAGAGGGGGGGGAACTGCTTTATAACTTGGGTCCGGAAATGTTTAATTACAGAATTATCAGACATCAGTTGGAGCGTTCCGTTCACCTATCAAATAAAACGTTCAAAGTAGCCTCCTTCTGCCTGAAATAATTACTCATTATTTAACTGCAGGTTTACTGATTTCGTAAATGCCAAAATTTGGAATTATGGTTGATTAGTTCTCAATTGTTAGGTTTCATCCAATCACTAATTAATGTCTGAAGCCATTTAATTTCATTCGTAACTCCTATTTCATTTGAATACCGGATTATGACCAAATTTGATTAAAATTAACAAAATTATGAAATATTTACCTAAAAGGTCCGTCTCCTCAACTTTACTAGTTATTTATCTGTAGCGCTTTCGGGACTAGTCCCATCATCAGCAGGATTCAAAACTGGTGTTTCACTGAAGCTCTGGTTGGGGGGATTACACGTACTGGGTACGTATTCATTTATCAGATGGTCGTTGCTGTTAACTAACTGCCTTCAAAATTTCCATCTCTTCGAGTACGTTTATCTTAGCTGGATTATTTTCTCTGTTCATTACTGTTAGGGTGTTTTCAATATCTAACATACGATGTCTTGACTTTCCTTCTGCGTGAAAATTGTAAGTATTTGATTTGTACTTGTTTTGTGTCTTCTTTAGTTATTCAAGTTATTGCGTTTTAAGTTACTGTTAGAATAGATATTTCTAATGACAAACTTCTGGGTTCAGTCCATCAGTCTCCTGACTTTTTAATATAATTCAATATATCTTTTTCTTGTCCACCGCTGTGATTTCGGAGTAGTGTCGCTGACTCGTACGCACGAACCCGGGTTCGATTTCTGGTCGGGACATGTTTCTTGGGCGATGTTTTATTTGTCGTTTTTTCTTCCTCGCCTGTAAGAAAATGGCAGGAAACTTTAATGCCCAAACGGTCCACGCATGTACTCTGGTCACCTTATTACTTTTTTATATTGAGAATTTTTCTCATCATTGAGGATTTTCTCCAACCAATCTTAGTAATTAACATGATTTCAATAAAATAGATTAATTCATTCATAATAAAATAAACGCTTAAAAAGCTAATCTAATTCTAGATAAACTTAAGAAAATAAATCTTTAAAAAAATAAATATAAATGACTACGGACTTATAGACTATCAGTTTGCAACAAACATTCACAAATTTCCCTTAACTAAAGTTCTCCATCGAGCTCTGTAATCTGTGTCTTGATCTGTTACATCAAATTTCCTCATTGAATTTTGAATGTTGTTCTTCGAAATTGTTCTTAGTCTTCCTTTTCTGTTCCATCTTTCAATTTTCCAAGCATAGACGGGCTTTGGTAGTCTTCCATCCTGCATTCTTCTTACGTGTCCATACCATTTTAGCCAATATCATCCATTATATTTCTTTGTGCATTCATCCATTTTCTAATTTCTGTATTTCTAATATTTTCCAGTCGAGATTTTCTGGCAGCTCTTCTCCAAAAATCCATTTCATCTGAAGTTATTCTGTTGACATGTTGTTGGGTCATTGTCCAAACTTCCGATCCATATAACATTATACTTTCTAGTATGGATTTATAAATTACTTGTTTTGTTCTGTTAGTGATGTTTTTACTCCATAGTATAGAGTTTAATATTCCTATGGTTTTTCTTCCATTAATGATCCTTTTTTGCCATTTCTTTAGTCATCTTAATCATCGTTATAATATTCGTCTTGTTTAGTATGAATGTGTGTGGTTTCGTCTTAATGTTGTGATGTTGTCGGATATGAGCTGATCACTGATTCGGGGAGGTCCTTCAGGTCAAAATTGTATGGATACGATCCACAGTTTAGAATCACTTTTCTCGATAGGTCGTACCATTGTAAGGCCCCACTATATTATATTCACTGTGTCTGTTAATAAGTGCTCACAAGGTGTGCCTCTCATTCAACCCTATGTCAGATAGGCTGACAAGGTAAAACACTACCACTAACTTGTCAGTTATGTTGTTTCATTAGCAGTGTACCTGTATGCGGATATGAGGAGGGGGATTGCCATTTCACATGAAGTAAGCACTTATTATACACTATACCAAAGGAATATTTGTAGAATTTTTTATATTCTGGGATATAGTTTAATTATATTGAATGCAGAGTAGATTTATTTAAAATTAGGGTGGCGTGCGAATGTAAAAAGTACTATAAGGTGAGAGGTTAAACTGAAATAAAGAATAAGAAACAATACTTATTTCAAGTTTTTATACAACAAGTGATGAAACTATCGTTCGTTTAACAACGCTAATGGTTAATGATCGTTCTCCAAAGGATAGCAAAAGAAAGCAAGTAATGCATAAAAATGTGTTTCTTGGTGTATTTGAGGTTTCAATTTAGTTTTAATCCCCTTATAATTACTAATGAAGTTTATTTATGTTATTAATGTTGTATTAATGTATGGATGATTTGAAAAAGGAAGAAACTCTACAGCTTTCTAAGGAGTATAAAACACGTATATACTACAGAAATTATGGGTTCTCGCTATATTTGCATTTCCTGCAAGCAGAAGATCAATATTGTAATTGGCCAAAAATTGTCGGAGCAAGCTGTGAGAATTTATGTTATTTTTTAAGGTTTTCTAAAAATTTAGAATATAGTAGATTTTGAATAGATTTATTTAGCCTGGTGGAGTTAAGGTCATGTGGCCTTCTCTTGCACTCACCAAGACAAACATATGTTACGTTTAAATAAAAAATAAAATAATAGTACGTACTAAACAATTAATTATCTAGTCAAAATAAACAATAATGAAAATAATGTCTAATAATACAATGAAATTAAATACAATTAAAATTATAGTAATGGAATAATGTATACTCAAAGGAATAACAGCTCGAATCTACTATAGTACATAAAAAAAAGAAAACATATATCAAAGAAAATAATAAAATGTAATGAACTAATGGATCGCTTATATATAAGGACATTAGGTAAATATATTGACAAATCTTAACACTAGGTATTTTTATTAAATAATTAAAAAAAAACAAATTATTAATAGTTAGAAAGTAATATTAATGAGATGTTTCTGTTAATTTTATTTTCAATTCGTTTCTAAAAGATGGTAGGATATTTGAAGATTCTTCCCGTTTCAACTCAGCGATCCAATTATGTAAATTATTGATCTCATATATAAAAATGAATGTTTGTTTGTTCGTACTTTATGCGTGGCCATACCGTTGATCCGATTGTGATGGGGCTTTTTGCAAAATGTTCAGGAGATTCCCGGGATAAACATAGGCTTTAAGAGAGTTGTGATACTCAACTCCTACACCCTTAAATATCGTCCTTTGTGGTGGAAAACGTAAAAAAAAGTAGCTTTTTGAACGCTTAAATGGATTACGCTGCCTAAACCATAACAAATACATAAAATTAATGTACACAGAATTGAATATCTCAAAACGCTCTACAAAAAAGTCCGCGACAGCACATGTTTATTTCTTACGGATAACTCACAATAACAATTTTTATCTTTCATTGATGTTAAGAAGATCGAGACAAGTACGTAGATTCCTGTGCAAGCATAGCATCACATTGCGGGTATTCTTTTACGGATAACTCACAATAACGAATTTTGTTTTTTAGCTCATTTATGCCGAATAAGTAGATTCTCGAGCAACACCGGGTAATCAGTACGGGGAATCTTAAAATAATTACGATATATATTTATAATTATTTTTCATTTTACTTATTCAACTAATCATAAGAAGTACATTAATTTTTGTCTTTCAGCTCATTTATGCCAAGAAAATCGGGATGAGTAGATTCCCGGGCAACGCCGGGTAATTAGCACGGGCTATCTAAAAAATTTTAATTTATAATTATTTTTCATTTTACTTACTCAACTAAAAATAAAAGCGCATTCATTTTCATTTATTTAGGCGTAGTAGCGCACGCCGGGTATTACCTAGTAATAAATAAACCTGACGCAAAATAAACTCGGAGCTGGTGAGGTCTTTATTATAGCATCACTTTTGTCGCGAAATAAACTTAACGATTCTGAATAATATCTAAATTAAACTAAAAAAAAGTTATTGACAAAACGTAATAAAGCATAAATAGAACGACATTGGCATCTGAGAGCAGAGCAATAAATCAAATCCTAACGAGTGTGAAATTTCCCATGAAAACTACGGTTTTGGGGATGGAAAAGTCATCTTTTGTTCTGTGACAGCAAAGCAAAAAGAGACAGGAATCACAATCATCAATATTTTAGAAAACTGTGATGCATATTTCAAAGCGAACTTCTATTGTCATTCTCCAACAAGATGCCAATTATGCAAGGTGTTTCAAATTATAAGTCACAACATTTGATTATCCACAGTAAATATGTCAAAATAAAATGTCTAATTTTATTTGTAATTTACTGGGCCTACACGTGTTTAAAATGAAATGTATCTACGAGTAGAAATATTTCAATAAAACTATATACATGTTCGCACAATAGAATTATATTATTATATAATGCATGTGGACAAATGAGGGAAAATTTGAAGAAGGGGATGAATTCAAATAAAACAATAATTAAAAATAGGAAGGATATGCACAAGGAATTAAACATAGGCTCTTGAAATACATGTTGTTATGCATTACAGGGACTCTATTCAAAAAACGTTAAACTGAATATACATAAAACTGTTATTCTCACAGTTACCTGGATGCGAAACAAGATTCTTACTTTAAGAGAGGAAAGGAGGTTACGAGTATTTGAGAATAAAGTTCTTAGGAAAATTTTTGGACGAAAGAGAGATGAACAGACAAGTGGTCTCTAGCTCTATAAGAATCCAGATATAT
The DNA here is from genome assembly GCA_030220185.1 of Diploptera punctata. Lineage (NCBI taxonomy): Eukaryota > Metazoa > Arthropoda > Insecta > Blattodea > Blaberidae > Diploptera > Diploptera punctata. The sequence continues at coordinate 810,221 of JASPKZ010000826.1, forward strand.
TACGGTTCAGTCTCGTAGTCTCCGGTGGGCAGGGCATGTGGCAAGAATGGGGAATAAAAGAGGGACATGGAAGCTTCTTTTAGGAAAACCAGGGGAAAACTCCCAGTTGGTAGATCAAAAATGAGGTGGGAGAATAATAGCCTTAACCATGATTTGAGGAATGTAGATTATACAAGGATAATTGGAAAATAATAGTTCAGGATAGGGTATATGGAGAGCTTATGTACATACGGCCAAAAACTACCGGTTCGATAGTGCCAGTTAGTTAGTATAAATGTTTAGTACAAGATATACAGTTGAGAGAACTTAATTCTACGAGCTGTTTGATTTAATTAATCGTAAGTGTATATAAGGTGAACAGGCGTTATATTTTGGATTTCACAACAACGTCTGTTTGTCCATGTTATATTGGTGCGGTTAGTTTGAACATTCCTGTTTTTCCCAAGTCAAGTGGAATGATCAATGATTTGATAAGCCCTAATGCAGCGATTTCCAATCTTTTTTCGTCTCGCGAACCCCTTCCACAACGATCTGAGTTGGGTTAATCACTGACTTCTAAATATACATACAGTAGACATGCATAAAATTTAATTCCAAGCAAAAGGTTAACAACCTTAATTAACTTAACCCGTAACGGTTAAAACTTAAAGTTAGTCTTGTTACGGCTTAAAAGTTACAGAATGTGTAGGCCTAGTTGTAGCGAAATCAAATGCATTCCTAACGTTGTTATATAACTGTAAATCTGGTATTCGTGGTAAATATTAATTTATTGTGGAAATAATCTGATAAATTCCCGATGTTACACATATGCCACAAGGGGCATTATAAGGTCCATTTAATTTTAAAATAATAAATATTATAATAATAATTTTATTATTATTATTATTATTATTATTATTATTATTATTATTATTATTATTATTATTATTAATAGAGTGATGCAGAAATAACAAAACAATAATAGACCTAATCTCGAAACCCGCATTATGGAATAGTTTTGGCGAACCCTTTCAAATATAATCACACGATGGGAAACGATGGCCTAATGGATAATTATTTAGGGATATAGGCAGAGTTAGAATATTAGTATTCGGCAAGACGTGCGAAAAAACAAACGTGCTATGACGTACTGAATCAGAGTTTGTGGGACCGTGAGTGTGTTTTTTTTTAAGTTTGTTTTGTAAGTTAGATTTTAATTGCAGATGGGACGAAGTCGCACAATTAGAGATATATGGATAGGTGCATGGATGAGAGAGAGAGAGAGAGAGAGAGAGAGAGAGAGAAAATAGTTTATGTCTGTTTATTTAAGTATGAGTGCATATGGGTATGTGCGGGTGATGTATGAAGGGGTATATGGCATAGTGGTGTAAGTTTTTTATAAAATTAAGTAAAGTAGGTACACCGTTGTAAAGAAGAAACCGCATACGGTATTTCAGACACATAAACAATTAATACATCACATGATTATCGTAAGTAATGCCACGAGTGATTTCCAATTTATCTAGAGAATTTGGAAATCAAGAGTGGCATTTGTTAGGACTATTTAACGAATAAAATTAAGCTGTTTACTCACGATCATTGTTTAACTATAGTTATTTTATATATATATATATATATATATATATATATATATATATATCTAATGTAAACGGCGATGTTTGAAAACAAATAAAAAATGTGAGGTAATGTTCATTCACTGCTGCTTGATCATATTATTTATTGCCAAATAAGATCGGAATATTGTAAGAGTGCACCCAAGTGGAGAAATAATGAAACACATCAAACTATATATCATAATCAACATTACGGGTTATCAACTTATTTTTTTAGTAAACAACTCAGCAAAATCAAGGAATATTTTCATTATTTGCTATATTCAATGTATTTGTTGGAGAAAAATAATGCTTTGACCTGTTCAGAACATTAAAAAGGAGGAGCTTTCTTTATCACAAAAGCAGGAGCTGATAAAGAGAAATCGATAAAGAGCGAGGTGAAACACGACTGTCATTGGTTATAAAACAACATTCATTGAAACGTGATTGGTCATTGACTAGCATTTGTGGCATGATTTAAATAATCAACATTAAGCCTCCAGTTGCGACACTTAAGTACGTTTGCAGCATCTTCCTTAATACCATCCTCCTATCTTTTTTCGGTCTTCTAACTCGTCTATTCCCCATAAAACTTTCTGTAAACACCTTTTTTGATGCTCGGTCTGTTGAAAGTCTCGGTACATGGCCAGCCCATTCCAATTTCTTTAAGTGACAAAGTCAGGTTCATTGTATTTGTCGTACAATTCTTTGTTGTATCGTATTCTCCGTTGACCATTAATATTTATAGGTCCAGATGTGTAATTAGTTACATTAATTCAGGAACGTATAGGCCATGTTGGTGTGAAAAGGACGCATCTAGCAGTTTATTATTAGGATGCATAATTGAGGAATCAGTGGTGCGATATGAAAAGGCACATTACACGCATGACTAGGGGCGGGGACGTTAGAGTGTTATGGAACGTCATCTGGCCACCGCTACAATACAAAGATACAACTACACAATCAATATGAAGCTATTGTGCTTCCTGTTGCCCGGCATAGTTCACTCAATTGCAAACTCCTACATTATCACCATCATCCCCTTGACAACCACTGTAAATCCCGTCCTTTTTATCCTCTATCTCATATCCTCCCGAGAAACCCATTCATCAATAGATATGAATTCAGCCCTGCAACCAGGCGGAAGAGTTCAATTTTTGCTGGACTTAAAAGTTGGAATTACAATCTAGATGCCAGTAATACCAACATATCAGTCATTCAGTGTAATTAACTAACGAACCCGTAGGTTAATGACCACGCGGACAGAAGTTCTACATACATCCCTATCCTGAGCTAATGCTATCCAATCATTCCCTGTCTAATCTATTTCCCTCAAATCATAATGTTATTCTCCCACCTCATTCTTGGTCTACCAACTGGGCGTTTTCCCTCAGGTTTTCCTACAAGAAGCTTCCATACATCTCTTTCATTCTCCATACGTGTCACATGTCCTGCCCATCGTAGTCTACGAGACTTAACTGTTATTATATTTGGCTTCCTATAATTACCACGTAGTTTACCGTTATGTAGTCTTCTATATTTATCTGTTTGTTCATCTCTCTTTGGTCCAAACATTTTACTAAGAACTTTATTGTCAAATACTCGTAATGTCCTATCCTCCCTTAAAATAAAAGTCCATATTTTTTTACATCGATATAATATAACTGGTTGCATAAAGTTTTTATATATTTTTAGTTTAACGTTTTTGAAAGGAGTTGTGTCGTCAAGAGTGCATAATAGCATGTACTTAATGTATTTCGAGAATTGGGCCTATGTTTAATTTCTTTGTGCATTTCATTCCTATTTGTATTATTGTTCCTAAGGTATTTCAATTCAGCCACTTCCTCAAAAATTTACCTTATTTGTCATTAGCTGTCCATTTCCGTTACATAGTGTATTTCTATGTGTGACCATCAACCATTCAGTTATACTTACTTACTTACCCACTGGCACTATCAAACCTGTAGATTCATGGCCGCGCGGACATAAGCTCTCCACACAACCCTATCCTGAGCTAATGCTTTCCAATCATCCCTGTATAATCTACTCCCTCAAATCATAGTTAATATTTTCCCACCTCATTCTTGGTCTACAAACGGGCGTTTCTCTCTGGCTTAACCATTAAATTATGTTACTAATAACACACAACAAAAGAATTACTCTCCTCCTGGCGATACGGCCTACAAGGCCCTTACCCTACCAGCCGGCTGCTGGCCTTACATCCACATGTGTCAATCACAGAGGTAGATGATAATTACCCAGTGTAGGGGGTGACATGTGGTCAGCATGTCGAGCCCCCCAGCTGTTATAGCTGGTTTTCTCAACCTGGAGCCGCTACTTATTGTAGCTACCCAAATGCATCACGATGCTGGGTGGGCACCGGTCCCATACTGGCCGAAATACCATGAGAAAATTTCTTCCCCCATGGAGACTCGAACCAGCGCAAGTCCCGTAGCTCTGCGCCAAGTCTTCCTGCCTTAACCACTCGGCTACGGCGCGGGACTAAGAATTACTCGCAGACTCGAAATGTATCAATAACTGTTTTCGGACTCGCACAAGACGAAAACGATATTAGTTTTTTCCAATCACCTAACAGGAGTCAGATATTTAGACAACCTTTAGCAGAAGTGATCGTTTCCGTGAGAGTCGCAGGCGCTATTGTCTCTCGAACTGGTTACCCTTTTTTTTTCTTTTGCGCGGTTTTATTAATCTTAGGGATTGTTAAACCCTTAGGAATACACCGGTTTACAAAATTTCCTGATTGCCACTGTAAAATACATGAAGTAATGGCTTGTAATTCCTCGTTCTATGCAGTTCGTCTCACATTACATAATTGTGATTGTGAAGTGTCGATATATGCATTATTGTGTATCATTATAAAGAAATTGAATTAAAACAATCTACTATAATATATTTTAATATGTAAGATTTAGTGTTTTTATAATTTTACAATGTCTCGCCGCTGTAAGAATTCTCCTAATTTATTCTGTTACGTATGTGGAGAGTATTGTGCAAAATCTCAGCGCAGAACTAGTTATAAAGGCGTACAATTTATATTTCGGGAGCTGTAGTAAATTTGGAGATACTAATTAATATTGGGCCCCCAATTTTTGCTATACAAACTGCCAAAGGATTTTAATAGGGTGGTTAAAAGGTTCGCATTTGTGCATGCCATTTGCCATTCCAATGTTGTGGAGGGGACCTACGGACCACATCACTTACTTATTTCTGTATGGTAAATAGGCCTATATCTGGGTTTCACTTAAAAAAATAAGCATTCTCTTCAGTATCCAAATTTGCAGTCAGCCATGCGACCTGTTAAACTTAGTGATTCTTCACCGAACTTGGGTGACGTCAGTGATGAACATGGCGAAAGGTTCCACGAAGACATTTTAGAAATGGAAAGGGGTTATAAAGGGAAATCAGTGACCAACATGCTTGCTGATTACTGCTGGTAACTTTCTCACAGACGTTTCGGAGCCATCTTATCGGCGTAAGTCATCCAGGAAGAAGTTTTGAAATGTGAGATTTTTGCTACAATTTAAGCATGTGTTGTAACGTAACTACTCATTTATCATACTTAGAAAAACATATTTTAACTTTTTGGATCTTATATGATTTGGTTTTACACAGATCAATTGCTTCTAGCAATATTATTGCAAAAAATTGAAACTAAGTGCAGGTAAGTAATAATATGCGAAATATAACGAAAAACGTTCAACACGTCCTCGCAAAAAACTGTTAGGTGATAGAGAAAAACGGACTTCAAATTCGAAATCACTGCATGCCAATTAACTAAAATCACCTATTTTCATTTCTGCGAGCGACAAAACGTTCAAATTTGTTGTGTGTAATTAAACATTTTCTAGAATCCGTTGAATCCATGAGCCATGGACTGGTTATAAATACTCAGAATAAAAATTGTTCTGATGTTTATGACATTGTGTAAATTTAACTATTGCAGTTTCAGATTTTATTATTGAATTGGTAATACCCTGGAAAATAAAACTATATTTGAAGTTCAAAGCAGTTTAAAAATAAAATAATGATAATCCTCTTATCGTGTCGCTCTTACGGCAAGTCGATTCCAAATGTGCCTCCATTCATCTTTTCTTCTCATTATTTTATTTATTTTTTTAATTTTTAGCAATCATATTCCTTTTGCTGTAAAATCGTCTTCACTTGGTCAATCCAATTTTCCTGTTTCCTTCCTCGAAATCGTTTCACTTTAGTTTAAGCATTCATAGTGACAGACTTTTTCTAAACTTTTGAGAAATTTAAAAATTAAATATTATAAGTTTTAAAACTTTGAAATGTTCTCCTATCAAAATAGAAAAGTGTGACTTATCAGTTAATTTACCTGGACTCTTCAATTACACAGCTCTACAAAAACAAAATTGTTGCCCTGGATATCTCAGCGAATTTCTATGTTTTCAAGTGCACAGTTTACGAATATATTCATGAAAGTGCTGAATGTGCTCTAGTTTGTATGATTTTTGCGTATCTTATATCTTAAACAGTAAACGGCTTGTTGCTAATCAAATTTATGTTTCCAGTCATGATTTGATTTTTGCGCAATTTTTTCGCGCATACAAACATCACGTGATCCCCACTCTCGCACCCCTCACTCCGCACATCGGGCGTGATCTCATTATTTGACTAAATTAAAGTACTCACGACGTGCATCTAGATATGATAAAAAAATTCCTCAAAGTGTTGGAAAAGGAAGGAGAATGTTTCAAATACATTTGTAGAAAATTTCCTAAGCTTATGTAAAAGTTAAAAGGCGGAATATTTGATGGTCCTCAAATTCAGCAACTGATGAAAGATGCAAATTTTATAAAAGTTATGACTGTTCCGGAAAGTGAAGTTTGGAAGGGTTTTGTATTGGTAGTAGAAAATTCCCTAGGTAACTAAAAAGCACCAAATTATAAAGAAATTGTGCAGAACATGTTGACAAGCTTCAAGATTCTGGGAGCAAATATGAGTACACTTTCTCCACAGTCACCTGGATAGATTTTTTGATAATTTAGGAAATTATAGCGACGAACAGCAAGTGTGCTTTCACTAGGATCTAAAAGTAATGGAGGAAAGGTATCAGGGTAGATGGGACTGTACATAATGGCAGATTACTGCTGGTCTTTAAAAAGAGATTGTCCCCCAAAAATTATAGAAGAAAATCTTATAAAAGGCGTTTCACTGAAGTATAACAAGGGTTTTCGATATTTGTCTTCCTATTTACGTCGGTGCATACTAATTTAAAAATAAACTGACATTATAAATATATCTGTTATATTTTTTCATATTTTCTGATTTTTGTAGTGTAAAATGAAAATAAAGATAAAAAACAGAACAAATCTTTCAAAATCATTGATAGTTTCATGAATTGTGAGCATAAATATATCCGAAATTAATCTTATATCAAGAGCAACAAAACCACTGTTGACCAGCGATACCTATTACTAACGTAACTTAGTCAACCAAATACTTTCCACATTATTGAGTGTCACGACAAAGCCACATTAGGACCAGCAGCAACAAACATCACACTGGATGCTGTAGCGAAGAATGAACTGCTGAAGATGGGACGGATGTCCTGAAAGGCCTACAGGCATAAAGGTTACATATTTTAAAAGTTTAGGACGACGGATTTTACGTAAGAAGGTATTTTAACTTATTTTATTTTAATAAATTTCATTAAATGCTACTCTAATTCTTCATAACGATGTAAAAACTTTACTTAATACAAAAGTGACAAGAATTTGACTGGTACCATAATCACCAACATATAGATTCATTAAATTACAAATATTATTACTGTGAATGACCAGAGTGACGCGACAGTTGCTTCACCTGGGACTTGTAATTATGGTTTGTTATTACGGAAACCAATAACCAAGAACTAGATGTTAAACACGGGAGTCTCTATGTTATGGGTTTGAGGCTAAATTTCCTTAGGGATGATAAATCCTACTGACATAGACCTCCCCATACTGTTCCAAATCTCTAAGAGATTTAGAATTATCTGCCGGTAAGATTAAATCATCACACCTTCTCTTCATCTCTATTAGTATGATGATAATGCTGAAAATAACAATAATAATAATAATAATAATATATAATAATAATAATAATAATAATAATAATAATAATAAATACTCTCTTTCTCTCTCTCTCTCTCTCTCTCTCTCTCTCTATATATATATATATATATATATATATATAGTTTATTATTTTATTTTATATATATATATATATATTCTCTGCATCTCTACTGGTATGATGATGATTGTGATAATAATAATAATAATAATAATAATAAATAATAATGTAATATGATATATTAATAACAATAATATGATATATTGTAATATAATGTAATATGATATATTAATAACAATAAAGTAATAATAATAATAATAACAATAATAAAACTCTCTCTCTCTCTCTCTCTTTTCTCTTTTCCTCTCTCTCTCTCTCTCTATATATATATATATATATATATATATATATATATAGAGAGAGAGAGAGAAAGAGAGAGAGAGAGAGAGAGAGAATTAAGCTTGCATTATTCAATGCCAAAAATTTAATTATAACATCGACAAAGCGTCACTGCTATAAAGTAAAAATATTCTCTTTAATTTGCTTACTTGTTATAGTCAGCTACCAGATGGCAGTGAAGACCGAGTTCTCACTCCATCTTGTAATAATGGAGAATGTAATGTATATATATAAGATAGATAAATGATTGTATTGGATTTGCCCGGCGGTGTAATGGATAACAAGCTGGGGTACCAACCCAGAAGTCCGGGTTCAAATCCCGTCCAGGCATTTATTTTTTATCATGTCATATATATAAACCGTTAAGTACCATGATGATGATGATGATGATGATAATAATAATAATAATAATAATAATAATGATAATAATAATAATGATAATATTGGGGCTGTTACACATAATTGTGTAGTTATTTGTACACAGGCCCTGTATGTAGACGAATACAGCACACCATAATGAATAAAAATTACTTAATGGAAACATTGGGAATTATTGGAAGATAAATTGTACTTAAAAGTGAAGAAAATGGGATAGGGTGAACTCGAATAAACTTATGATATGAGTGAAATCGTGATAATTTCGTGCTTGTGTCGATGTATCGGGATGTCAATGTCGCGCTGAACATCTTTGAACTTGGAGTGTTCTGATGTCCTGTGTTGTCTTCGGCGGTGACCCTGTGTCATATTAACCACATAATTTAATCTGTGTCACGAGTATACACAAAAGTAGATACAATTACGACACTATCGAGTAAATAAGGATCATCTCTTACGGTCATATGGTTCGAATGAACGAGAAGAAATTAAGTAATCGGATTTTATCTTATTTCCTGAATAAATAAACGGAATAGGTTGGATCAACTAGGTGGAGAAAAACATCCAAGAAAGAGGAATAACTTTGAATGAAATTGAAAAGCGTGTACCACTTACGACGAAACTTACATTTTAAATATGGGCAATTAACTTACTGGAACTATAAAACTAGTAGATTCATAGCCTCGCAGACATAAGCTCTACATATGTCCCTATCCTAAGTCAACGTCCTCCAATCATTTCCTGTATAATTTACATAAATAATGGTTCATTTCATTCTCCCACCTCATTCTTTGTCTACCTACTGGGGTCTTTCCCTCTGGTTTTCCTATGAGAAGTTTCCATGCCCCTCTTTCACGCCCCATTCGTGTTGCGTGTCCTACACATTGCAGCTAACGAGACTTGACCGATTACATCTGGTTTCCTAAAAAGATCGACAGTCTTCTCCATTCACCTGTCCTTTCGTCTCTCTTCGATCCAAACACTTTCCTAAGAACGTTTCATCATCATCATCATCAACAACAACAACAACAAGGATTAAGCCCAATGACCTGTTCCGATCTCATTATAGGTCGAATTGGTTCTTCCATCTCTTCAATGGTCTTCCCAACATTCTTCTCCCTTTTGGTTTATAATTATTCATTCTTCTTGGTATGCGCTGTTCATCCATTCGTAATACGTGCTGAAGATAAGCATTTTGATAATATTTTATTCTTTCACAGAGATTAAATATATTAAGTTCTGTTCTTATATCTTCGTTTTTCATTTTATCGGTCCTTATTCTCAAATACTGTTAATATTTTCTCCTCCCTGAAAGAAGTATCCATGTTTCGCATCCATATAAGTGAGAGTATAACAGTTTTATGTATTTTCCAATATAGGCGCTATAACATCAACGTCATATCGCGTTTTAGGATCTTTACATGTAACGAGTAGTCTTCTGCGTATTTCAATTGTATATTCATAATGTGTTTTTAAACAAAGCTAATATGATAGGATGATTAGGATCGGCAGGTGGTTTTCTCGGAGTATTGGAAAGATTCCTGATATTTCTCTTTTCCTACTGCATCCCTAGGTATCATATACTGTATATGGCGTTTAATTTTTTTTTTCGCTTCGAGAATAACTCCAACTCACTGTTGTCGGTCTTCTCATGTTCGAAGCTTCAGAGATTCAAGCTATTTTTTTCAACTGCAGCATTTAGAAGGCAGAATCAACTTAAGGGCAAAATTTTGGTTGAGACCGAAGGTATTAGATATGGTATCCTGCATAAAACCCCTTTAAAGCTCCCTAAAAATTAATCTTCTTTTGTTTCTTGAATATTTGTTATTTTTACCCCTATGAACTCATTAAACGTGAAAATAAAAATTAGAATTGACAAAATCTCAATTCAGGACCCCCATAAAAGCCTCCCCAATAATTTGTGTTATTTGGGTTCCGAGAAACTTATTAAGCACAATAAATGAGTGCATTATCTTGTTAAACTTTTCTAAGTGTCGCAGCAGGTGAATGGAGGAAAACTTCGAAAAGTCTACACTCAGGAAACTTTTCCCAACAGGATCTAACAAAGTCCGAATGACGTTGCTTCTTGATTATAAGACTGCACAATAATCTACGTCTAGAAGGAGAACATTTCCTAAATTTTATTCATTTTGGGGATTATGTATGAATCAAATTCAACTTTTATCGGTGAGCAGTATTTATATTAATGCCACAAATTTAAAGTGTTTCGCGACGCCTAATCTATGATATCTGAACATTTATTGATTGAATTCATTAACACTTTGTACGTACAGTATTCATATTGTTAATATAGGAATTGAAATGGTTTAAGCACATGTTAAACATACTTAAATAGAAGAGAGATAAAGGGAGAAACAGAGATGTAGAAGGAGAGAAAGAATAGAGAGGGTTGATAAATGGATACAGTATCTTCTATTTGGGGAGGTTCGTTTGGAAATGTAACTGTCAAGTGACAGACAATGAGGCGGTGCTCTGGGGTGTAACATTTAGGCGCACAAGGTGGGGATAGATTGGTTTATTCCTCACACAGTGATAAACTGGACGCTACTATATGTCATCTGTGTAAAAAATTACCTGGCCAATATATGTTTTCATATTAAAACAATGTCCAACACGTCTGACAACAATCTAACGACTAGAGCAAAAAAAATCCTCTTCTACCTTTGCTGATAACATAAATTTATGATTATAGCAAATTCGAATAACATACTTGAAAAAATAGAAAAAATGACTTAGCTGATAATTTTAACTGGGTCATGTTTCATTTAACAACGTGTTTATTTTGCATTACCTGAGAGACTGTAGAAGAAAAAGTCTAATATAAACTAGAGTATTGTTAGTTATCATCCATCCGTAGTAATTCTGCCCGAAGGCAGGCCCTTCACTGCAATTATAGCATTTTAATGCTATGCTTGCAGCTATACTAGGGAATTGTATATGTGGTAGCTTCCCGTTGCTTTCCACACCGGTGAAGGATGATGATGATGGTGATAATGATAAGGATGATGATGATGGCCATATGGTTTCGAGGACCGTTTGGGCCTTAAAGGTTTCCTGACATTTGTCTTACAGGTGAGGAAAAACCCCGATAAAAACCTCACCCAGAAAAACTGCTCCGACCTGGGATCGAACCCGGGCCCGCTGCGTTACAAGGCAGCACGCTCCCTCGAGATCACAGCGGTATAATAATAATAGTAATAATAGTAATATAATAATAATAATAATAATCATAATAATAATAAATAATAATAATAATAAATAATAATAATAATAATAATAATAATAATAAGAACAATATTTGATTAAAAATAATAATATAATAATAATAATAATAATAATAATAATAATAATAAGAATAATAATCATAATAATAATAATATAATAATATATAATAAAATAATAATAATAATAATAATAATAATCATAACAATAATAATAATCTATCTAAACCGGTTTAATAATGTAGATATATCTTCAGTGTCTAATGTACTGTGTGTTAAATATATCATTTAAATTTCTTCTCCAGCAATAATAATAATAATAATAATAATAATAATAATAATAATAATAATAATAATAATAATAATAATAATAATAATAATAATAACAATAACAATAAACATAGTATGTTCACAAATGTAGGCCATTTATTGACCTGTTTCGGCCTCAATAAACGAAGATATTAATAGAGAAAACAAAAATCGTGATAGTTCAATGTGTAGATCCTGTCAGAAGTAAAATTGTATTTCATGATGATAATTACACAATAATGATAAAAATAATTTCAACAACAATGATAAAATAATTACAACGATAAAAATAATTACACTAATAATAATAACAATTCACATCTTCTATTATACATTTGCTATTTTAATAGGCGTATAGCCAATTCGGAATTAACATACCGGTACTTGTTACTTTACTATCATTCTGAAAGAAGCCATTCTCAGGATCTTTACGCCTTAAAAAATATATCCCGTTTGCGTTTCAATCCGCTTATTTGGGAATCAAATGCGAGCATATGAATAAGTGGTCTACCGGGACCGGTATTAGTGAATTAGTCTTTAATTAATGTATATACATATAGCGCTCTGTACAATTCAACTAAAACTGATTGTTACATCTTTTCTATAAAAATTGGGGGAAGTTGTAACGGAAGGAACGTGGAACAGGAGTAGGTACGTGCAGTCCAGGTGCCTAACTACAAGCGCTGCTAGTGACATTTTTAAGTGCTTTATCACTTTGCTTCCCACCCACGTCCTCCCAACAATTTTCTTTCCTGACTCAATCTAAGTCGACACCTTCTCTTTCTGCTCACGAACACAACTCATTCCTTCCTCGTGACCCAATGAACTAGTGGCGGCCACCTCATTTACCGTCTACCTCAGCAATGAAACAGTTTCCAGCCAAAAGTGTAGTTCCTTCACCACAACTTTGGTCTATATAAGTTGCAGGCTATATAGTTAACTGGTATCTCCAAGTTTTTGAAAATCCGCATTTCTATTTAAAAATCGCAAACAATAATTTAATGCTGACATAACAAATATCCTATTACTAGTAAGTTATCATAAGTAATGCCACGAGTGATTTCCAAATTATCGATAAATTCACGACTCACGAAGTGAGGAGTGAATTTATCTAGAGAATTTGGAAATCAAGAGGGGCATTTTGTTAGGACTATTTAAACGAATAAAATTAAGCTGTTTACTCACAAATCATTATGTAACTATAGTTATTTTAAAATATGTATATATTTAATGTAACCGGCGATGTTTGAAAACAAATGAGAAGCGTTAGGTACGCTTCATCTGCTCCTTTTGCTTATCACTGCAACCAGATCATACTATGTATTGCCAAAGGAACGCAATATTGTAAGAATGCTCTCTAGTGGAGAAAAAATGAAACACGTCAAACTGTATATTAATTCATTTCTGATGTCCTATGATGTAAATATGACATTATATTTTTCTGGATTGTTACCTGGAAAAAATACATTTAAGAAAGTACAAACAGTGGTTTCTTTTTTTGGTTGTATAATCAATTGCTACAAATGTTTTTTATATTAACTCCCGCATACGGCATGTGTTGACATTCATGCACTATATATACAATCTGGTAGCCGTATTTCTCACAGGCTAAGTCACTGCAAATAATGGTCAGACCTGTTCAGAATATTAAAAGGAGGAGCTTTCTTTAATGGTAATTAAACACTGATAAATATTTCGTGAAACACGACTCTGATTGGTTGTAAAACAGAAATAATTGAAACGTGATTGGCCATTGAGTCCCATTTGGGGCATGAGTTAAATAGTCAGAGTAAGTGAACAAAATAAAATACATTTCAAAACAAGTGATCCAGAAGTTAGGTGCGAGAAGTAAAAATGAAAAGGAACAATAAGAGTTGCAGTAAAAATGGATTCAGAAACTGACCAGTTTCGAAGTGATTTTTTATAGCTGAGGCCTGCCGAGTACTAGATACAACCATCTAAAGTGACAATTTTATGTAATTTATAATTCACGAGAAAGGCATAATATTTAAGTGCAAACTGAAACAACCACAAAAGCTCCAATAAAACAATCCTAAATTAATTGTTCATAGGATTCACCACTTTACAAACGTCTGATAGTTAGATTGGTATCTCCAATGTATTTTTTTTAATCGACACCAGGTTTGTTTATGCATGTGCAGTAACTCTAGTTTCCCTTTTGTTGGAACATGTATTTATGTAACTGATTTTTTTATTTGAATCTGTATTTAAAAAATAATAATTTTAATTATTATAAACATATGTTTACTTATATATTTTTTAAGTTTTTACTTTTCAATAGAAATACATTTAAAATATTTTGTCATACAATTAATGCACTATAGTATTCAGTGCAACCTAATCAGTAAAAAAAAACTCATAGGTTAATTTCTGTATCCATTTTTTTTGCAAATTGTTTTGCTTATCTTTATTTTTATTTCTCATCTCTACATTTCGACAATCACTGCGACATGATTTTTCTATATTTTGCAAATTTACAACTATAAAACTACAATGTAGGCCCTATCCCTTGGTAGTTGGAGGAAGAAATTCAACTAAAATTCGCTATCGTTAGAGTAATAATAATAATAATAATAATAATAATAATAATAATAATAATAATAATAATGATAATAATAATAATAATAATAATAATGATAATAATAATAATAATAATAATGATAATAATAATAATAATAATAATAATAATAATAATAATGATAACATAATAAAATAATATGTACCTCGTAGAGACATGGGGCTCCTCTAGCGAGAGTTTCTTAAAACAATTTAATTTAATCGCGCTTATTTCCCTCTAGATGTCAGTGAGTGACATAGCCTTAATGAGACTTCCAGTAGGCCAATATTACGTGGGTGGGGAAGGCTGATTAAATTTTGCTCAGAGTTATTAATTTAGGCTTGAGGTTCTTTTACGAGTCTGAAAATCTTCAGACTTGGGATCCATGGCTTAAAATTCTAAGATTTGTCATCATGGTTTTATCGAGAGTTTTCGTTTGCCTATAAGACAAATGGTCAGGATACTTTAAGACCCAAACGGTCCCCGTTGTCCTGTCCATCACAATTTATGAAACTTTACTGTTCTTATTATATCTGGTTTCCCATATAGATCATGGAGTCTAACTTATGATTGTCACCATTGTTATTATTTTTATGTATAATAGTCGCAATCACTAATCAGCGACCTGCCATAGGAATAACATTTTGTTGTGCTTTATGGCTGATGTACTTGTTGTTAATGTGCTATTTCATTTTTATTATTAATGAATTACGTAACCACTGTTGGGGGGAAGGAAATTAAAATAGCCAAGGTTCTTCTTGCGTCTCGCTAACTGGACGTGCAAAATTGATGGCAGGCATTTACACATGGCTTTTGTGACGTAACGGACGTTACAAAATTGCATCAAGTAGACAGATACAGTTAATGATCAAGCCGTTATACTATAATTCGGGTCCCGTTATAACACAATGCCAGGTCCTATAGAAATACGGGGCAGCCTAATTCACTGTGGATTCGTCCCCTACGGTTCGTGAACATAGTTAAGCCCTTTGTCTAATTCAACCCTTTTCAACGTCCCACATCATGAAAACCCTAACTCAACACCCCTCCCGCCATTTTGCTTTTATGTACTGAAACCCCTTCAATAACCTTTGTAACCTTTCAGAACAAATTCTGAATATTTCCATTACGTGGGAGGATGACCTCTACCGATGTCCTCTATTATTACTATTCATACTCTTCACGTGAAAGCTTTTTCCGCTGTTCAACGTGACGTCACCAAGCTTAATAAATTACTTTACAGCCTGAAAGTACTTTAGTTAATATCCTGTCAAACGGTTAAACATATTTATTTATTTATTCTTATTCTCTATTTACAGATATTTTATTTTTTAAAAAAGCTAGCAAATACCCGGTGTGCGTAGCTACGCCTAAATAAATGAAATATTAATTAAATAAAATAGCAACATTCCAGGTAATATGTGGTACGATAAAACGATCACTAAATAACAAAACAACAAGAGAGACCCAATTGAAATTTTACAAAACGTTGGCAGTACCGGTACTGCTCTATGGTTCAGAAGCCTGGATACATAAAAAAAACAAGATCTAAGTAGGATAACGGCGGCAGAAATGAAATTTTGAGATCTGTTTAAAGGGTGCACTAAGGAAGATAGAATCAATAACACAGAAATAAGACAGGAACTTGAAATATGCAATAACTGATAGAATAGATACATATAGATAATAAATAATAGTTTTAAAAAACTAAAGAACACGCTTTATTAGAAAACTAAAAAATGAAAAATAATTTTAATTTCCAGTACGCTTGGGATAAAATAAAGTGGTCAACAAAAAATAATCTCCAACACATATAGAATAAAATTAGAGTTATCAACAAAGAGAAAATTTTACCATCAAAAGCGTGGGGTGCTCTATATCAATTACTATATTTGATAATAAAACAGATATTGGTAAAAGTAAGCTCTCTAAGAAGAAAATGTAAAAATCATAAAAATCGCCCCACGCTTTTGATGGTAAAATTATTTTCTTTTTGTTGATAACTCTTAATTTTATTCTATATGTGTTGGAGATGATTTTTTTTGTTGACCACTTTATTTTATCCCAAGCGTACTGGAAATTAAAATTATTTTTCATTTTTTAGTTTTCTAATAAAGCGTGTTCTTTTAGTTTTTTAAAACTATTACTTATTTTTTATTTTTTAGTTTTAATATTTTACAGAATACGATAAAAATGTAAATATCTTTAAATTCGATACTATTGTAGTATCGAGCTAAAAGTAATACTCTTCTATTAAAAAAAACCCTCCCAGCCGGATTTGAACCAGCGACGTATGGATTACTGAAATTATATACCACTAAGAGTTCACTGCTCTACCAACTGAGCTCTTACAACGATTGACTAAAAACTCGACTAGTCCGCAACCTATTATACCAGTTTTCATTTTTTTGATTTTCGGATGATTCTGGCCAGGATTTTTGAAACAAAATATGAAATTATTGTATTGTCACGGGTCCTCTACAAGTATACAAAGTTTCAAGTCGATCCAATGTTTCTAAGTGTGTGAAAATCGCGTTGAAAGATTCTGTTACATTTATACAAAAACACTTTTTTTGATTTTCTGATGATTATGGCCAGGATTTTAGAAAATAAATATGAAATTATTGTATTGTCACGGGTCCTCTACAATATACAAGGATTTTAGAAAATAAATATGAAATTATTGTATTGTCACGGGTCCTCTACAAGTATACAAAGTTTCAAGTCGATCCGATTATTTTAAGTGGGTGAAAATCGCGTTGAAAGATTCCGTTACATAGATAGATAGATAGATACAGGTCAAGCTAATATAAAGCGTGTAAAATGGAAGCAGCACATAGACAGAATGAATGAAGATAGATATCCAAAACAAATAACAAAATACAAACCTAAAGGCACCCGAGATGTGGGCAGACCTAGAAAGAGATGGGCTGAAGTCGGAACGGGTCAACAGACCTAATCCATGAATGCAGATGACATTAAGGGCTTAGGGCAGTAACATGCTAAGCCACATCCTGTTACGAAATGCCATTTATTACAAAGATAGCAATTAAATGTATTGAAATATATCCACAAAATGATTTGTAAGCGCACCAGTGATGAGTTAAAACATATAGACACACAATATATTAACAACAACACTGCACAATTAGTATTTATAATTTTTTTGAAACATGAAAATCCTTATATCTCAGAAAGAACAATATGTGGCTTATCATGTTATTGCCCTACGCCCTTGAATTAAATTGTATGTTATACGCTGAGAAGAGCCAAACATGATTCGGATTTCAGGTAAATCTCCAGTTCTAATTGTCGAATTTTGCTCATTTTTTGATAATACCTACATCTGTTTATTTTAATAGGATATACCGAGTTTCGTTGTGAAACATCGAAAACTGTGACCACTAGAGCTATTTTTAAATTTTCACTTCAGGTGAACTTCTACACCTATTGATTTTAGAGATCCAATTGTAAATCTAAACCATCTAAGGATCCACTCAAAGTCACACAACAATTTTCTTCCAAGTCGTTCAGGAGGAGTTCAGTGACATACACACGTATAGAAGAATTACACACACAGACACACACACACAGACACACACAGACACACACAGACACACACACAGACACACACACAGACACACACACACAGACACACACAGACACACACAGACACACACAGACACACACACACAGACACACACAGACACACACAGACACACACAGACACACACAGACACACACAGACACACACAGACACACACAGACACACACAGACACACACAGACACACACAGACACACACAGACACACACACAAACACACACAAACACACACAAACACACACAAACACACACAAACACACACAAACACACACAAACACACACAAACACACACAAACACACACACAAACACACACACAAACACACACACACACACACACACACACATATATTTATATATATGTATATAAAGGTAATGGGTTGGAAGAGTAAATATCAATAAAACTAAATATATGGTCACGCATAAAAATACAATATATAATAGGAATGGACACTTTAACAACAAAGAAAAGACTTTTGAAGAAGTGGCTGGATTCAAATAATAGGAACAAACATTATAAATAGGGATGTGGTGCAGAAATATATTAAACATGAGTGGATTGCACAACCGAAGTCTAAACCAAGATCCCGATTTTCCGATTTTTAATGTTTCCATAACAATCATAACAACTGAAAATCTGTCTGTTAATTGCGAAAACAAATGTCTGAATTATGGCTATAATTTCATAACAATTTCTAAGGATTCTTCAGTTATTTTTATAGTTGTTATGAAAATATTAAACTATTGGAAAACTATTGTCGCGGTCTGAACCTTGGTTGTACAATCCACCCATAGGCTCAACTCTGGAAACGCATGCTCTTATACATCATGGGGATTGTCGTCAACCCAACTCCTCTCAACACGAGTATGTATTGAACTAAGAATGTATAAAACTGATATTCTTCCAGTTGTACTATATAAATGCGAAACATGGTCCGTTACGTTAAGAGAAGAGAAAAGACTACGTGTATTTGAAAGTAAAATTTGAAAATTAGAAAAAAGTTTTGTATGAAAGAGACACAAACAGACACGTGATTGGAGAAAACTACATAGCAGTATGCTGCGTGCTCTTTATGGGAAATCAGGCTTAATAAGAACAGAAAGATCTCGTAGACTGCGATTAGTTGGATATGTAGCACAAATAGAGAATGAAACAGAACCATGAAAGCTTCTTGTAGGAAAGATAGGTGTAGGTAGGCCAAGAATAAAGTGAGAAAATAATATTAACAATGATTTCAGGGAGATAAATTATCCGTATACAGGGAATGGATTGGAAAATATTAGCTAAGGGCAGTATGTACCGTATGTATGAAAATCTAATGTCAGCGCTGTCATGAATCTACGAGTTCGATAGTGCCAGTACGTTATTTATTTTCTTTAAGTTTTATTCATGCACCTTTGCATTCTAAATAAAAAGTCGTTGATGCAGACGCTGTCGGCCCGTGTTCGAACCGCGGTCGGGAAACATTTCCAGATTGGGTTCTTTTTCGTTGCCAAGACATGTTAAGAGTCAAATATTTGTCTGTGTCATCTCGAAGGTGGCTCCAGGATCGAGCTGATCATTCATCCGGAGAGATCCTGCACATATTTCTAGGGTCAAACAAGTATGTATGTGATCTAGAGATAAAAATACTCTCTCGATAATCCGTGTCATATAACGTTTGGGTGATGCTTGTACGTACAAAGGGATAAGTTAAATAGGCTATAAGTAGGGTTAGGATTTTTGTGATATAGCATATATTTTTTAGTAAGAGTGATATGTTTTTTTAAATATACATAAATGATTTATATATATAAATACTTATTGAATTAAAGTACTTTGTTAAGTCATATTTCTGTATATCAGACCATTTATACGTGAGAGAGCATATTATAGCAATTTATTGCTCATATTCGTCATATTTTCACTCTTTTAAGGAGTGAAGAACTATTATCGTACAATTTCTTTCTTCCGTGTTTATGTGAGTTATTCAATTTCTCAGAATTTCGTTTCTTTTAAAATCTATCTTCCCCTTCTATTTTGTTTCAATTCACAGTATGGCACTTCCCCTTACCTATTTATATATTGTCTAGCGACAAGCAGATAGATCCTCATAATTTTAATAAAATAAAAAGCCTGCTACAATATCAAATTCCATACTTTAGCTTGCTTATCATCGACATTGTATTCTTAAATAAATAGTTAATTGTCATAAACTGATTCACTACTTGATTTTACAACTAAAATTATTACATAATTATATTATCATTAGGTCATATTTTTTATGTTACACTGCATATTTGTTGTAAATTTTAGATCATAATTGTATAGTTAATTGTCATAAACTGTTTCACTACTTGATTTTAAAACTGAAATTATTACATAATTATATTATCATTGTCCACCGCTGTGGTCTCGATGTAGCGTGCTGCCCTGTCACGCAGCGGGCCCGGGTTCGATTCACGGTCGGGGCAGTTTTTCTGGGTGAGGTTTTTATCGGGGTTTTTCCTCACCTGTAAGACAAATGTCAGGAAAACTTTAAGGCTCAAACGGTCCCCGAAATCATATGGCCATCATCATCCTTCACCGGTGTGGAAAGCAACGGGAAGCTACCACACCTACAATTCCCTAATAAAGCTGCAAGCATAGCATGAAAATGCTATGATTGCAGTGAAGGACCTCCCTTCGGGCAGAATTACTATGGATGGATATTATCATTAGGTAATATTTTTTATGTTACACTGCATATTTTTTTGTAAATTTTAGATGGTAATTGTGTAGTTAATTGTCATAAACTGTTTCACGACTTGATTTTACAACTGAAATTATTACATAATTACATTATCGTTAGGTCATATTTTTTTGTTACACTGCATATTTTTTGTAAATTTTAGATCATAATTGTATAGTTAATTGTCATAAACTGTTACATAATTATATTATCATTAGGCATATTTTTATGGTAACATAAACTGCATATATTTTTTTAAATTTTAGATTATAATTGTATTTTTTCGCATATTTCGATGTTTTCTAGGTCATAAAAAGCCTAGCCCTAGCTATAAGTAAAAGAGTTGATCCTGGTTGACTAGTGATTATTTAGCTCTCTAGTTCCAACGTTCGCAGATTTAAAGGCCAGCCATAAACTATTTCATCATTATCACTTAACTTTTACAATTGGATAGTTGCCCCGTAAACAGATCTAACCCATAAACTGCTGCCCATGACTTGACTAACGTCCACCGTCATTTTGTTACATACAGATCACTATTCGCTTGAATGCCAACTTTTAAAAATAAATAAAACAGGTCTGGACGAGAGCAGGGGTATGTTTATATGCACCATGCCGTGATATTCTCCATCTAGAACACTAATCCACTGAAAACCGAACTTCCGAAACAGGTCTGGACGAGAGCAGGGGTATGTTTATATGAACCATGCCGTGATATTCTCCATCTAGAACACTAATCCACTGAAAACCGAACTTCCGAAACAGGTCTGGACGAGAGCAGGGGTATGTTTATATGCACCATGCCGTGATATTCTCCATCTAGAACACTAATCCACTGAAAACCGAACTTCCGAAACAGGTCTGGACGAGAGCAGGGGTATGTTTATATGAACCATGCCGTGATATTCTCCATCTAGAACACTAATCCACTGAAAACCGAACTTCCGAAACAGGTCTGGACGAGAGCAGGGGTATGTTTATATGCACCATGCCGTGATATTCTCCATCTAGAACACTAATCCACTGAAAACCGAACTTCCGAATTTTTGTGGTTCGATCTCTTTTCGGGGCAACTATTATTATCATTCATCTTACTGGTCTCAGCCTCGGCTCTACGGATTATATTTTAAATGAAAATGTTCAGAGGAAAAAAAATCACACGCATTTACGATAACAGATTGATAATGGTTTGTTTAGGACTGAAAGCTAAAATTTGATGTCACTTTTCCGATGAGGCATAATTCGCAATCTTTATATAGAAAGCCAGCCTGCGGATGTTTGTGTTCACAAAGCACGAACAATAGTCAGTCGATTGACTTGAAAATTTATCTCATAGACCGATATTTTTACCTCTTCCTGTTGATAAAATTTCCTCTTCCTGTTCGTAATGGGAAACATCCCGCAAATCAACGTCTTTGACAAGAATATCGATTTAACAATGTACGATCGATATGGTACAGCAAGAAATGCTAAAGTAAAACAACTTCCAAAATTACCAGAAAAAAGAAAGGTTGGATCTCTTGCTATAAAAAATTAATAAATGTTGTATAATGAATCTGCATTATTGTTAACAGCTGTATCTTATACAATCATCTGTTATTGATTTTTCCCAAGCCAAAAGAGATATAAAAGTGAAGATATGCTATTTATAACTATACAGCCGGCGTAGAAATCGCCCGGAAGTAAGATCGGAATACACAACCTCATATTTCGTATATATTAATAATTATAATTATTTTTAGCAGCTGCTCTAAAATACGGAAGTGAAATTTGGATTTTAAATAAAAGAAACTCTCATAAACTTCAAGTAAGCCAAATGCGCTTCTTACGATCATTGTTAGGAGTTAATAGACTGGATCACCAAAGGAACACTACTATCAGAGGAAAACTTGGAGTAGCAAGTTTAAATGAAGATATCCAAAGATACCAACAAGAATGGAAAAATCATCTGAGAAGAATGGCAAGAAATAGACTTCCAAAATTGGCATTCCAATATACCCCAACTGGACATAGGGACCAAGGAAGACCAAAACATCGGTGGAAAGATCAAGACCATCTTCGCTAGGTTTACCGTACAGGCCACATGGCCTAAAACGAATTTGTTCATGATGATGATGAATTATTTTTAGCTTCTGGTGTATTTTTCGCTAAATATTCACTCCAAATCCAACGCGATCTTCAGTTTTTCATTAAAAACACAACCTCTTGTTAGATTACTGTTGACTATTTAACTCATGCCCCAAATGGTAGTCAATAACCAGTCACATTTCAATTATTTTTTATTTACAACCAATCACAGTCGTGTTTCGCCTCGAATTTATCAACCCAAGTTTATCATATTAAAGAAAGCACCTCCTTTTTAACGTTCTGAATAGGCCATTGCATTATATTGCAGTGACTGCATGTGACTACCAAATTGTATATACAGTGCACGAATGTAACAAGATAGTGTTTGCGGGATATAATATAATGCATTTGTAGCAATTGATTATACCACAAAATAAAAAAAGAAACCACTGTTTGAACTATCTTAAACATATTATTTTCCAGGAATTTACGTTCCAGAAAATATAATTGATATATTTACACTATAGTACATCAGAAATTAATTAATAACCTATATTGTTGGTTACAAATTTCTCCACTATGGTGGATTCTTACAATATTGCGATCCTTTGGCAATAAATAATATGATCTGGCTGCAGTGATGAACAAATGAAGCATAATAATCGTTTCTCATTTGTTTTCAAACATCGCTGTTTAGATTAAATATACACATTTTTTTAAATAACTATATTTAAATAATGATTTATGAGTAAACAGTTTAATATTATTCGTTAAATAGTCCTAACAAATGCCACTCTTGATTTCCAAATTATCTAGATAAATTGGAAATCACTTGTGGCATTATTTATGGTAATTTGTATATGCAGGTTTTTGGATACGGCAAGTGTTTTGCGACAACCTGGGAAAACCCTGAGAAGTCCAAAACTGGCACAAACAACATATGTCGATTTATCTGTTTTTTTTCACAGTGAACTTCCTCCCTTTTACGCTTATCTAAAACAAAAATTGTCTATTATAGCTAATAGAATAGATAATTGAAAACAAATTGCCATATGAAGCGGCACAAACAATATCCATTAAAAAATAAAATAAAAAATCTGGGTTTCTCAGGATTAGTGTATTATTCTCTAAAACCATCATGTGCAGTAGTTCACCTGAAACGAAAATTTGCAAATCGATCTAGTGATTGCAATTTTCTATGTTTCACAACAAAACTCAGTACATACTAATAAAATAAACTGAGATATGTATTAACTGAAAACCAGCGCTATCCGATCAATGGAAGTGGGGGTTTACCTGAAATCTGAAATAAAAAAAATACTCTAGGAGCGATGGTTGGTCTGGTTCATTTTAGAGATAAACAGCTTATACTTATACAATAATTATGACATAAATTTATGATTAATTTTTATTTTACTTACTTAATTAAAAATAATAAAAAACATTTAATTTATTTGGCATAGCGGATCATTTTGGATATTAGCTAGTATTTTTATAAAACTCTTGCAGCTAATGATCCAACATAGATCTGCGGACCCACATTTTAGAAACAAAGTGAGAGGAAGATGCCAGATTGGCCAAGACCACAAGTTGTTGATGAGATAGGGGGCAAACACTTTAGCAGATCCGGTCAAAACGTCTTGAAGGTACGGAAAAGCTCCGCGGGAAGGGGTTGTAGCAATATATAGCGGGCAGGAGTACAGATATATAGGAGGGTAGTTCCATCACAAGGGTTGTCGGCTTTACTACATCGTTCCCAGGTTCTAATGGGCTCCCACTCCACTGGCACACACCTCCAACCCTCCAGAAGAAATGGCCGGAAAAGGTGGTAACACAATTCACCCCCATATATCCAAGTTTTCTTCCTGGACGTACAAAACGAGCATCTGGGTAAAAAATGTAGGCAGCTGAGGAAATAAAAAATAAAACAGTAAAAAGGAAGAGGTGTAAATAGAGAGAGCAGTCTTGTAAATAAAATGGCGAAAGGGTTGATGTATCTGAGTAATAAGGATTAAGTACGGAACCTTCATGTTAGGAACAAAAATAATCATGATACAAACATATGATATAAGCTGAGGGTATGGGCTCCATTCCTGGCTGTATTTATATTCCACATTAAACATTTCGGATTATTTCTCAAAGGTATAATTTATTATTACTTTTTCGATTAAGATGGTACGGACATCTCAAGAGGATGTCATCTGATGGAATCGCTAAGAAAATATTAGAGTGGAGAACAGATGGGAAAAAAAGAAAGAGAAGAACTAAAGAAGATTGGTTGGACGGTGTGAGAAATATGAGTGAACTGGGACTTGCAGATGAGAATACTCAGGGTCGTTATAATGGTGATTGCTAATATCTTGAGGGTGACGAAATCCCTTGTGTTATATATATATATATATATATATATATATATATATATATATAACTAAAATTTTAGCATTTAAAGGACATAATACCTTAAGAGCAAAAAATAGTATTTTAGAGCAGGTGAACAGTTTTAAATATCTAGGTTTCAATTTATCGTTTGTTAAAAGATGTGGACATGGGTTCAACTGGTGTAAAATTTTCCGGAGGTCAAATAATCCCCCATTCGGTTCTCCGGGCGAGGACTACTTCAGGGAACCTATGCCAAAGGCTCAAACACAGGGACATGTTCCTAGGAACATGGAATGTTAGAACTTTATACAATAGCGGGGCATGAGATTACGAGTTTTTTAGAATAAAGTTCTTAGGAAAATTTTTGGACCAAAGAAATATGAACAGACAGGTGAATGGAGAAGACTTCATAACAATGAACTACATGGTCTTTATAGGAAGCCAGATATAATAAGAATATCTAAGTCTCGTAGACTGCGATGGGCAGGACATGTTGCGCGTATGGGGAATGAAAGACGTGCATGGAAGCTTCTTATAGGAAAGCCAGAAGGAAAACGCCCAGTTGGTAGACCAAGAATGAGGTGGGTGAACAACATTAACTATGATTTGAGGGAAGAACATTATACAGGGAATGATTGGAAAGCATGAACTCAGGATAGGGATGTATGGAGAGCTTATGTCCGCGCGGCCATGAACCTACGGGTTCGATAGTGCCAGTGAGTAAGTAAGTAAGTAAGAGTAAATGATGTGTTATGTAATAGTTTTTTAAACTCTTTTACGTAATTGATTGTAATAAATAGCATTTTTGTGATCATAACTACAACTTGTGGAAAGCAACGGGAAGCTACCACACCTATAATTCCCTAGTAAAGCTGCAAAGCATAGCATGAAAATGCTATGATTGCAGTGAAAGACCTGCCCTCGGGCAGAATTACTATGGATGGAACTACAACTTAGGCTATGTAATTTATGTATGAACAATACACAGCATTTGATTTACTCAAATTAAAGTTATATAATTACAAGTTATATTATTATTTATTTGAGTAATAAATACTTTATTCTATTTGCTCCTAAACTATTTTGTAATTACTAAAAATATAATTTCTTACAGATTTTAATTTTTATTTAGATGCAGCTTTGAAATTTCCAGACAAGTTAATAGTAATGAATATCACCGTGTATGTTACCCCTTAATATCTGTTCTAAATACTGAATTGATTTCAGCATAACTACTTATTAACTACTCACTGCCTCTATCGAACCACAAGTTAATGGCCGTGCGGACATGAAGTCCTCCATTTATGCCTACTAGCTAATGTTTTCCAATCACCCCTGTATAATCCAATTCCTTCAAATCATGGATATCGTTATTCTCCCACCTCATTATTAGTCTACCAACTGAATGTTTTCCTTCTGGTTTTCCTACAATGATCTTCCTTCCACCTCTTTCATCCCTCATACACATGTCGTGCCCATCGCAGTTTATGAGAATTAACTGTACTTATTATATCTGATTTCCTATACTATGTATTCTGTAGCTCACTAGTACCGGTATGTAGTTTTCTCCATTCACCTGTCTTTCATCTCTTTTTGGCCCAAAAATGTTCGTAAGAACTTTATTCTTAAATACCGTACTAATAATCTCCTTTCCTCCCTTAAAGAAAGAGTCAATTTTTCGCATCCATATAACTGGTAGAATAATAGTTTTATATATTTGAAGTTTAACGTTTTTTGAAAGGCGTTGGGACGACAAGAGCCCCTGTAATGCATAGAACTTAATAGCATGCGTTTCCAGAATTGAGCCTATGTTTAATTTGTTTGTGCATCTCATTCCTATTTGTAATTATTGTTCATAGATATTTGAAATCAGCCACTTCTTCAAAATTGCCCTCATTTTTCATTAGTTATCCATTTCCATTATATAATATATCTATGTGTGGCCATATATTTAGTTTATTGAAGTTTACTTCCAACCCCTATTTCTTAGTGTTACTCAATAGTGTCTGCGTGTTGGCCCTTTGTATATCCTCGCTAACGCTCAATAAAACTACATCATCAGCATAAACTAACAGCCTATTAATGCCATTGTGTTATAGGCCCTCTTCATTCTCCAAAGATTTGATCGCATGTTCTAATACACAATCGAATAGTAGAGGAGATAGTGCATCTCCTTACTTTAATCCAATGTGAATCTCAAAAGTATCTAAAAACTCTTTACCTACACGCATCTCACTCTTTGCGTCATTTAGACACATTTGTATAAGTCTAACATTTTAGGAATTCCGAACTCAAGCAGGATATTATATAACTTCTGGCTTTTAACTGAATTGTATTCCTTGGTCAAATATAAAACACCTTTTAATGTTTTCTCAATTTAAATATTTATTTTTCATATTACGTGCAGCGCGTGGAATCATATCTCCTAGCTGGATCATAGGGCCGTCTATCACCTCTTCACCTCCAACCAAGTTTTTAACGTTTCATGTATTTCTCCTTCAATACTCCTCTTACAAGTCATATTTGGTCTTCCTTTCCTCCTTCAACCTTGAGGATTCCAGTTCAGTGCGCATCTTTCTATTGCAGTTTTGGGTTTACACAGTATATCCAATACAACGCTACTCCTTTTCCTTGTTTGTTTTCGATAACTTACGTGCTTGCTCACTTTTGCACCATAGTTCTTGATTTGAAATTATATCAGGCCATCTTACATTTAATATCCGACATAAACACCAAGTTAATTATTTATTTGTCCATCTTCAACGTTTCACATCCGTAGAATAAAAATGATTTTACAATTGTGTTAAATAGTTGGATCTTTAGTTTTAACAAAACATACACACAAGGAAAATAATAAAATGTAATGAGTCGATTATATATAAGACATCGGCTTAAAATTAGTCTTATGAGGAGCTTCCGTTAGTTAATAAAAAAATAATCGGTTTGTTTTTGAAAGATGGCATCAGTCTCTAATATAGAGTGAATCTAGAGATATTTAACTGCCAGGCATTATATATAAACATTTTTTTCTCTCCTGAAAATGGACGTAACTTAATTACACGTATAGTAATTAAAAACTGAGATATAACTCGAGATAATTTGTCTCTCTTCTTCTTCACTTCCAGGTTTAGGCATTGATTGTCTGTTCCGTCTTCACTAATAGATCTAAGACTATCTCTTACGCGGACGTCTCTTTCTTCCGCTTGGAAAATAATATAGGATTTTCTTTGACTATTTCACTCATGCCCCAAATGGGACTCAATGGCCAATCACGTTTCAATGATTTCTGTTTTACAACCAATCAGAGTCGTGTTTCACGAAATATTTATCAGTGTTATAATTACCATATTAAAGAAGGCTCCTCCTTTTTAATGTTCTGAACAGGTCTGACCATTATTTTGCAGTGACCGAGCCTGTCAGAAATACGGCTACCAGATTGTATATATAGTGCATGAATGTCAACACATGCCGCATGCGGGAGTTAATATAAAAACATTTGTAGCAATTGATTATACCACCAAAAAAAGAAACCACTGTTTGCACTTTCTTAAATGTATTTTTTCCCAGGTAACAATCCAGAAAAATATAATTGTCATATTTACATCATAGGACATCAGAAATGAATTAATATACAGTTTGATGTGTTTAATTTTTTCTCCACTAGAGAGCATTCTTACAATATTGCGTTCCTTTGGCAATAAATAGTATGATCTGGTTGCAGTGATACACAAAAGAAGCAGATGAAGCGTACCTATCGTTTCTCATTTGTTTTCAAACATCGCCGTTTATATTAAATATATAAATATTTTAAAATAACTATATTTAAATAACGATTTGTGAGTAAACAGCTTAATTTTATTCGTTAAATAGTCCTAACAAATGCCACTCTTGATTTCCAAATTCTCTAGATAAATACACTCCTCACTTCGTGAGCCGTGAATTTATCGATAATTTGGAAATCACTCGTGGCATTACTTATGATAATCTACTCTCTCCCAATCTTCCTACATATTCTTTTCACTGTTTCTTGTTATTAGATACGTTTATTTTCTTTTATGGAGTAGATCTGAAGTTCTTCATGAATATCATTGTTTCTTATCTGGTCCATCTTCTAGTGCACCCTTTTACTCTTCTTAAACATTTTATGTCGGCTGCTTGGATTTCACTTTCTTGTTTGGTAATTTTTTATCTCTCTTCTACTTTTATTGTTAATTCATGACGTAACTGGTGACGTGGTTATGTTTATTTTCTTTCAACCGTTTGTTCGGCCGTAACCAAGAAACAATAAAACTTTACATGGCCTGAAAATGACAACATTTGCCTATTAAAAAAAGTCTTTATTGTAGGAAGAAAACTGTAAGTTATTTTTACATACTTAGAATAGTAATTTAGACATGGATAGTGGGGGCTATTATTATTATTTCATTTTTTTAATTTCTATCCATTAGTCCCGTTGTTATTCATTTGAGTTATCTTATGTTTTACATGGAAGGATTACCCGCGGACTCGTAAAACTCCCAATCTGGAAGACCAGAATTTGATTTTGGACTGCCTGTAACCGAGCGGTTAAATGCATAATGTATTAATGTTGCGCTGGTTCAAGTCCCCATGAGATTGGTGATGTCTTGTCTCGCCATGCACTTTATAGTTTTTATATATTACTAGCTAATACCCTGCGTGCGCTCCTACATCTAAATAAATGATAATGTGATTTTGCATTTAGTTGAATAAGTAAATGGAAAAATAAGTATAATTTTATATCGTTACTTTTAGATACCCCGTGCTGATTACCCGGCGTTGCCCTGGAATATACGCATCCCAATGTACTTGGCATAAATGAGCTGAAAGACAAAATTCATTATTTTGAGTTATCCATAAAAGAATACCCGCCGTGCGCTGCTATGCTTGCCCGGGAATCTACTTATCCCGATCTTCTTGGCATCAATGAAAGACAAAAATGGTTATTGTAATTATCCTTAAAAGATAAATATCCATATATGCTGTCGGTGACTTTTCTGTAGAATTTTTTGAGATATTCAATTCTGGGTAAAATAATGTTGTGTATTCGTTATAGTTTAGGCTTCGTATGCCATTTCAGCTTACAAAAAGCTACATTTTTTTCACTACAGAAGATGAATTTAAGGGTGAAGGTCTTGAGCATTAAACTTATCTTATAACCTATAACCTTTCCGGGAAAATACTGAACATTTTGCAAAAAGCCCCATGACAATCGGATGAATGGTATGGTAGCACATGCTTGCCCGGGAATCTACTTATCCCGATCTCCTTGGAATCAATGAAAGACAAAAATGGCTATTGTATGTTATCTGTAAAAGATAAACATATACTGTCGCGGATTTTTTGTAGAGTTTTTTTAGATATTCAATTC
Organism: Diploptera punctata; assembly: GCA_030220185.1. Classification (NCBI taxonomy): domain Eukaryota; kingdom Metazoa; phylum Arthropoda; class Insecta; order Blattodea; family Blaberidae; genus Diploptera; species Diploptera punctata. Next base: position 840,966 of record JASPKZ010000826.1, read on the forward strand.
TGTATACATTCATTTTGTGTATTTGTTATGGTTTAGGCAGTGTAAACCATTTAAAGGTAAAATAAGCGACTTTTTCTCTTTTTCACTACAAAGGGAGTTTATAAGGGTGTAGGAGTTCAGTATCTCAACTCTCTTACAGCCTATGTTCATCCCGGGAATCTCCTGAACATTTTGCAAAAAGACCCCATCACAATCGGATCAACGGTATGGCCGCGCATAAAGTACGAACAAACAAACAAACTTCCTTTTTAAATATTAGATTCATACAAAGACTTTGGGTATATCACTATAGATTGTAACTTATGGGAATAGCCTACGCTACATCGGTCGTACACTTGAAAAAGTCCGTCGTGCAGTAATTACGTTCAATACATAGTGCAATTTTGCTGATTTTCAAAATATGTCTTAATTTTTTAAAAAATTAAATCGCATGTATCCAGTTTGGTTTCGAGAAAACAAACATTGGCGACTAGTAGAGTTTAAGTTATGCATCCTGTTGTACCCATGATTCATAGCTATATCCCAACGATTCATATTGTTAATATGACTTCTTTTAGATTATTTTTTATCTGAAGTTCTGATTCAATTTGCAGGCATTTTCCAAATATTCATCCAAACACAAATAAATAAATACACACCTCAGATCGCTACTGTTGTAATTTGTGCTACTTATTATCTAGGTATTACTGTGGACTGTTATTTCATTGTAAACCTGACTATAAATACATTATTTCACTTTAAAAACATTATATTTTAGGAGCGAGTTGTGCTTTGGTTTCATGAAACCGGTGCACCAGATGGTCAACACAAATGTTGGGTTGGAATTTCATTTAATCATTCCCCTCCGTCCTCATGCAACGATAGGCCTCGAGAGTCAGCTGCTGACATCACATACATGGACGATAATCTAGACATTATAGGAATGACATGTGGTCAGCATAACGGGTCCCCAGATTTCAAATGATTCTGGAAGGCCCTAGTCTCATACTGTCCGAAATTCCATGAGAAAATTTGTTCCCACTTGAGGACTCGTTCCAGCCTCAAGGTCCGCAGTTCTGCACCAAGGTATGATGCCTTAAACAAATCGGTTAAAGAGTTTATAGCCTAAATGAATTAAATAAAACAATTGTTTATAGCTGTGATACATTTTCTATCTCGATCCCCCGTCGGCACAGCTTTACTGGGAGAGGTTTTGTAGGACCAATGCATACGATGATAAGTTTGTTAACCTCACTAATTTTAGTTACGCTTATGTCCCTGCACATGCCAGTGAGAGACATCGCATCTAGTAGGAAACTAAAGTATTACTCGGATGGAAGAGAAAGGTTTTTCTCGGGGTTTTCTCCCGTTTATCCCTGCCACAATTTCATTCCACCATTTCTCCATACTTATCTCATCCATTCCGTTCATCTGCCCCCGTGATGGTCGGTCATTCACAGATCTCTATTTCATCTTACCCCTCGACCCGACCATGAGTTGGACACGAATTGAGGATAAATACCAGAAAAAAATTCTCTAAATAATCAATGAAAACCTCATTCAAATCTGTTTTTAAGTCCACATAGTGAAACAGACTCGCGCTCATTTTGTAGCAAGAATTAATAGACTCTAAATACTACAATACAATTAATACGATTAATAGTAATAACTGGAAGGCGCACAAAGGTCCACATGAGTCTATTACCAACATAGGAACCCCAAACGAATGGTACCTATCCCTCTAAGGTATAATGAATAACATGTGAATTTGGAGTGGGGTAAATTACTTCATGGGAGGAGTCATCGCCCTTATAAGGCAAGGTCACGTAACAAAAGGCTCTCACTTACTCTCACACTCATACGTTCTACAAGAAATAAGTCCTACAGCAATCATTCACGACCTTTAGAAAATTTTAAAATCTTAAGTATTTTAAAATCCAAGATAATTAGTAACTCAGCATTTTAAGTGATATTAAATACATGTGGACTTAAATAAACTAATCAACTCCACTCCGAATATTAGTGAGATATAAAAGATTGCAATTCCATTACATTATTAGTGCAAAATTATTTAATAAACTGGAGTAATAACTTTAAATTTATTTATAATTACATAAATAATATAAACATCCCTGAGTTATCATATTCTACCCTGAGCGAACCGGGACAATTTTTATGTATAAACATGGCAACACTATGTTCAACTTACTATTCTATTACCATGCTAACAATATGTACACAATACATTAATCTTCCAGTTTTACATTATGAACAATTTACCTTACGTGGACTGTACACCTTATCAGCATTCTATCTCTGTAACTTAAATACAGTGTGTCCCGTAGATACCACAAACAAATATAAATATTTCGTCACTCGTGTAACTTACAAACATTGTTCTCAACTTGTTTTACTTAGAAACTCTCCTAGTTTGGTAGCAATGAAATTATGACGTGTGAACAACTGTATAGAGTTAAAATGGCGAAATGCACGTCACAGTAGACAATGAAATGCTATTATTACTACAGAGGAATCTGTTGTTCCTTTGGATCGTGATAAAATGGAATCTGATAGATTACAAATAAAAATTATCAATAAACTACATCTTTCAGGCAATTATAGTAAATAATAAACAAAGAAAAAGTTTTAAGAACTATATTAACGAATTACAGGGAATGACGATTTGACGTCACATTTCAATTAGTCCTATCTAGTGGAGATCAACTTATATATATGCATATAATAAATAGACTGATGTCCTTAGACAAAAGGACGCATCCTAACTCTTTTTATTTTTAAATTTAAGTTTTTCTTACCATAGTAATGTTTAGTGGTCACTCTTTCTACTTACTGAGCTAAACACTCGTATCTGCACAGAAAGTGACGAAAACGCCAATAAATAAGATTTAAGCAAAAAAGAATATCATTATTTCCTAAGTTGTTTAAAATTCTGATATAAGTATTAGTAAAAAGGCATTAAGGTTAGGAATTGTATTCTATCCCTTTGCTCACATGTGGAAAAATGTCCAAAAATTAGAAACTTACCATAGGCCCTATATGAAAATTTATCTTCATGCATTTTTACAAAGGCCTATTTGACCATAATTACTTATTAAATACCGGTAGGCCCTATATCAATTTTGTTCATTTTTTTACCTTTTATGCAAAACTACATATTTTCTCACTTAATTAAAAAAATCATAAGTAAATAAAAACATCAGCATTAAAATATGTTTACAATTATGAATTGCGAGAAAAAAAACATATAAGAACCCAGGTACCCGATTGTACAGTGAAACAGATTTTCCAAGCTATACAAAAGCTGCCAAGAGAAATTGCATTCACTAGGTACAATAAATATAGAGAAATACAGAGAAAGATTCCATATTGTTGACCCTCGACTACGTACTATGTAGTAGAAATACGTAGGGGAACGCCGTACAGTAGTGGAATATTTAAAACAATAAAAGTCGTACATTTGATGGCATTCAGCTAGGCCTTTCGGAACTGGTTCCATTTTCATTGTTTTAAACAACGGTACTAATAATGCTTTCTAAACGTACTGTAGTTGGTTAAGGCAAGTGCTAAAAGCTTCAAAGTCGACGGTTCGAGTACTGATGGCATCAGAATTTTTAAGCTGGCAGAATAATTGCTCTAGAGTCGACCTATCTCAAACGGAAATGAGTACCAGACTATGTTCTGGGGGTAATGACGACCATCATATAGGGCTCACAACCCGGTTGATATCCGTGACCAATTTTAATTTAACGAATTATTTATATGACGAATTTTAATTATATGACGATTTTTAATTATATGACGAAATAACCCCTGTAAATCTATGACACGGCTTTACTTCTCTCCCGAAGGAAGCCATACTTAGGATTAAGTTATAAATGGGATAAGAACAGAGCTTAGTACATTCCATGTCCACTCGATTGTAAGGTGTGAAATTTAGAAGAAGACGGGCTAAATATTAATTTTCTAAAGCAGACGCCAGTATATTAGACAGGACTACATATGAGTCAGCTACATGGGAAACCAGATATAATAAGAAAAATTAAGTCACTTAGACTGCGATGAGCAGGACATGTGGCACGACGCCTTTGCTTGTCCAATAATGCAAAAATCCAAATGTTACGCTTGAATGGAGTTTTGATCGATGTAGTGCTGCATTGTAACGTAGCAACGATTGAACGGTTTAAAATTTCGGATTGATAATTATTCTGTTTCTGTAGTGCCGTGAGCGATTGGAAAATAGCTCAGATTTTTGGATATGTAAGTTAGGTAAGTTTGAATACATTCATTACAATAATAATTCATATTAGAATAAATATACTTCTTATTAGACACTGGATCTTCATTAGTTAAATACTTAAATTTATTTCCAACGCTTCCTGTCACTAATCAAAATTTTTTTTTATATTCAACTTGCTAATGACTGGGGTGCGCTCTTACCCCTAAATAAATGGAATATGATTTTTAAATTTTCGTTTCAGGTAAACTCCTACACCTAATGTTTTTAGAGCATAATAGCAGCTAAACACTCGCCATACTTAAAAAAGTGTACACACAAAGTTGTATGTTTCGACGAATCAAACATGGCGGCTTGCTAGTATCAATTCTCATTTTCGGATTTCAAGTAAATGCTCACTTAAAATGGTCGGATTTCGCTGAATTTTGATAATAATTACCTCGGTTTATTTTAATAGCATATACTGAGTTTCGTTGTGAAACATCGAAATTTGCGACCGCTAGAGCGACATTTTAATTTTCGTTTAGGTGAACTCCTACATCTACCGGTTTCAGAGCATAATATATAGCGGCTACAGACTGCGGTGGGTGGGCTATATAATGAGAATTGAGGAGAAGAATACCACTAGAAAGTTTTACACTACTGAGACCAGATGGAGGAAGACCGAAGTTGAGATGGATGGAGTAGAGGAAGCTCAGGGTCAGGGGATTGAGGAGGTCGTTGGACAAGAATGCTTGGAAGAGCAGCCAGGGCCCATAAAGGGCTGTAGAGCTAGAAGAAGAATAAAAAAGCGGCTAAACACTCAGCGTAATTGAAAACACGTATGTACAAATTTTCATGAACATATGTTTAGGGGTTTAGAAGTCACAGACATATACAGCCTGCTAGCTAATACCCGGCGTGCATTGCTATGTTTAAATAAATGAAGTATTAAAGGTTAATTAAATTGTACGGTATACGCTGAGATGAACCAAACAATGGTTTTCTGGTAAACTTCCACTTCTAAATGCCGCATTTCGCCCATTTTTTGACAATACCTACCTATGTTTATTTTGATGAGATATACTGAATACTGTTGTAAAACATGGAAAATTGTGACCGCTGGAGGGATTTTTAAATTTACACTTCAGGTGAACTCCTACACCTAATGAATTTATATGGTCCAATTGTGAATCTAAACGACCGAGGGACCCAATCAGATACATACAAAATATTTAATCAAAATCGGTTAAATCGTCTATAAGGAATAGAATGACAAACACATGTACAAAATAATTTTATATATAAAGACTATTCAGTCTTGTAACACATCGTTGTCACATTTAATTTACATCAGACTTGGAGCCTAGTTGTTAAAGGTTTCACTGGAAATTATTTTTAAGAATAAAAGTCTTTCATCACACATTCTGCATAAATGGCCAAAACAAATTAATATTTGTTCTTTATGCACTTTTTTTTCTATGCCCCAGGTTGTCATTTAGACATTTCTGGTATTTTCTCCTGGCACTGGCATAATTGTAACAGACAGCTGAGGTTGGGGCGCACGGAAGGCGGGGTTACGGCTGCTCTGATGATATAGTGGGTGATGATGATGGCAGTGGTGTTCCACAAGAGTCCTTAATCCTAAACTTAATTTAAGGCGAATATGAATGAAGATGATTATGATGGCCGTGTGATGTTCGGGGACCGATTGGGCTTTAAAGTTTCCTGATATTTGTCTGACAAGTGAGGAAAAACCCCCAAAATAAACCTTCATCCAAGAAACTTGTCCCGGCCGGGGATCGAACCGGCTGCGTGACAACGCAGCACGCTACCTCGATACCACAGCGGTGGACCCTTTTCGAAAAGTAATACTTATTGTATCTCGGCATTTTCAAGGTCAGGTTTCGCATGCATAAGCCAACACGGCTCGTTCGGTATATTCTGAATTTAGTATTACCACATTAAGAGTCAAGGTTGTAATAACTAACTAACTCACTGGCACTATCGAATCCGTAGGTTCATGGCCGCGCGGACATAAGCTCTCCATACATCCCTATCCTGAGCTAATGTTTTCCAATTATTCCCTGTATAATCTACTTCCTCAAATCATAGATAATGTACCTCATTCTTGGTCTACCAACTGGGCGTTTTCCCTCTGGTTTTCCTACAAGAAATTTCCATGCACATCTAACATTCCCCATTCGTGCCATATGCCCTGTCCATCGCAGTCTACGATGTTCTTATGATATCTGGCTTCCTATAAAGACTATGTAGTTCACTGTTATGTAGTTTTCTCCATTCACCTGTCTGTTCATCTCTCTTTGGACCAAAAATTTTCCTAAGAACTTTATTCTCAAATACTCGTAATCTAATTTCCTCCCTTAAAGTAAGAGTCCATTTTTCGCATCCATATAACATAACTGGTAGAATAATTGTTTTATATACGCTATTTTCAGTTTAACGTTTTTTGAAAGGAATTGGGACGTCAAGAGTATCTGTAATGTATAATAGCACGCATTTCCAGAATTGAGCCTATGTTTAATTTCTTTGTGCATCTCATTCCTATTTTTGATTAATGTTCCTAGGTATTTGAATTCAGCCACTTCCACAAAATTTCCCTCATTTGTCATTAGCTGTCCATTTCCATTATACAATGCATTTCTGTGTGTGACCATATATTTAGTTTTGTTGATATTTACTTCCAGGCCCAATTCCTTAATGTTACTCAATAGCGTGTGTGTTGGCCTTTAGTATCTCCTCAGTATCGTCCAATAGTACTATCATCAGCATATACAGCTTATTAATACCATTGAGTTGTAGGTCTTCTTCGTCCTCTAAAGATTTGATGGCATGTTCTAGTACAAAATTAAATAGTAGAGGAGATAGTGCATCTCCTTACTTCGACCCATTCTGGATTTTAAAAGTATTCAAAAACTGTTTACCTACACGCACACTACTCTTTGTACCATTTAGACACATTCTTATTAGTCTAACTAATTTTTAGGAATTCCGAACCCAAGCAGGATACTAAATAACTTCTCCCTCTTAATTGAATCGTACGGCTTTTTGAAGTCTACGTATAATTGATGTACAGTACCATTATATTGTTGCAATCAGTTTTATCTCCTTTCTTATAATTTGGTTCGATTATCCATTCTTTCCATTCATCTGGAAGAACTTCTTCTTCCCAAATCATACTAAGCAACCGGCGTATCTATTCCATCATTTTTTTTCTCCCCATGATTGTATCAGTTCTGCTGGGATCTCATCTGAACCTAATGCTTTATACATCTTCAATTTTTCTATCGCCATTTCAACCTCAAATGCACTTGGTTCTGCGACTAGGATTTCTGCTGTCTGTAAATTCCTCTTCAATATTCTGTCCTGTTCTGTATGTACATTTAATAGCTGATTAAAGTAACTCTTCTATCTATTTCATACACTCCTGGAATCTGCAATGATATCCCTACTTTCATTCAGAATTATGTTTGTTCTAGCCTGAAAACCTTTCTTCTCTATCCTAATTCCCTGATATAATTCTCTAATGTTCCTATTTTTTGCATTCATTTCAAGATCATTAATCTCCTCTCTTAAATAATCCCTCTTTTTTCCTCTTTAGTAACCTGGTGATTTCCCGCCTAATACTAGTCAATTGCTGTAAATTTGCCTAATTCGGATCGTGTATCTATTTCATTTTTGCTAGCTTTCTTTTCTTTACAATGTTGGTACATTCCTCATCAAAGCATTTCTGTTTTGCCTCTTTTTTAAATAACCAATATTTTCTGATGCTGACAATTTAATAATATATCTTATTGCCTCTCATTCTTTATTTACACCAGTTTCTTCTTCGGGTGCCACATTGTCATCTGAGGTTTACAGTACCGGTACTTCAAATCTATTAGTAATTTTGAGTTGGTATTCTTGCCACATTTCAACATTTTTCAAGTTTTTAAATTCAAATTTTTCATAATAATCTTTAGCGTTTTTCCCTCTCATAAGCGATAGCCGTTTTCTGATTTTCACCTTGGCCAGATGATGATCCGAATTGCAGTCTGTCCCTCTAACTGATCTAACATCGATGAAGCAAACTGTGCCAGCGTTTGTCCACTAATACATGATCTATCTGTGTTCCGAGTTTCGTCATCTGGAGATGTACAGGTGTATTTATGAATATCCTTATGCTGAAATATTGTGCTCTTAACAATGAGATTCTTCGATTGGCAAATGTGACTAATCTAACCCCATTATCTTTACTATCATCATGAAGACCGATTTTGTCTATTGGTGATTTGAATATATCCTTTCCGCCGTGCGTACTTAAGTAAAGTAATCCCACTACAGGCCTCGGGAGGCAGGCCTCGGGAGGCCCTTGGGGTAGTAAGAGGTTAAGGCTCCCTCTTTTTCTAGACAATTGACACTTGATATCAGCCGGGTTGTCAGCCCTGCGTGACGGTCGCCTTTACCCCAGAACAAGTGTCTGGTACTCATTTCCGTTAGAGGCTGAGTCGACCCCAGGGCCATAGTGCCGCCAGAAGGTTTTGGTCAGTTTAAAAATCCTGACCCCACCGGGACTTGAACCCTCGACCTTCCGACTTGTAGCGCAGTGCCTTAACCACTACGCTACGGCGTGCCCCCTGGTACTTATTCATTAAAATCTCCTAAGAAAAATTTTATATGCTATCGTGGAAGGCTATCAAATACGCATTCTAATTCTTCATAGAACTCATCCTTAGTCTTGTCATCTTTATCTTCTGTGGGAGTATGTGCATTTACGATTACAAAATATATGTTGTTTACCCTTTAGAATTATGTATGCTATTCTGTCACTGATAAACTTAATATCTCGGATAGAGGACAGGACCCTCCTTCGGATTAAAAAACCTGTTCCAAATTCAGGTCTTTCTGTACCCCCCCGTAGTATAATGCAAAGCTTCCTGATTCCTGACTACCTTCTCCTGGCCATCTAACTTCCTGTAAAGTGACTATATCCAAGGGTGATTTATCCAATTCCCGCGTCAATACCTCTAGCGCCCCGCTATTGTATAAATTCGTAACATTCCACATTCCTAGGAACAAATTCCTGTGTTTGAGCCTTTGGTGTGGGTTTCCTGAAATAGGCCCGCTCGGAGAACCGAATGGGGGACTATTTGACCTGCGGAAAATTTTACCCCAGTGGAACCCATGTTCTCATTTCTTGACGGTTGTATTTTTACTGTAAAAGATCGTCACTCTTACGACCAAGGTACGTTTTTCGTCTGGCTTATCACCTTCGACAAGTCCGGCATGGATAGGTTGTAATAGAAAATAATATAATTGAAAAAGTAACTAATTTTAAATACTTAGGCAATATGATATCAGAATTCAAAACTGAGGCCTACATACCAAAATTCAAACATATAATAAAATTAATAGAACCATTAAACGCCACTTTGGGAAACAGATTAATTATTTTACAAATTTACGAATTCACAATATCACAGCAAAAGCAGCCCTAAAATGTGGTAGTGAAATATTGATACTGAGAAAGAGGCATACTCAAAGATTGGAAGCAGCACACATTAAATTTCTGAGACATAACACGTATGGATGGCATAAGAAATTAATCTATCGTGCAAAAATTTAACGCAATAAATATAGTGCAGGAAATTAAAGAATACGAACAAAATTGGCCACAGCTTGTAAGAAGAATGACCAAGGACAGAATCCCTTGGCAGGCTTTAAACTATGTACAAACCGAGGGGTAAACGAGACATTGGACGACTACTGACTACAGACTCATCTGGAGGAAATAGGAACAGGCTAATAAAAAGCCTAAACTGTTGATGATGTGAATTATGTTCGATATTTCATCCGAGAATACTTAGAACACAATGTAACAGAATTATGGAGATTCTATCTTGGTATCTAAATGTACGGTTTTATACCAGTGGACGTTGTCCTACCTGAACGTTGTCTTGCCTGCTATTAGTAAACGTTTTTAATTTAAAAAAATGCAGGTTAGATTGATTTAACAACGCCAAGCTACGATATCAGCACCATCTATGGTACACAGATATAACTATAATTTATTCTCAGGTTAATTATTTATGCTTCTCAGAAGGTTTAACGATCAATTAATAATCTTTTTTTAATTTTAAAACTATTGGGGGTGATCGGGGTAGAAATTATGGGTTTATATGTTTTGAAATGTGAAAATTCTTAAAAATATGTAAACAAAAAATTCGTAAAAAGTCCTATAACCCTATCGCAGCGCCACCTAACGGGTCCAATTGTGAATCCGAGCCATCCAGGGACCCTCTCAAACATAAACAAACAATTCCATCGAAATCAGTCCATTCGTTTAGTAGTAGTTCACTGATATACACATACACACAGAATAATTATAAATGTAGGGTGTTTAAATGAATTATACCGCACAATTTTAACTACGTAAGAGGGGTATTATATAAGGATTTTGAGATAATGAACTAATGGTCTACGAATAAAAATGTCTAAATTACGATTCAATTTGATACATGGTTGGCACGCCACTGATTATTTCAAATTAAAATGGAAGTAATATGATACAGAGACTGTAACTTGCAACAAGTATGCGTCTTTAGCTCAGTGGTTATAGCATTCTTATCCGACGCAAATTTAAGATTGATACATCACGTTCGAAACTACCTACAGTATGTGTACACTTTTTTTTCCTTTCTTTCTGTATTATGTACGCATTGCAAATTAGTTACATACGTAGATTTATTTCTGGTTTAATTGTTTATTTATTATTTTACAGAATATGGTATTGTAATGTACACAGTTACAAAACTATCTAGATACGTATTGTACAGACAATTGTTTGAAAGGTTGTAATAATGATACACATACAGTAGAGTACAATGTGTTTCGCAAATAAAATGTGTAATTGTACTGTACAGTACTTATGTACTTAGATAATTACAATACAGTGATCACAAGAGTAATAACATGAAGATGTACAGTGTATGTAAACATGACATACATAACGTTTTTGGGAAATAAAAAAGCAATACATTTGATTAAACCAGAAAAAAAAGTAAAGCACCTGTAGACTCATTATATGAATTTGTTCAAATTGGCCACCTTCATTCTCACAACATAGACGACATCGGCGCCTAAAGGATTCTCGTACCCCGTTCAAGATAACAAGAGTGTCGCGGATTAAATCACATGCTCCGATTATGCGTGCAACTAACAGTTCATCTCAATGTTTTCAGGTGTCCGCACAAAAATAATCAAGTGGACAGAGATAAGGAGAACATAGTGGACACACTACAGATGAACTACATCTTCTTATAACCAACGACCAGGATACACTTCATCCAAATGATCTCGCACGTTCCGGCAGAAATAGGGTGCAGCCTGATGTGAAAAAGGAACTTCTTCTAGCAATCTAGGTGTCTTATAAATGACACAATTTAATCTCTGGGGAAGAAGGTAGGGGCCAATGATGTGGTCAGAAATTTCGCCTGCCCATACGTTCACCGAAAATCTCTGCTGGTGACTCCTCTCGAAGATGGCATGAGGATTTTCATAATCCCACACGTTACTGTTTTTTTTCAGTTCAGAACCACCCCATCCGTATTAAATATTGCCTCATCAAAAAATAACACCGATGAAAAGAATTGCGGTGGCTGCAGCAAGGCCCAATTACAAAATTCTACCCGTTGAACGAATTCCACTGGCTGTAAAGCTTGTAGTTTTTGCAGATGAAAGGGATAGAGCTGTTCTTCGTGCATGGCTTCCCACACACTTTGATGGTTCATGCCTATTACACGTGGAACAGCACGAGTACTATTAGAAGGATCATCTTCCACCCTATGAAGAACATTTTCTTCGAAGTCTGCAGTGCTGCGCGTAATTCTTTCACAGCGTCTACTCTGTTTACCTTCAACATCCCATGCTCCCGCTAACGTCTATCAAGTACTCTTAAGGTTATTCGATGAGGATGTGACTAATCGTATACCGCTCCACATACATGGCAGCAGCCTTTGCATCATTACCTTATGCTGCACTATAAATCATAAGCATTTCGGCAAGATCAGCAAAAGATATTAAATATAAAATTGGTACCTGGTAGGTCGGGGGCACGCCGTAGCGTAGTGGTTAAGGCACTGGGCTACAAGCCGGAGGGTCGAGGGTTCAAGTCCCGTTGGGGTCAGGATTTTTAAACTGACCCAAACCCTCTGGCGGCACTATGGCCCTGGGGTCGACTCAGCCTCTAACGGAAATGAGTACCAGACGCTTGTTCTGGGGTAAAGGCGGCCGTCACGCAGGGCTGACAACCCGGCTGACAACCCGGCTGACAACAAGTGCCGATTGTCTAGAAAAAGTGGGAGCCTTAACCTCCTACTACCCCAAAGGCCTCCTGAGCCCTGTTGTGGGATCACTTTACCTTTACCTGGTAGGTCAGTAGTCCTCAACTAAATTATTAAACTTCATTAAGTAGTTCCAATATGGAGGCCTTCAAAAACAATGTTTCATCTTCTGCATTTTAACCAGTTCTATGTATAACAGGAGAGAAATATGTACAAACCAAATGCAAATTTCACAAAACTAATTTAAAGAAATTTAGCCATCCACGTCTACTTGGAACATTTTTACATTGAAAAACACAAAAGGAAAATTATTAATTCAAAAGTTTTACTTACTACTAACACTATCAACTCCTGTGGTCCATTGCAGCACAGACATAAGCTCTCCATACATCTATATCCTGAGATATTTACCAATCATCCCCTCTGTAATTTACCTCATTCAGATTTATTCCACCATATTTTTGGCTTTCCTACTGAATGGTTTCCACTTCGTTTTCCTATAATAAGTTTCCATTGTTCTCGTCCAATTTGATAACGTTCGAAATGTCATACCCATCCGAGTCTAAGAAACTTCACTCTCACATAACATCTGGTTTTCTATCAAGATCATGGAGTTGATTGTTATGTAGTTTCCTCTATTCACATGTCTATGTCTCTAGTCAATATGCATTTTATTCTCAAAAACTCACTTTTTTATGTATTAAAGTAAGAGATATGTTCCGCATCATTTTAATGCATAAGTTGAAGAATCGTTATTTTATATATTATTAAGTGAATACGTTTGAGAGAATTTGAGACAACAGTCTCCGTCCTGTATAATACAGCTTATATCATGCGTTTCCAGAATTGATCCTATGAATAATTAATTTCTGTTTTTTACTTTTGCAAGTTATTTGAATTCAGACACTTCATCGAAATTTCCAAAATTTGCTGTTGATATTTTGCACATATAGAAAGAAAAAATGTACAATTGCCACAATAACTGTGAAAATGTACTAATCGGTTGTAAACTTTTATCTTTATAGGAAACTACATTTGAAAATAAATTTGATGTAATGAAGAAACACAATGCGAAATTGGAGGTGGTGATATTGAAAACAATATCCCAGCACAAAAAATAAATTATACGAGGAGGGAAGGAACTGTATTGACTTAGGTTTCACGGCCGGAGCTATTTTGCTGATCTTGAAGATTTACGGGCTGTAGGACGTGGTCTTGAGACTTGAAGTTCCCCGATGTTTCGCCAGGTTGTCTTGAGACCCTTGAAGATGCCGGACGCAGTATCTGGCGAAACGTCGGGGAACTGCAAGCCTCAAGACCACGGCCTACAGCTCGAAAATCTTCAAGATCTGTAGAGGAACTGTTTTGGTAAGAATATTGTAGCCTGGATGGATGCAACAAAAATTGATGATTTCATTACGCAATACATAAGTTGATTGTATGTACTTTATGGTGAAAACAGATCACTTTATATAAATTAAAAATAAAATTATTTAATATACATATATTTACTTACGTGCAGAACCATTGCTCAAGAAAAAACAACTTCAAACAATTAAACGTGCAGGTTGTTTCTATATTTAATTGAATTAATTTTAATAAACCCCCTCAGGGGTCCTCATCTAGGGGATATGTGGATGGCGACCACAAGGTGCCCAAGCTGTGCAAAACATTTCTTCCACTTACTTGTGTTTTGCACTCTTTTAACTTTACTATCTAACCTCTCTTGGTTAACTCTTGTTTTTTCGACCCCGACGCTATTAGGGCATCCGAGGGTCTAGGGAGTCCTTCCTTTTTTCCATTTCTTCTTTCCTTTATTTTCTTTTCTTCTCCAGAAAAGCCTGACCAGAGGCTATAAGATGGCAGCCCCATCACTGGTCTTGCCTTCCTTTGGCCAGCAACCAATCGAAGGGACTATTATTATGCTTTCAAGTCTTATACGAGAATTTCCCATAAGGGAAAATTTTCTATAGGATCGTAACAGGTCTCGGCCTAATACTTGGAAGGAAGAAGAAGAAGAAGAATTTTAATAAACAAAGAAACATTTACATGGGAATTAATCCTGTGCACAGCGACTAATTTCAGCTAGATTTCTGTTGTTTGGAATCATTCATCCTTGAAGAGGGTTTATAGCTACTTCAAATAACGTGTGCAGTACTTTCACTCTCTCTTTGTCATAATGTGATGCTTAAAAATGAGAGGTTTTTTCTAGAAATTCAATATTGAGATGCAAATAAAAAAACATTGCTCAACACAACGTATATTATTTGGCGGAAAATTGGTTGAAATAGTAGTTAATGTATGTACCAATTCTTGACTCACAAAAGTTCCATATCTTGTACAATAGAGTCTTGTGGATCAGGTAGTACACAGAGTATTAAAATACTCTGTGCAGGTAGTACACGACTGAATCTTGTATTAGTTCAAGTCTTCTGGATCTCTGAGTGTTGTGCTGACATGATGTCTTTCTTGTTTTTCAGGCTGTTAAAGTGAACATGTAGGATGAATTCAAGAAACACGAATGTCAATTACGGCCACTTGGGGCTGGCATGTGGCCACAGCCCCTTGTAGTATAATTGGTGCAAATCCGCGTTCACATGACATTAAATATAAATATTGTGAACACTGTAGTGTTGTCGGGTGTCTTCTTCTTCCTTTGTCTCTACGCTCCTCTAAGAACCTTGGCTTCCTTCATAACAACTGCTACTTCTTCTCTATTACTAGCTTTCTGTCTCCATCTGTTCACCTTCAGTTGTCTTTAGTATTCATCAGCCTTATATAACCATCTTAGTTCCTGTCTTCCAACCTTCGACCAAGCGGCTCGCTACAGAGAATGAATGGACGATATAAATGCGGGTGTGATTGAGCAACTTTGTGTAGGTAAATATGATTGTTAAGAATTATAATTCCATGTTTTGTTAATGTTAGCTAATGTATCCCATTGTGCATTGTTTAGTTTATATTTTGGAGCAGGCTAATTATAGGCACGAGGGTCACTTCAGGGCGTATTTTAGATTATTTCTTGGGTTCTGCCGGCGTGAGTATCAGGAACAGCGAGTATAAGGAATTTAGGTGATCCGTAGAAATTAGTTGTGAAATTAACTAAGAATTAATTTAATACCCACAGACAATACAGTACACTTAGCTGTTTTTGTTGATATTCTTAATTTACTCGCAGGTCTTACTGTTGCCATTCACAACTTCCTTTTATTTTAAGTACTATTTTGCGTCGGATCACAGGCTCAGATGCAAATAAATTCACTTTGGAACGATAGCTGCCCTAACTTCGCTGTATATTCGTATTCAAGGAGCGACTTGCACCTCGTGTGTTTTCGTAGTATAGCAACTAGCCCCACTCTGTAATCGTATGGGAGCAACTGGCCCTTCTCTGTGTTTCAATCAATCTTATATTTGGGGCCCTATAATGGACGCCCGATAGATGAGGGTCTTATTTGAGCCCTTTTCTATCTTCATACTATTATTAAGTAGTTTTCTTTTAAAGTGAGAAATTAAGATTGTTTTCACAAAATGTCAGGCATGTCAAAGGTGAAAAAGTGCGTTTAAAAAATTTGCCCAGGTCTGTCCACGCCGAAGCTTCTTTCATTGTCAGAGGATTGTTCGTTTCTGGATAGGGTGTTATTGAATAAAGCTTAGGCCACTTGGTTTGGGTGTTTACTTTAGTTTCGGATGTTATTTGTTTCGGTTTTTAGGTGTTTGTTGAGGATACATTTAGTTGACTGTTTATGGTTTCACGTATATCTGAGATTGTGGAATTTACTATTGTGTTTATGCCAGCCAATTTTTTTTGGACAAATATATCTATATGGGATCTGGATGGGACAAATTTGACTTTTCTTTTCAGTACTTTTTTGGCCGTGCTGTCTGCTATTGTTTTAGTAGGGGTTTTTCGGCATTGTTGGTTAAGTTATAGGTCACCGCAAAGAAACATTTAATGAGTTCGTCTTTGATAATGTTTAGTTTTTCGTCTCTATAATTTTCAAGTTATTTCGTGACTGACTGAATTTTTTCGTCTGTTATTTTTATTATTTCTTTATTTGATAGATTTAACGTTTTCTTTTCTGAGCTAGGGGTGAGGGCTGGGAATTCCCAGCCTGTTATACTCGGTTTGGGTGGCAATTGTACTCTTTGATTTATTGGTGGTGTGTAACGTTTTTCTGGTGGTGACATTTGGGATATTTGGGACATTTTACTTGGCCTTAATAGTGTTATATCTCGTTACATGTTGCGCAGTATAAGAGATCGTTAGTGTTTCTAGGGTGTGCACATTTTGATGGATGTTGTCCACATTTGTGACATTTTTGGTGATTTTTACATTCGATTTGTGTATGGCCAAATTGGCAGCAGTTGCGGCATGGAATGTGGCGATATCTTTCAAGGGTTGGTTCTACTCAATCTTTTTCCAAGGAAGAGAATTCCTTTTTTCAGAATCTGCTTTTGTGGAGAATTTTAGCCTGACCATGTAGCCATGTAGATGGGAGCTCCCTCCTTTGTTGTGATACGGGATAAATTGGTAATTTTGTAGTTAGCTAATTGTAATTCAGTTGCAAGTGTTTCCTCGGTGATGGCCGGATCGACTCCTTTCGTCACGCCTGAATATTGAGTTGTAATTACTGTAGTGTTGTTTGGTTATTTACTTTTGAATTTGTATGATGGTATTGGGCATTTGGTCCGAATACGGTTCTTGGGATTTTTGTGATGAATGTGGTCAGTAGATCGATTTCTGAAAAATTAAGTGTTGTTGTTTTAAGTGTAGTTTAGAGGGATGGATTTTGTTGGTGCCGGTGTATACTTTTCTATTTGCGATTTTAGATAGATTGGATTGCCTAGTCATATTCCGTGATTTATGATTTTTACTGAGACACTGGTGTGTTCAGGATTAGTTTCGGTCTGTTTTGTTGTGTAGTGGTGTTGTCTCAGTCGTTAGTTTCATTTCGGTTATCATTTAGGTCCGGTTGGTGTTTTTGTGGATTTTTAGATTATTGTTGTCTTGCTATGCTATATCGGTAGTGTTGTATTTCTTTTTGAATTTCTAGGTCCTGTTGTCTGAATTTTCCATCGTAAGTGTTTTCTTCGTCGATTGAATCATCATTATCCCAAGGGGCTAGGTAGGTGGCGTTTTTTGAGATTGATAATTTAGAATTCGGTCCAAAATAATCCTTTTGTAGGTCTTGGGTCGCTGATTCAAAATTGTCTCTATCGGTGAAGGTTATCATGGTTGAATCGGCTAGTTATTCGACTTTAAAGCTTGATTTTTTAATCCGACTTGTGTTTCGCTTTACAAAGTTTTTAAGTTGTGAAATAACATAAGGCAGTTTCCTAAGTTGTCACAATCAGATGTGACCATGGTGTTGTTATTGAGGATCCTATCAGTTGGATCTGTGGTCGAAATTTTTATGGCTCTTGCCCAAAAACGGCCTAGTCAGGGAGGGTTATGAGATATAGGTAGCAGGATTCCTCTGATAATGAAAGTTGTTCCACTTACCGAAAGATATCCTCAGTTGCCGAAGTAGGGAGCGGAAACAGTAGCACCGTTCGCACGTAGCAACCACCAGGAGTAGATCAGCGTCAATGTTGCCGAGGATCGCCAGGATGTTCGGTCACCCGCCCAGATTCCGCAGAATCTATAGGCTGCCGGTGAAGTACACTTGAAGACAATTGTTCATGGTTGTAGACAGCTCTGCTTCTCGGTATCGAATCGTGTTTCAATCAAATTTCATGGCCCTTTTATAGTAATTTTGCAAGGAAGTTGTGAATTTGGTTCAAATATTCCTTTTAGCATATTATAACATTATAAAATTTATATTGGTTAAAATAACAGTTTGTATACACCTCTATTTTAGATTTTTTTACATATGCGACAGGGTATAGGCCTACTAATTTGTACGTTGTAGATTTTGAACATCTAGGACTTATTTAAAATTTTTTAAAATATCCATCAGCTTTTTGGGAGTAAATATCTCGAGAGACGCTTGAGGTTCATACACCTTTTCGTATATTTCTATGAGGCTATTAATTCCACTTCACTAAGTTTAAAAATTAAAGTTTAGCAAATCTGACCATTTTTGGACCCGTCAGTCAGATTTACACTTTCTAAATTAATATTTCTAATTAGTATATATAAATATATATATATATATATATTATAATTAGCATTAATTTCATTTCGCTAGGTTTCAAAATTTACCTTTTGAAAATCTGACCATTTTCGACCAGTCAATCAGATTTACACTTTTCTAAATGCATACCTATTTTATAAAAAGCATTAGTTTCCCTTCGCTAGGTTTAAGTACCTGTTACTGTCAACCCTTTGCGTTACAGTTACTCACTGTATAACAGCTTATTCTGTGGTCCAAATCAATAACCAAATAAATTTTAATTCTACCAATTACCCCTGCCACTACACCTGTCATAATTTTAAAATTGTAATAAGTATTTACTTTTGTTTGATTTTATTATAATTATTATTGTTATTGTTATTATCATTATTTGATTATTATTTCAGTATCATAAAATACAGTATTATTATAATATTTAATTATATTTTAGGTTTTAAATAAGTGCGAATGGGGGCGTGTTAACCGCAGGTTCCTTGGAAACATCCAGGTAATTTAAAATGACTTTAAATATCTCATATAAGTTAATTGATGCATTATTTGAATTCAAGATTCTGTGCAGCAATCATCCTGCATATTCATACCTCAGCCACCAGACTCTTTTGGACGAACCGTTGTGAAACGTTTTGTTAATACAAGGGTGAAGATGTACCTTAACTACGTCATCCAATTTTACGCCAAACAATATGTACTTATGTGGAATGATGATTTTTTTATTTACATTTCTAAATTGCAAAACCAGAAAACATCCCATTTTGAAGTATCAAAGTTACAGCAGACGTGTCATTTGAAGATGAATGTGGTGTACTATATTTGTATTAAGAATCTATGAATTCTTGATGTCTTGATGTCTAGTGACAAAAAATATAAAATGACAGCTGTGCTCAGAAATTAGTTCCTGTGTATTGTTTTCTTCCTTCAAGAATTTTTTTTATTTAATATAAACAAAAGCCTGTATGTGATTTTATTTTAAGTTGTGTTTTCTTGAGCAATGGTTAGATACAAACAGAATTTGCACTGTAAGTGTTAATGATTGTTTAAATAGGCCTATTAAGTTTATAGTCAGTTTACATAATATTTTCGAAGTGAATTTTATTCCAAGGTTCTATTTTCTGTATTTCTAATTCATGACACTTTTGTTTGGAATTTATTTAAAATATTAATATTTATTCTTTGCTTTACAGAAGATCATTATTTTGTTAAAAATGTACATAAAAGATAAATTTACCAAATTATACTATGAAGTTGGCTGAAATTTGGTGTAGAAACAAGACAGCAAATGAAGAACTCCTGATATTTGTGGTCAGAACAGTAAATGATGCTGCTTGCTTTGTCCGCTAAATGGATCCGAGTTACTGGGTCATCATGATTCTCGAGGGAGGACAAATATCGGAATCATCGAGTGTTACTGGAACACTTCTAATTGTATTACTTAAACATTTTTATCGATACATTTACAGTTTAGTTGAAACATGTTACATTATTTTAATAATGTTCAATTATATATATATATATGTGTGTGTGTGTGTGTGCGTGCGTGTGCGTATGTGTGAATCAACCTGCAGAAAGAAGAAAACCAGGACGTCCAGTCAAAAGACTGTTGGGTGATATTTGTATTGAGGCCGACACAGGTCAACAAATGACCTAAACTCCTGAATGGACAATGATGGTGATGGTGATACGTGTGAGTGAGTAGTAAGGGTGTGTCTGGTAACTTTTAGCGACCGCAATTTTTTGTTTCAGAATTATAACAATTAATTACAAAAAAGTAAGATTGAGTCAAGCTCGGTAACAATAAAATCGAACCATTAGGTGTTGGGTTTCATCTGAAACGAAATTTAAAAATCGTTCTAACTAACTCTAACTAAGTCACTGGCATTATCGAACCGGTAGGTTCATGGCCGTGCGGACATAAGCTCTCCATACATCCCTATCCTGAGCTAATGTTTTCCAATCATCCCTGTTTAATCTACTTCCCTCAAATCACAGTTAATATTATCCCATCTCATTCTTGGTCTAGCAATTGGGCGTTTTCCCTCTGGTTTTCCTACAAGAAGCCTCCACGCACGTCTTTCATTCCCCATTCGTACCACATGGCCTACCCATTGCGGTCAACGAGACTTAACTGCTCTTATTATATCTGGCTTCCTGTAAAGACCATGTAGTTCACTGATATGTAGTCTTCTCCATTCACATGTCTGTTCATCTCGCTTCGGTCAAAAACAATTCCTAAGAACTTTATTTTCAAATACTTGTAATCTCCATTCCTCCCTTAAAGTAAGAATCAATGTTTCGCATCCATATAATATAACTGGTAGAATAATAGTTTTATATATTTTCATTTTAACGTTTTTTTAGAGGAGTTGAGACGTCAAGAGTCTCTGTAATGCATAATAGCACACATTTCCAGAATTGAGCCTATGTTTAATTTCTCTGTGCATCTCATTCCTGTTTGTGATTATTGTTCCTAGTCATTTGAATTCAGCCACTTCCTCAAAATGTTCCTCATTTGTCATCAGCTGTCCATTTTCATTATATAATGTATTTTTACATGTGACCATATATTTAGTTTTATTGATATTTACTTCCAGTCCAAATTTCATAGTGTTACTCAATAGTGTGTGCGTGTTGGCCTATAGTATCTTTTCGCTATCGCCCAATAGTACTACATCATTAGCTTAAACATCGTTTTAGCGGTCGCAATTTACGATATTTTACAACGAAACTCAGTATTGAGTAGTGTATTCACCAAAAATAAATTAAATCCGATCATTAGAATTTGGGGTTTACCTGAAACTCGAAATTAAAAATCGATTCTAGCAACCGCCATGATTTCGTCGCTACCTATAACATACAATTTAATTAACCCCTTAAGTTGGTAATGTATCTTATGATATATACTAGTTTAATTTATTTAATACGTATGTTAATAAAGTAATGGAAACATGAATAGGAGATATTATTTAAATTTAAGTTGAATTATACAACAATATGCAAATACAGCAAAACTTGTTCAAAGCGGAATCGTATGGCACCATTTTTTTGCACATTAGACAACATTCCGCTTTATAAAAAATAAAAATTATTAATCAATCTTAGATTATATAGCAGCGTATATATTTTTATGTACCTTGGATTAATTGTAGTTCCGCAGCCGTTGAATAGTGAAGTATAGTATGTACGAGAGATTTCGACGGTAACGCGCAAAAAAAAAAAAAAAAAAAAACTCCAGTTTCGTCAGCGTTAAAAATGTCTCTTAGGCGCGTATCCTGAAATTAAAGTATGCAGTATTTTCGTCCACATCCTTTGATTCACCGCATATTTTATTCCACAGTACACTGTATCGTCTTATAAAACTATCCACAACCAACCTGAAGGTGCCTTGAAGTCGATATTCCATAGGGATATAGCAACAGTTACAGCTTGACTTTGGAGCATCGATCCAGAAATTTGAAGATTTTTTTATCGTTGACTTGTAAAACACTCTCACACCTCGTTGATTTTTTTGCGTCCATTCATTCATTATTTTTTCTTTGTGTTTTAAAATCTCATCAACTTTGTTTTTCTTTATCTTCAATCATTTTCACTTTTTCGTTTAATGACTGATACATACGATTTAGCCATCTCTATTTAGTAAATTCAGAACGATACCTGTGAAAGATACGTACACAATCGGTCTTAGAACTTAAGCTAATTTAAGATTTTACAATGCACTGGATATTTG
This sequence comes from Diploptera punctata, assembly GCA_030220185.1. NCBI lineage: Eukaryota > Metazoa > Arthropoda > Insecta > Blattodea > Blaberidae > Diploptera > Diploptera punctata. The sequence continues at coordinate 863,379 of JASPKZ010000826.1, forward strand.
TAAGAAATATTCGTTAAACGCACCTGTATTTCGCATAACGGGTGTACAGTGAGGCCGAAAGAAAATTCCAGATACAGGTAGAAACTCTACTTCACCCGACGGCAGGAATCATCACCTAATATTAATTCGCATAACGGGAATTCAATGAAGTGGAAACTAATTTATTTCTCTCTCTATCTTTCCGCCTTATAAACATTTTCTTTCATGAATTGTGTAGAAATATCCTTAAGTTTCCGCGTTAGAAAGGTTGCGTTTTATACAAAATAAATACAAGTAAAATTATTATTATTTTGCCGGGACCAATACATTCGTTCACATTGGACATATTTCCGCATTATTCACGTTCCGGATTAAACAATTTTTACTGAACACAATTAACGGTTAAACATAATTTGTTTTCACAGCAATCAGGCACTTTTAAATAAGCTGACATCAAATATTGAGTTTCTCCAATTAAAAAAAATACATGTTCCATAAACCAGAAAAATGGTAGCGTAAATTCGACTTGCTGATGAATAGAGTTAAGTCTCGTAGACTGCGATGGGCAGGACATGTGACACGAATGGGGAATGAAAGACGTGCATGGAAGCTTCTTGAAGAAAACCAGAAAGAAAACGTCCAGTTGGTAGACCAATAATGAGGTGAGAGAATAACATTAACTATGATTTAAGGGAAGTAGATAATACAGGGGATGATTGGAAAACATTAGCTCGGGATAGGGATGTATGGAGAGCTTATGTCCGCGCGGCCATGAAGTTAGATGAATTCGCTTAGCTTATGCATTTCCTGCGTCACGTACTTTATAATTTCTCTAGTAAATACAGTGTTTGCATATTTTCTAAGCTAATTATGACTAAAAGGGAAGTTATATGAATATGATAAGAGACATTCTTAACTTACCTTATTAACTAGCTTACTTTAGTGACAAAACTTCAGCTACTAGATCTGTTAATCAATAATTTATGAAGATTTTGCAAACCCGCTAACTTGATTATATTAAACATGCAGATCTTCTGTGAGCCTCTTTTTAACTTATGAGTTTTATGCAATATTTACACATCCCAAGAAACTTAATTCAACTTCAGGTATAAGGACAATATTTCTAGATCACAATATTTTATAAATAAAATGTTTATATTCAAATACAATACATAAAAATAAAAAATGGAACAATACTACATTGACGGAAACATTTCAGACTCGTATTCAAGAAATTCCCAGTAAAATTTGTATGCCTAATAACTATGTTGACTCCTTCCTCAAAGTTTCCAGAGCAGACCCGAAGGTTGACGCTGGGATCTTTAATAATAAATAATAAATAATAATAATAAATAATAATAATAAATAATAATAATAATAATTTTTATTGATTTATTTATATACAGAATTTTAAAGTTTACACAGCTTTCTGTGCCTAAAGTTTTATTTTTCTTCTCCACTCGTCTCTCTCTATCCAATCCATGTCCTCCAGTCCTCTTGCTCTCATTTCAGTTCTTATTTCCTGCATCAACGAGTTTCGAGGTCTTCCTCTCCTCCTCCTTCCAGATGGACACCATTCCAATGTTTTTCTGGGTAATCTTTCTTCTTGCATTTGTCGTAAGTGCCCATACCAATTTAATTGCTTATATCGTATATAATCTATTATTGAATAACCAATATTCATTTTTTCTCTTATGACAGTATTTCTTATTTTGTCTAATTTTGAACATCTTGCTGCTCTCCTCAAGAAATCCATTTCCATCGACATAAGTTTTTGTTCTAAGTTTCTGTTGAATTTTCAAACTTCAGCTCCATATGTGACAGTACTCACTATTGAATTATATATTTGTAACTTATTTTCCCTGGTTATATGTCCGTTCCATAAGACTCCATTCATCATTGCTGTTATTGCTCTACCTTTATTTATTCTGTTCTTAATATCACTTTCTTGTTTATCCTCTTTATCTAATTTTACTCCCAGATACTCAAATTCTTCACATCCTCTAATATACCCCTTTTCATCTTCTAATATCAAATCTTCGGTTTCGGCTCCACATCCCAAATAAAATGTTTTTTTTTTTAAATTTATTTTCAAACCCCAGTTATCGTATTCGTCCAATAATTTTCTGAACATAAACTCCATGTCTTCATATTCTTGAGCAATTATTATCTGGTCATACGCAAATAACAGTGCATATATTGTATCTGTTGATTCATCTCCAATTGGTACTCCCATTCCTGAACATTTTTTGCTCCAGTTTGAACAGTAGCTATATGTATAAATATCTTAAATAATGTTGGTGATATTCTTGGCAACCTTGACTTAGCCCCATTTTGTTACTTTAATTTTTTTTTTATTAAGATATATTTTTCCAATTTTAATTTTCGATCTACTAGCTTTTTTATACCAATTGTTTTTATTTCCCGTTAATCAGTGTCTCGTTTATGGCCATATACTCTACTAAGCTTCCCATAACTTTTGTAAAGGTACAGTGTCATATGCCTTTTCTAAATCCACAAATGTGAAATGAACTTCTCGCTATTGAATTATAATATATTTACAACTTTAATCATAATAATAAAATAATAATAATAATATAATAATACTAACAATAATAAAAATAAAAATATTATTCTTAATAATAATAAGAATAATAATAATAATAATAATAATAATAATAATATTAAAAATAATACTAATAATAATTGTAATAATAAATTTAATAATAATAGTAATTTTAATAATAATTAGCCGAGTGGTTGAGGCAGGAAGCCTTGGCGCAAGCTACGGGACTAGCGCTGGTTCGAGTCTCCATGGGGGAAGACATTTTCTCATGATATTTCGGCTAGTATGGGACCGGTTCCCACCCAACAACGTGAGGCATTTGGGTAGCTGCAATAAGTAGCAACTCCAGGTTGCGAAAACCAGCTATAACGGCTGGGGGACTCGACATGCTCACCACATGTCACCCCTACACTGGCTGATGATTATCTCTGTGATTGACACGTGAATGTGAGGCCAGGAGCCGGCAGGTAGGCTAAGAGCCTTCTAGGCCTATTGCGCCAGGAGGAGAGAGTAATAATAATAATATAATAAAAATAGTACTATTAATAATAATTGTAATAATAATAGTAATAAAAATATTATTAACAATAATTCTATCAATGTAGTTTTTGTATTTAACGTGTTATTTAATATTTCAGGTTAGTACCAGCGCAGCAATTCAAACCAGCTGAAAATATTGCTCAGAAATCTCTTAATTCAGGCCTATAGTTCTTGTATCATAAATCTACAACACGCATCCATGGCCTCATATCCGCTACAAAGGAATTATTTTCAGGATATTTACGCTCTTTTAAACGCATCTACTCCGGCCGGGTTTGAATCCGCGAACCTGGCGAGCACTGTAACCACTAGTCAACCGGCACTGACTTTGGATTGTCAAGACAAATACAGAATTGGAATTTAATTACAAAAATCCATTAAACGTTTCATTAAATTTAAATCAGTAATTTCATTAGCACGAAACATATGAATACTAACAACAATAGCCACAGCCTACACAGCTTACTGGCATACACATAAAGAAGGGAGTCGAAGTATGACCAAAGATGTTAACTTTTTTTCTCAAACCAGAGTTCAAATGAAAATGGATCAGCCATTTTAGAGAAAGTGTTAAAAAAACTACCACTAAGAGCGGTGTAATATACAAATTACTTAATTCCAGGAATGGCCTTCCTGAAGTGAAATATGAAATAATGTCTATTAATATTCATGAGCATTTTGGTGATTATAATCGTTGAAATTCAAATCATCTAACAACAATTTAATTATTGTCAACAAGTTTCAAAAGCAAAACAATTATTATCAAGACTGAATAAAAATGTATACAAGTAAAAGTTGTAATTGCTGATAATGATAGCTTTGCTATTGAAATTCGTCGACGATTTTTAATTATTTTTTTGGTGATTGGGATTATAATGACTATTTATCTCATAGACCGATAAAATTGCCTCTTCCTGTCAGTGTTGCCAACAAAAATATTCTTTCTCTTCTAAAATTAAAATTTGTAATGAGAGATATCTCCGCAAATTAACTTCTTTGACAAGGATATTGATTCAACAATATACGATAGATGTGGTACGGCAGGAAATGCCAAAGGAAAACAACTTAAAAAATTACCAGATAAAAGAAAGTTTGGATATCTTGCTCTAAAAATTATTAAATGTTGCGTAATGAATCTGCATTATTGTTATTTCTCATACAATCATCTGTTATTGATTTTTCCCAAGTCCAAAGAGATTTAACAGTAAAGATATGCTATTGATAACTGTACAGCCGGCTTAGAAATCGCCCGAAAGTAAGATCGGAATACACAACCTCACATTTGGTATATATTAATCATTATAATTATTTTTAGCTTCTGATGTTATCATTCGCTAAATAGTCACTCCAGGTTGAGTTTTCATTAGACAAAATCACTCGAGACTCTGTCGCTTGTGATTTTTTCAGAAAAATACCTCCTCTTATTAGATTACTGTTGGTAATATAAGTAACAATGAAATTATGTTTGGTGTATCCATAATCACTATGTACCTGGAACGAAGTTCAATCTACACGTAAAGCTGTACATACGTAATAAACCCCTGTTGTCTAGTGAAAACTCTTTTTTTTTTTTTTTTTTTTTGCAATTTTGCATTAAAATCCTTTTAAACAAAATTGAGTCATATTTATATTTGGATTGGATACATTTGTGAATTGGTGAAAATACGGGATTAGTGCATACCCATCGTTGTATAAGTGTACATGTGTAAATAAACTGACAGTTCGCTGTTTGGGAACGACATCGTATTGGACGTATGCCGTTTTTGTGTTACTTCATTCATGGATTGCGTTGAACTAAATAACATTAGTTTAGGCTCGGGATAGTCAGTTTGAGGGCCCTCTTTCTATGTATACAGTTTTCTATACCTTACTTGCATACATATGTGCGGGAACTTTGAAGATGAGATACATATATTAGGAAAATGTAATGATTTATAATATTGGAGACGTCAGTTATTACCGGAAAGATTTCTAAATTCAAATCGGGAAAAATTGGCATGCTACGAGTTATTGGTAAATCCAGAAAATTGGATAAACCTCGGTATATTTCTGGACAAAACGCGGAAAATAAGGACAGCACTCATTCATGAATAAATATATGTTATCAAAATGCAATACCATTAATTCTTAACGATTATATATACATTAATTAGTGTATAATGCTATTGTGTTATTATTTAATTGTAATATTATTGTGTTTTCTTTATGCAATTGTAATGTTAATGTTTTTTAGTGTATAATGCTATTGTGTTATTATTTAATTGTAAAATTATTGTGTTTTCTTTATGTAATTGTAATGTTATTGATTTTTGTTATTGTTTATTTTTCTTTACACTAGTACCAATTATTACTTTATTGTAACGGACTGTCAACAGCACGTACGGCTTACTGCTCGTGCGACCCATATTTGTAAATGATATTGTAAATATCTTACTTCTTGTCTAATAAAGTCCTACTACTACTACTACTACATAAATTGTATAACATCTGATCAGTGGAGTATAATGCATTTTACGTTACCAGTACATACTACAGATACGGATTTTGAAAGACACAGCACTGAATTTGTTTGCGTGTTCTGTTTCCTGTAATCAGTGTGGAGTGAGCGCTCTGAGTACTTTCCCCCCACCCCTGCTTTAGTTTCTTATTTGAACTGGGCGGACAGACTGCAAAGCACCGCGACCCGAAATATCTATTGCGCTGTTCCAGTATATAATGAATGAACTGAATTAAGTGTATTCTATGGTGATATGTGAGTGGCAAGTTGTTTTCCGAGACCGGAACACCAGGTTCTTCTCTAATGAGCCATATCGTCATTTTTGGATTGGCCTTGTGGCCGCGAGGAGGTACTAGAACCATCCCGTTGGTCCCATATGACCTTTTTAATTCTTCAGGCTGGCAGTCTTATAATGATCTTTCACACGTATTTAGAGATTCTCCCTTCCATAGAGAAATAGTCTGGCGACACTAGCACTAACACACTTGCCCTCTAACCGTGCAGACTTAACTTGTGCGAATAATACAGAATTCAGTAGGCCGTGTATTACTTCTGCTATAAGACTATGAAATTGGGATGATGAAATGAGTTTTGAAAATCAAATTTCAATCCCAGAATATGTCTTCACCAGAAATAGCAATCATATTTGTAGATTCCGATGTTTGAACCAGGGATCTCTGAACTATAAGTAGGCCTATCTAAATATACCGTCTAATCCAACTCGCTTTGTATGTTAATTTTCGTGATTCTTTAGAAAACTACTTTCTCTTTGTAATCGTTTTCTAAAATAAAGACAAAGCAAGTTAGTGTTGCAGTTTATAGAAACAAATTATGAAAATTGGTGTCCGTGAGTTTGCTGCAACATATATCACATCTTGTTAGGTAACAACAGATTAAGAGCACAACTTTATGTTATGGGCCAAGTTGTGCACTTAGCGGCAGATACTTCTCTACCAAACTTCCCAAGTTTTTATGCAACATACAGCAACCCCCAAACTTAATAAACTGTTTTACAACCCTCATTCCAAAACTATGCTTAATAATAATAATAATAATAATATTAATAATAATAATAATATTATTATAATTAAATTATAAATTATTATTATTATTATTATTAATATTATTAATAACAATAATAATAATCTTCGGGTTTTTACAGCTGCTGCCGTCTTCCCGTGCCAAACCTCCAAAGCCTACGATCTTGGGCATCTTCAATGCTTGCCCTTTTGCTTGCATCGTTATCTTCATGTTTTCCTTCCATGTTAACTTTGGTCTCCCTTTTTTCTTCTTTCTGGTCGATTATCATTGATATAGTAGTTTCGGCCATCGCACATCTTCCATTCTTAAAATATGTCCTAACCATTTTAATTCCTTCTCATCAATTCTTTCAATTATGATTTCTTCTGCTTCCATTATGTTTCTAATTTCCTTATTTGTGACATGTGCTAATTTTTACTTTCTGGCACTTGTGCGTAAATAGATTTCTAGAGCTATTAGTCTATTCTTGTAGTACTTAAAATAATAATGATAATAATCATCATCATCATAATGAAAACAATAATAGATTAGTGATTTATTTAAACAGCAGAAAAGTTTAATAATATCGTAATGTAGAACATATATATACTTCCCTTCATGGAGACATGGGTGCTCCCTAGCAGGAGTTTCTTGACAAACATAATTTAGTTATGCTTATTTCCCTACAGATATCAGTGAGTGACAAGTGGGTCTGAACATCTAGTAGGCAATTAGGTACGACTTGTATAGGGAATATATCAGTGAGTGACAAGTGGGTCTGAACATCTAGTAGGCAATTAGGTACGACTTGTATAGGGAATATATCAGTGAGTGACAAGTGGGTCTGAACATCTAGTAGGCAATTAGGTACGACTTGTATAGGGAATATATCAGTGAGTGACAAGTGGGTCTGAACATCTAGTAGGCAATTAGGTACGACTTGTATAGGGAATATATCAGTGAGTGACAAGTGGGTCTGAACATCTAGTAGGCAATTAGGTACGACTTGTATAGGGAATATATCAGTGAGTGACAAGTGGGTCTGAACATCTAGTAGGCAATTAGGTACGACTTGTATAGGGAATATATCAGTGAGTGACAAGTGGGTCTGAACATCTAGTAGGCAATTAGGTACGACTTGTATAGGGAATATATCAGTGAGTGACAAGTGGGTCTGAACATCTAGTAGGCAATTAGGTACGACTTGTATAGGGAATATATCAGTGAGTGACAAGTGGGTCTGAACATCTAGTAGGCAATTAGGTACGACTTGTATAGGGAATATATCAGTGAGTGACAAGTGGGTCTGAACATCTAGTAGGCAATTAGGTACGACTTGTATAGGGAATGTATAACATGGAATATGTATTTAAAATTGCAAGTAAATCTTATGGATGTAACTGAAAATAAAATGCTGTATTTAAAACAGTATTATAGAAGAGAGAAAGACAACAAAAATTCATTGATGTCCTGAAAGGTTATTGGTCTATAATAAAAGCTATTTAATAAAATAATTTTCCCATAACATTGAATAAATAATTATATCAATTATTTATTCATATTTTCATCCGAAAATTATCAGAACCTGGCAACGAGTTTAAATATTTAGGATGTAATATAGGATACAGGAAAACCAATGATGTTCAACTAAAATGAAATAGATTTGTACAATTATGCGGAACAATATAGAGAACGCTGAAATATAAAGTACAAAAACAAACATTACAGGACTTCTATAAGGTAACTGAATTACCACTACTTCTAAACGGCTGTAAGATCTGCACATCAACTGCTGAACAGTTAAAACAAAGTCTTCAGAAATGAAATTCCTTAGATCTGTGGCGGGTTGTACGTTGTTAGAACATAGACATCAGGAATGAAGTGAATATACAACCAAATACAATAATGATAGAAAATATAGGACTAATTGGAGAGACCATGTTCAACGCATGTTGTGGCGGGATAATTAGGGGTTGCTTCTTCATTGGTTCAAAGGTTAATAAAGGCGTGTTTGGGCGCCAGGAGTATCAAAGGAATTCTCCATGTGTGAGAACTTAGGTTGCTCAGGTTGGATATTGGTAGAGTTGAGGTTATTTATCTTCAGGGATAGCAAGGAGCTGGCCGACACAATGCTGTGTTAGATGAATTCTAATAAATATTATTTATTAACAAAGTTGACACTGGTTACACGACGTATAATTATAAACACTCAATGTTGGACAAGGCACTGACCACAGGAGCGCTTCTAGAATACAGAATGGAATTTCTGAGAGACTATCACGACCAAGTTATTTCTAAGTATGAAATTCGCGAAGTTATGTTTCAACTAACTTCCTAATTGATGGTCATTGAGCCGTGTAACAACTACGCCGGGAAGTCTATTCCGACATCGGTCTCGGTGGGTATTTTTCAACTGTTTATATGGCGAGTTACGAAGAACTATTTTGTATCGGTGAATCTATTTCAACTCCCGTCTCGGTGAGTTACGAAGAACTAACTTAACATCGTTTAGTTGGATATAACGAAAACTCGCTTTGCCCCCTCTCTGTAATTATGTCATGAGGTCATTACCTTCTCGTAATATAACCCTTTTTTAGAGTGGCTGACCACGATTTCTTATGTTTTAGGAAGGGATCGCCGTCTTTTGATAGGACATGACTCCACGAAGTTTTATAGTTAGATACGCCTTTCTAAAGTACAGTTCTACCATCGTCCTCGTATTTTTCTAATCTGGGAAATCCGACATAAGTCTCCCCCCACGCTACACTTCATCTGATTAGGAATTCACTAGTGCGTTGACCTATCTTTCACGCCGTCTGCTAGTTTGGTATTTTCGCATCTTCGTCTGTTTGCCTTATTAGGAGTTGTTTACGTCCACGCTGTAGTTACCAAACCGTATATCAATACTTTTTTTTAATTGTCAGCGAGGCTGAGTTTAAGATGACTATTTAACTTATGCCCCAAATGGGAGTCGATGACCAATCACGTTTCAATGATTTCTGTTTTACAACCAATCAGAGTCGTGTTTCACGAAATATTTATCAGTGTTATAATTACCATATTAAAGAAAGCCCCTCCTTATTAATATTCTGAACAGGTCTGACCATTATTTTGCAGTGACAGAACCTATGAGAAATACGGCTACCAGATTGTACATATAGTGCGTGAATGTCAACACACGCCGCATGCGGGAGTTAATTTAAAAACATTTGTAGCAATTGATTATACCACCAAAAAAAGAAACCGCTGTTTGCACTTTCTTAAATGTATTTTTTTCCCAGGTAACAATCCAGAAAAATATAATTGTCATATTTACATCATACGACATCAGAAATGAATTAATATACAGTTGGATGTGTTTAATTTTTTCTCCACTAGAGAGCATTCTTACAATATTGCGTTCCTTTGGCAATAAATAGTATGATCTGGTTGCAGTGATAAACAAAAGAAGCAGACGAAGCGTACCTATCGTTTCTCATTTGTTTTCAAACATCGCCGTTTACATTAAATATATAAATATTTTAAAATAACTACAGTTAAATAATGATTTGTGAGTAAACAGCTTAATTTTATTCGTTAAATAGTCCTAACAAATGCCACTCTTGATTTCCAAATTCTCTAGATAAATTCACTCGTCACTTCGTGAGTCGTGAATTTATCGATAATTTGGAAATCACTCGTGGCATTACTTATGATAAGATTGCTGGTCTACAAAACAATGTCTTATAATCCGCTAGTACAATACAATTCCCCACGTTTTAACAATTTTGTCTGCTTTTCAAGTATTTGTCACTCGACAATAGCGGTGCGATGTACTTGTAAAGTAATTTCTGCAATAAATGACTGATAGTTTATTCAGAATCCTATCAACCCCTTTTAATTAAATTTATTCTTACTTAATTATATAAAAATCGAATTCCTTGCAATCTCCCGATTCAATTGAATATACAATTCATATATCTCCGACGATTATTTTATCCTACGGAATTTTAACCTGTATGTGATAATAATTCTCGTCCCGATTCATTAATTGTTTTAATTACACGTTTAAGGAGAGGCTGAGTGAAAGATTGTGTTTCAATGTCACCAACTAGAATAGCAAAAGCCACCTGAACTATAATCCTATAGTAAAAAGAAGTGTTGGCAGATCTGTGAAGAGATGGTGTGACAAGTTTTAAGTCAGAACAGGCCAAAAGGCCTAAACCTTGATATCGATGATGATATAAAATATTTATACAAATAAACTGAAATTAAAATAAATATTATTATTAAAGAAACAAAAGATCGGAAACAATTTAATCTGCTGAGAGGCTAATTACAATAGAAACAGATTTAATTCTACCACATCATAGATAGCATAGAGTAAACAATGAAAAGTAAATATTTATACAAATTAAACTGAGATTAAAACAAATCAAATTTATATTAACAGAGAAACGAAAGATAAACTTTAATTAATCTGCTGAAAAACCAATTACAAATTAAAGAGAATACAAGTCATTCAGGCCTACAAAGTGTGGACAGATCTCATCACCACAGTAGGCTTACTCTCTACAATTCTATTTTTAAAAATCTTTTCTTCCATTTTGAATATGGGTAATGGTACCTAGCTTACTCTTTTAGTAGTTTGCTTATATAATTACTTGCAGCTATGCGCACACTATTGAGTAACACTAAGAAATTGGGACTGGAAGTAAATATCAATAAAACTAATTATAGCCTATACATAGAAATACATTACATAGTGGAAATGGACAGCTAATGACAAACGAGGGAAATTTTGAGGAAGTGGCTGAATTCAAATACCTAAGAACAATAGTCACAAATAGGAATGAGATGCACAAAGAAATTAAACATAAGCTCAATTCTGGAAATTCGTGCTATTATGCATTACGGAGACTTTTGACGTCCCAACTCCTTTCAAAAAAGTTAAACTGAAAATACATAAAACTGTTATTCTACCAGTTTTATTATATGGATGCGAAACATGGACTCTTTGTATAAGGAAAGAAAGGAGATTACAAGTATTTGAGAATAAGGTTCTTAGGAAAATTTTTGGACCAAAGAGAGATGAACAGACAGGTGAATGGAGAACATTACTAACAGTGACCTAAATGGTCTTTATAGGAAGTCAGATATAGCTAATAAGAACAGTTAAGTCTCGTAGACTGCGATGGGCAGGAAATGTGGCACGAATGGGGAATGAAGGACGTGTATGGAAGCTTCTTGTAGGAAAATCAGAGGGAAAACGCTCAGTTGGTAGACCAAGAATGGGGTGGGAGAATAACATTAACTATGATTTGACGAAGTAGATTATTCCGGGAATGATTGGAAAACATTAGCTTAGGATAGGGATGTATGGAGAGCTTATGTCCGCGCGGTCATGAACCTATGGTTTCGATAGTGCCAGTGAGTTAGTTATGTTTCTCTTTACTAAACGTGCATGTTAAAATGTACGGCAGCTTACAAGCAAATGTCATTTTTTCGATTCATCATAATCACAATTTGATATACTGTAATTAGAATTCACTTAGAAGACTATGGTGGATAATGAGACAGAAACGGATCACTAGATTTTTATTCTAGACTGATAGATGATGATGATGATGATAAAAATAAATAAATAAATAAACATGATATGATCTTCGATATTAAAACATCGGCTATTCTATGCCACCGTTCCACCTGTGAATATTCGATCGGAGAAAAAGTGACTGCTAGCGTCATGTTTGCCAATGTGATAACAAATTCCCACTATAGTCAATTGCCAATATGTTTACTCATATATGAGAGGATTCAATCCCAGGAGTCCACTAACATTAGTGGGCAAGTTAGGGTGAGAAAATGGACAAGTTAATGTTAGATGGGCAAGTTAGTGTTAGTTTCGGCAAGTAAGGGTAAAAAAAAAATGGGCGAGTTAATACACCAGATTAGTGTTAACATATTTGTTATCAGGTTTTCTTTTGGTAAGTTGGTTACACTTTCTAAGCATGACTAATACATATTTTACATTGCAAATATGGTAATTTTAGGTTACTTTGCGCTCAACTTTTCACTTCATTTTGAGGCATTTTTCACATTTTTCGGAAAATAAATCAACATATATATATATATATATATATCCGTCGTAATTCTGCCCGAAGGCAGGTCCTTCCCTGCAATCATAGCATTTTCATGCTGTGCTTGCAGCTTTACTAGGGAATTGTAGGTTGGTACTTTCCCGTTGCTTTCCACACCGGTGAAGGATGATGATGATGATAAGGATGATGGCCATATGATTTCGGGGACCGTCTGGACCTTAAAGTTTTCCTGACATTTGTCTTACAGGTGAGGAAAAACCTCGATAAAACCTCGCCCAGAAAAACTGCCCCCGACCGGGGATCGAACCCGGGCCCGCTGCGTGACAAGGCAGCACGCTACCTCGAGACCACAGCGGTGGACATATATATAAATTCTCTTACGTAATCATTCACATACTGCAACAATAAATTGTGTGTTTTTCCCATTTTTCCACTTGAATTTAAGTAGGTGGCTTCATGTCATATAATCACCTAAACTTCTATAAATAAGTGACATTAAAAAATCATTTAAAGACTCATTTACACTATAGAAGTTTTACATGTTTTTAATGCCTATGCACTATAGAAAGACGCATCACCTGCGCATAAAACGGTATAAGTTAAGTGCGTAATTTGAAAATTGAGTGCATTAACGCCATCTGTACGTTCAGCACGGAACCAGATGCATGGCATGTGCAGAAGACGGAATTGGAACAGACACAATTTAGTAGACGACGAGGATTATAAATCACTTTTCTTTTATCTTCTTCTTCTTCTTCTTCCTTCCAAGTATTAGGCCAAGGCCTGATACGATCCTATAGAAAATTTTCCCTCCAGTGTTTCATTGGACGGCCCAGTGATCTTCCTTCCGGGAAATTCTCGTATAAGACTTGAAAGCATAATAATAGTCCCTTCAATTGGTTGCTGCCCAAAGGAAGGCAATACCAGTGATGGGGCTGCCATCTTACAGCCTCTAGTCAGGCTTTTCTGGAGAAGAAAAGAAAATAAAGGAAAGAAGAAATGGAAGAAAGGAAAGACTCCCTAGCCCTCGGATGCCCTAATAGCGTTGGGGTCGGAAAAACAAGAGTTAACCAAGAGAGGTTAGATAGTAAAGTTGAAAGAGTGCAAAACACAAGTAAGTGGAAGAAATGTTTTGCTCAGCTTGGGCACCTTGTGGTCGCCATCCACATATCCCCTAGATGAGGACCCCTGAGGAATTTTCTTTTATCTAGCTAACTTTAACTACATTATTGTTAGAGGTATTATTATTACGCTTGCTTTAAAAATCACTTCACAGATTTAAAAAAAAACTGATTTTTTGGACCACGCTTGTAAAATTCATATTCTCATTGTAATGTATAATATATATTTCTTAACATTGGGATCATGTTTGCAGGACACCCTGTATGAGTAAAATGTGTAGTAAGTAACACGTTATTTTAGAATAAGAGTTGTTGTGCACAGGATGAAGTCCTGATTCATTCCTAGTGTCAGCCATGACGCGCGACCATTTTATCATTATTTCACTACCAGATTCTGACAAATCCATCTATTTTCTCTGTCTTTTTCTATAAGAGAAAAGTACAAAACTTTTTCCTCTTGTCTCTCTCTCTCGCTCGCTCTCTTTCACAAACTCAGCCATTCTCTCCAACACCCCCCACCCTCTATGGTAACACCTCACCCCTTCCACATTCGGTTTTGCACTAAATCAATACGCGACTTGTTGGTTTCGCCCAGTTCGCCGCCTCAGCTAGACATATTCATCTGTGCAAAAACAAAGAGCCACTGTCCAAATAAGTGTATCAAAGTCGCAGTGCTAGAGGGACACAAGTCGTCTTAACTCAGCTATTTTAATTCCTATAAACTATTCAATGAAAGAACTGTTAAAATGTTACTATTCACTTCATTAATCGTGCAGTTGTTAGTATTACATGAAGATAGAATATCCAGCATTGAATAAGGGAAGAAAACAAAGATGACTAATTCAAATAATAAGTCGGCAGATTATAAGAAACAGGCAGACGGAGATATGGATAGGTGAATAAAGAGATACGTACGTATATAGTTAAATACATACATCGATAAATATTAGAAGATGCACTACTGTCAGAGAAGCAGCAGCTAACCGGATGGATGGATGGACACATAGGTAGATAGTTAAACAGATACCACGATAGACATATTCATAAATATTCAGAAAAATGGGCGGAGCGACTATAAAGAGAATCAGGCAGCTACCGGTGAATCAGACAAATACATACACTAGGAGACGGAGACAGACATATAGATAGATATATATATACTGGACCATAGATATTTAGAAGCATATATGGCATGACGGACCGACTGACAGAAAGGCAGACTGTCAAACAGTCGACAATCAGACAGATACATAGACAGACATGAGATTACGAACAAGCAGACATATGAATATGAATATATATATATATATATATATATATATATATCCATGCATAGTAATTTTGCCCGAGGGAAGGTCTTTCACTGCAATCATAGAATTTTCATGCTATGCTTTACAGCTTTACTAGGGAATTATAGGTGTGGTAGCTTCCCGTTGCTTTCCACACCGGTGAAGGATTATGACGATAATGATAAGGATGATGGTTATGGCAGGATGATTTTCGGGGACCGTTGGGCTGTAAGCTTCCTGACATTTGTCTTACAGGTGAGGAAAAACCCCGAAAAAACCTCACCCAGGAGCCTATCTCGACCGGAGATCGAACCCGGGCCTGCTACCTCGAGACCACAGCGGTATATATATATATTCAATAATAAAGATTGACAGTCACTATTAGATAAATAAATAGACAGGCAGACAGAATGAATAATAGAGATAGGCACACGCACACGCACACATGATTCTGTGACAAAGTCGGAGAGTGGATTGCACAAACTACGATGCCGCTTTTACTATATTTTAATGTTTTCATAACCATGAAAACTGAAAATCTACAGCCGTTAATTGTAAAAATAAATGTCTAAATCATGACCATGGTTTCATAACAATTTCTGTGGATATTCAGTTGTTTATACTTGTTACGGAAACAATACAAAAACTGGAAAACTGTGATCGTGTTTTAAGACTACGGTTGTGCAAATCCACTCATTGAATCAAATAGACAAAAACAAACACATGTAGACGTAATGACAGACCTTACAGAGAGACAGACAGGTAGATGTGTAAGTGGATAGTTGAATAGAAAGAAACACACACACACACACACATGTATATATATATATATATATATATATATATCTTCTTCTTCTTCAGGCAAGAGTTGCCTGTTCCGGTATATATATATATATATATATATATATATAATATATATATAAATTAATGCCATGGATTGTCCTTTTTGGACATTTCCGGTGTTCTCTCCTGGCAATGGCGTAATTGTAACCCACTTCTGAGGTTGGGGAGCCTGGAAGGCGGAGTTACGGTTCCCCGATGACATGATGGGTGATGATGATGATAGTAGTGCGCAGGAGAGTCCTTAATCCAAAGCTTATTCTAAGATGATTATGAATGATGATGATTGCGATGGCCATATGATGTTCGGGGACCGATTTGTCTCACAGGTGTGGAAAAACCCCGATAAATACGTCGCCCAGGGGAAACTGTCCCGACCGGGGATCGAACCCGGGCTGCTGAGTGACAAGGCATCACGCTACCTCGAGACCAAAGCGGTGGACGTGTAAAAAAATAAGAGATTATGACTATATAATGAATAAATAAAAGGAGAAGTACTGTAAAAGGGGAGAAAATCTGGGTCGAATATACAACATTTATAAATATCATGAGTTTGAAATTCAAGTAAAAATGAAACAAATATCCTCAACTCGTGTCCAACTCATGGTCGGGTCGAGAGATAAAATGAGCTCCTATATACAGAGATCTGTGAATAACAAGGGTGCCGGCCGACGACGCCTGACGCACCATCACTGGGGCAGACGACCGAAATCAAACGAAATTAATAAAATGAGTACTGACAAATGGAGGAATGAAATTGTTGCAAGGGAAAACGGGAGAACCCGAGAAAAACCTGCCCAAGTTCCGTATCGTCCTCCACAAAACCCACATTAAGTGATGGAGACTCGATTTCGGGACCCCAATGATGAGAGGCGAGCGTCTAACCGCTTACGCCACGAAGCCGCCTTCAAATTCAAGTATGCGCTACAAATAAATCAATTACCGGAGTTTCGTTTTTAAATGTTATATGATGGAAATTAAATTTCATAGACTGTAGATTGATTCAAATCCAGTACTCAGGAGATACTTTGAATGAGATTAAATATTTGGCTATACAAGACTATATTAACAGTTATATATAAAAATAATAAGAAAAGTATGGAAGCTAGAGATCTGAGGGAAGAAGATGCTCTAGACAGGAACCTCTGGCGACAATCATTTTGGGTTGAAGGAGAAACTCTGTATTATGGAATATTGCCAATTAATGAAACAAAAAATACATTTCATAGTTATAGCAGTGTATAAATGTAAAAAATGTAAATGTTTGACTTAATTCCTTTTAGTTCCGAAAGATTCAAATATATAGAGATAGTATTCAGTTGTTGTCCTCTCTCATTGAAGCCAGGCGTGCTAACACTCTACTGTTTGTATTTTTCAAGGATGCCGGGACGAATAGGAAGCTGTTATTTGCAGTGCCTTTAATAATACCCAGTCATCATATCCTGGATTTATTTTTACACCCTATAACAACGGTTTTCCAACATCCCCACGTACTTTCATATTCTCTCTCTCTCTCTCTCTCTCTCTCTCTCTCTCTCTCTCTCTCTCTCTCTCTCTCTACAGGGATTCTGAAATTGAGAATGTAACTTGGGGCTGTTACGTTCATTAAATAAAAATCTTTCCATCTGCAGATTCTACCATATATACAAAGTGATGTTTACGTCATATGATCTTTGCTCCAAACGTTCTGTGTTCTATTATAAATTTAAGACTATAATACAACTATTAAGACTACGTATTATATAATATAATTGAAGATCGAAAACAAAGACCATATTGAGATTCTTATTATTGACTAGCTAATACCCGGCGTGCGCTGCTACACCTAAATAAACGATAACATGTTTTTGCATTTAGTTGAACAAGTAAAAGGAAAAATAAATATAAATTTATATCGTTATTATTTTGAGATGCCCCGTGGCGATCATCTGGCGTAGCCCGGGAATTTACGTATCCCGATATACTTGGCATAAATGAGCTGAAAGACAAAATTCATTATTTTAAGTTATCCATAAAAGAAACCCGCCGTGCGCTGCTATGCTTGCACGGGAATCTACTTTTTCCGATCTTCTTGGCATCAATGAAAGACAAAACTGGTTATTGTGAGTTATCCCTAAAAGATAAACATATGCTATCACGGACTTTTCTGTAGAGTTTTTTGAGATATTCAATTCTGTGTGCAATACGTTTGTGTACTTGTTATAGTTTAGGCAGCGTAAGCCATTTAAGCTTACAAAAAGCTACTTTTTTCACGTTTTTTCACTACAGAAGGTGATTTTCAAGGGCTTGAGCATTAAAACTCTCTTATAGCTTATAATCTTTCCGGGAAAATACTGAAAATTTTGCAAAAAGTCCCATGACAATCGGATGAATGGTATGGCAGCAATGCTTGCCTGGCAATCTACTTTTCCCAGATCTCCTTAGAATGAATAAAAGACAAAAATGGCTATTGTTGTTATCTATAATAGATAAACATATGCTGTCGCGGACTTTTTTGTAGAGTTTTTTTGAGATATTAAATTCTGTGTACATTAATTTTGTGTATTCATTATGGATTAGGCAGCGTTAGCAATTTAAGGGTAAAAAAAGGGAGTTTTTCACTACAAAGGGTGTAGGAGTTGAGTATCTCAACTCTCTTATAGCCTATGTTCATCCCGGGAATCTCCTGAACATTTTGCAAAAACCCCATCAAAATCGAATCAACGGTATGACCGCGCATAAAGTACGAACAAACATTTTTATATTAGACTATTTAACTCATGCCCCAAATGGGAGTCAATGACCAATCACGTTTCAATGATTTCTGTTTTACAACCAATCAGAGTCGTGTTTCACCAAATATTTATCAGTGTTATAATTACCATATTAAAGAAAGCTCCTCCTTACAATATTGCGTTCCTTTGGCAATAAATAGTATGATCTGGTTGCAGTGATAAACAAAAGAAGCGGTAGAAGCGTACCTATCGTTTCTCATTTGTTTTCAAACATCGCCGTTTACATTAAATATATAAATATTTTAAAATAACTATCGTTAGATAATGATTTGTGAGTAAACAGCTTAATTTTATTCGTTAAATAGTCCTAACAAATGCCATTCTTGATTTCCAAATTCTCTAGATAAATTCACTCCTCACTTCGTGAGTCGTGAATTTATCGATAATTTGGAAATCACTCGTGGCATTACTTATGATAACATATTTCCTCATTGATCTCCAACTTTGCTATCCCTTAATTTCCTTACTGTGCCCAAAAATGTTATTCTCCAGTAGTGCCTTAGGTTCCTCTATGAGGAGTTGAGATAACTACTTGTTACTCGCTGACATATGTATGGAAATAAGCATAACTTACTTAGCTTGATTAAGTACGTACCCATGTTGGGGATGTACTGGCATAAACATATACATAGCCTGTAATGAATGGACGTCCTATTAGAATTTAGTTACGAAAATTTATTTGAAATTTTCAGTGACGGATAGAAGCCATGGAGAAAATTCAGAATGCTGAAAATTATTTATTGACAGTGTGAAGTACAATATAGCTCTTGTGTTGTGTAGCTATGTTATGACATATTTGTTGTAATAATTGAGTATACTACATGATACAACATAATATAAATTCACGTAACAGTACTTGTCTCTTGTCAAAGTTGGAATTAATCATCGGACATAACATAAAGTGGGTCGAAATGTTCTCCCGTTTTGATTTATACTCTACCAACTTTTAATTAAATTTATCTTATATTATTTATGTGATGTTATTTAGATTATTTCAGAGTTGGGAGTTCAAAATGTAGCCTTTTCATTCCCAATAATTCTACATGGACTATCTGACACTTAAAATATATTAGACAGTAAAACTTGCGCTTTTATAATAAACTAGTCCATTACCCGGGGCTCAGCAGGTATTAATTTATCCCAATCTTACAACCAATCAGCTTGCGATCACAAAATGATGTGAATTCAACATTATCTTGGTCATTAGGACACTTTTTCACCTTTTCTCTTCCCACTTTGCCGATGGCTACTGAACTTGAATTTAAAACGGCATCAGAAGTGTCACTATTCATTTCAGCGATCCCAAAATTAAATTATGGATTCGACACTGATTTGGTAGTTTTCGATTATTTTTAGATCCCATCACCTCCTACTAACTGGGGTGACTAGAACCTGAACTTGGACTTATGTGATCGGGATTGTCACCAATCAACTTAGCGACCTTGAAAACCATAGATTAAAACTAATCTCAATAATGTTCGGCATTTTAAGCTATATTTATTCTCGTACCACTACTCAAAAAGTTGATAGAGGTCAACGTACTAAGCTTAAAAAGTCATAGGGAGTGTAATCAATTAGCTTCATAATGACCCCAAAAGTATTGTTTCGACAGCAATATTGGCACTTCCAATTATTTGTGTA
The DNA here is from genome assembly GCA_030220185.1 of Diploptera punctata. Taxonomy (NCBI): domain Eukaryota; kingdom Metazoa; phylum Arthropoda; class Insecta; order Blattodea; family Blaberidae; genus Diploptera; species Diploptera punctata. The sequence continues at coordinate 883,726 of JASPKZ010000826.1, forward strand.
TGGATCTCAACCTTCGGGACTAGGGATATTTATCAACCCATCTCTCAGTATCTTTTACAGATAAGGCATGTGTTACAAATATTATTGATATTATATACATTCAGCAAGTATTACGAATAAAAAGAAGAATGTTAATTATAAACCAAAGGGAGAAGATTGTTGGGAAGACCATTGAGGAGATGGAAGGACCAATTCGACCAATAATGAGATCGGAACAGGCCATTGGACTTAATCCTTGTTGTTGATGATGATGATATACATATATATACATATATATACGTAGAGAGGGAGAGAGAGAGAGAGAGAGAGGAGAGAGAGAGAGAGAGAGAGAAGGGAGAGTGAGAGGAGAGACGCAGAAGAGGAGAGAGAGAGAGAAGAGAGAGAGGAGGAGAGAGGAGGGAGAGGAGAAGAGAGAGAGAGAGAGAGACAAAGAGAGAAAGAGAGAAAGAGAGAGAGAGAGAGAGAGAGCGGGGAGAGAGAGAGAGGAGAGCAGCCTATATTCAAATCCATGGGATTAATTATACCTATTCTTCACGTTTCTTTCAAATCCATTCAGCCATTGTAGCATGACTGAGTAAAAAATCCAAATATGTATCTAAAGATCCCAACTTTCACATTTATTAATACTGTTTTTGTTATGATTAAATTACAGTGTTGTAAATATATCAAGGTAATATGAATTTTTACAGTAATCGTTAATTAATCAGTACTAATAAAATTAGGTTGAGGCTCGAATTATAGTCCTTGGTTTCGTTGATGTCCCGCGCCGTAGCCGAGCGGTTTAAGGTAGGAAGCCTGGCGCAGAGCTACGGGACTTGCGCTGGTTCGAGTCTCCATGGGGGAAGAACTTTTCTCATGGTATTTCGGCCGGTATGGGACCGGTGCCCACCCAGCATCGTGAGGCAATTGGGTAGCTACAATAAGTAGCGGCTCCAGGTTGAGGAAACCAGCTATAACGGTGGGGGACTCGACATGCTAACCACATGTCACCCCTACACTGGCTGTTGATCATCTACCTCTGTGATTGACACATGTGGATGTGAAGGGCCAGCAGCCGGCTGGTAAAAGGGCAACCGCTGAAAAGTGGAAAGACCCTCAATCGGTTTCGTTGATTCGATATATCGAAATATTCAAAGGGAAAGACAAATATCGAAATTATCGTATTAATAAAAATATATCACATAATTTGTTCGAACACAAAATAAAAGTAAGTTTGAGTATATTAGGAATGTGATAAGAATATTAACCGAATCATCATCAGTTAATATAAAATTGTAGAATATAGTAGATAATGTTTATTTTAGAAAGGGATTTGCCAGCAAACATAGAAACTAAACGTTAGTAGATAGAGGTAATGAGAAAGGAAATTAGAAGGGATTAAAATGTAAATAGCATTTTCAGAGAACAGGGATACCCAACTGTAAACAAATTATTTTGTTTGTTGAATGGGGTAGAATGTTTTTTTTTTATTGAAATCGTCAGTGAGAACATTTGTATTTTTGTGAAAACCGTTATTTCGTGAGAGAGTTATTTTCTATTAAAGAAAAAATTGCAAAATATTAAGCTTTAACATTTCAGTATGGTTGATTGGTTTGTGTCTAATGTGCCACATATAACACTGAGTTGTTAGAAGTCTTGCTCTCCAGTACTTCGAAGTTTTGGAAGTTTCCTATTTGGTGGCTGTACAGTTGTTCAGGTGTGTGTCATTCGTTTTTTCCCCTGGATGGTTGCATATAATGCATCTTGGTGTAGACAGTACATTGATGTTGTGCAAGTGTTTAGACCTGTAGTTAATCTGAATTGTGCAACTGCTGTCTTCCGTGGAAGTTCTGATATGGAGTAGGTGTTGTGAAGGAGGCATTCCCATTTCTTGTCTTTAAAGTTTCAATATAAACTTGACAAATTTACGACCATGTAAGGACGACTTCGTGAACCCTGTAAGGAGGTTAGTTCTAGAATCATCCATACGGAGGGTCTTCTTACCCCTACCTACGAACGATTAACCAATCATTTGTAACTTATTAGCCTATGTGAAGCCGGCAAGTCACCGAATTTCACCTAAAGAACCAAACACGAGACTTCATGGAAATCAAGGGAGATCTAACAAATTTGTCGCCAACAAAATTAACTCGCCAGCGTGTTGCCAAAACGCTCGGAAACTATTTCGCTGCCAAACATAATCGGATGAACAGTTTAAAATGAATTGAAAATAACAACCCAGAAATAACTAAAATTAAGGTATTTAATCAATAAATACTTCTAAAATTCATTTTAAAGTACCATTGGGGTTATGTAATAAAATGTTAACATTATGAAATAAGTATCGGCTTTCAGTCATCCTCAACTGAAATTTCTGTCTGAAAAACTTGGTTAAAACTATGAGGATCTTTCAAAACCATGTCTCATCTTCTGCATTTCAACCGGTACCAATTAATTTTAGTTGATGACGGCTGATATACCAAATACTCATTTCACTTTTTTAACATGATATTTAATCAGTGTCCAAAACGTGAACTAAATCGAAGTAATATATATATATATATATATATATATATATATACCCCACATAAAATTACTATTAAATTCACCTTTATATTAACGTTTAATTCAATAATCTGTTTAATTAAAAGTATCGCTAGTAGTAACAGGAAATTGCAAACATATTGAAAGGTCGGTGTGTCTAGTGATTGTTCAATTTGCTCGGGCGTTAACAAACATGTTATTCGAAGGATTACAAGTGATCATCTAATTCGGATTATACTTAAATAATCATAATAAATTCTAATCCAGTAATATATATGGGATTAATTCGGCACTTGCTATATAATTATTACATGTGTATATTTTGTTTTGTGGAGTCGCCATAACAATCTTGTTACATTAGAAACTCAAATATCTACTTTCTGGATTCATCTTAATTCTTTTAGCCTGAAGTCATCTGTATTTCTTAAGAACCTCATGGTCGATTAAACCGACATACAATCCTTGAGTTAAGTTTATTTTACAGTCTTCATTATTTTAGTGTGCACTTTTTTTATAAGATGAATTAGAGTTCTCTGAAAGAAACCACTGAGTGTGAAGTTGACTAACATTGTGAATGAGGACAATTTTCTATCACATCTTTTCCCTTTTTAGGGTCTTAAATACTTTTTATCCTATTCTGTTCACAATCCTCTTTCGCCCATTTTTAATATTTTTGTGTTACTTTTTAAACAATTTAATCTTCTATTTAATTTACTTTACGATGTCCAATATACGTTAAATTATTGTTTATAAATATCAAATGGACTTATCATTAGCCTTACCTTGAACCTGTCTGCTTTCAGTGAACACAAGGACATGCCAACATTTAAATACAGCACACTGTAAAAATTAAATCTTTACACTTTTTAAACGTAACTGGAATCAGCAGCAGTGAATTTACATATTCTAATTATTATTGATAACTTAGTATTGAGTTCTATTCAGACTAAAATTAAAACAAACAAAATGCTTTAGTAGGAATGAAAATAAACTGACTGATTTTTTTAGTTCGTTTCTGTTTGTGAATCTAAATTGCTTGATTCGTAACAAGTTTAGTGATCGTCATGCCGAAAGTAGCTCTGCCTCAGATATTCAAGGAGGATTTCAATGAAAGAATGGAATCATCATATGACCCTGTATAATTCAGGAATTACGTTGAATGATAAAAGCGATACAGTAATCTATGTAACATATTTATACTTCGAAACATCAATATTTATACTTGATAAAATTTCTTTTTTATTTCTTTCTTTACTTTATTCTAACCATTCCCTTTGTAGGTACTTTTACATACCCCATGCCACCTGGGCATTACAGGGACACAACTGTTGGGATAGGATTATCACTCACATAGGTTTTTCCTTACCAACACAAGGGGGACATGGAGCGCCTCCCTGATTGAGTGATCAGGTAAATAAGAGGGCCATCTTCAAGACAACTCAAACATTTGATACAAGACATAACATTCACTCATACATTCATACTAAGCAAGGTGAACATGATATGGATGATTGTGATGGCGTTTGTCAACTATTTGGATCTTGGATTTAGGTGAAGGAAATAAACCACCCAGAAAACTTGTTCCAATGGGGAACCCGGGCTCGGTCTATCTGAGACTAAGTCGTTGCCAATAGATCAGAGAAAAAAATACAAACACTACCTTTTTATTTCGTACACTTTGAATTTTTAATAACAATTGTGGGACTTCTGGGTTATAAAAGAAAGAACACTTTTTATTCTCTTTTTTCTAATCTAGCAGTTTCCCCTTCCTTTTATCATGATAACTACATCAAAAACTAAGTCTATTTATATAAAATTCCGTGGAGGTATTGCTCAAAATGTAAAATTGTAAAATTGAATACCAGTACCTGGTAAAATATATATACAGTCAATATGCCCATTTCACCAATAAATGTTTAAAATGGTCAACTAGTTTCTACAGCCAAGCTGTCATTCTCAAGACCAGATATTGACCAGTACCTGGTAAGTTTCAGCTTTAAACTTTTAAAACACGGTAGGGCTTTTGAAACTAATTCCATCCTCAGCAGATAATATCAAAGGAACCTTCTGCTGAGGTCGGGTTGCAATTGGTATCAAGGATTTCATTATACAGAGAAATACATTTTCTCATGGAATTTCACTTGCTAATGGGACACATGCCCACTCGTTATTTAAGGATTATGGGTAGGCACACAGGTTCCAGATTTAGGAAACAATCTATAACTACAGAGATATAGACCGTTAACATGTTGATTCATCAACCTATATAACTAACACATGTGGGTGTGATTCCAGCAGCCAATCGGTAAACGCAGGGTCTTATAGGCCTGCGCGCCAGCTTTTTCAAACAATCAACCAGCTTCAATTTTAATAATATCACTACATAGTAATTATGGCGGAAGGCATTGTGGTAATTAGATTACAGTACAGAATTTTCACTGGCGTTTGTGGAAAACATGAAAAAAATATAGTCATATTGATCAGCACGGGGATTTGAAGCCATGATCTCCCGCATATGAGTTTCAAACACTATAATAATAATAATAATAATAATAATAATAATAATAATAATAATAATAACAATAACAATAACAATAATAATACCCTCAACAAAGGTCGAACTCAGAGTCGGGTTGATGGATGAGATGAGCTCAAGCTACTATAATTTAGAGGTCTGTGAACGACAAAGGAAGCGGACTACCACGCCTGACGCATCGTAACAGGGGCGGATGAACGAAATTAAACGAAATAGATGAGATGAGATAAGAAACATGGTGGAATGAAATTTGTGGCAGGAGAATGTGGGAGTTTCAAACGTTACTACTTAGAAAATTATATTCACTCCCAGAGATAAAATAGTCAGTACATATAAATTTCATGATACAATTCTGTTAAGGTATGTTAAAAATTATATATAAAATAATGTTGTTCTTTATAGGAAGCCGGATATAATAAGAACAGTTCAAGTGCCGCAGACTGCGGTGTGCAGGACATGTTGCGCGTATGGGGAATGAAAGACGTGCATGGAAGCTTCTTGTAGGAAAGCCAGAGGGAAAACGCCCAGTTGGTAGACAAAGAATGAGGTGGGAGAATAACATTAAATATGATTTGAGGGAAGTAGATTATACAGGAAATAATTGGAAATCATTAGCTGAGGATACGGATGTATGGAGAGATTATGTCCGCGCGGCCATGAACCTACGGGTTCGATAGTGCCAGTGAGTAAGTAAGTATAATGTTCGTGATGTATGTTTAAGATTCTCAATAACTAAAATGACCCCCGGTCGCTTTACGGGCGCTGCACAGGGTAAGGATATTGATGGGGCTGCCAAATCCAACTTTCTCTGTGTATTAGCCCCTACAGAACATGCAATCAATCACAACATTAATAGAATAATATAGAATAAATTGGAGACACCATGTCCTACGAATGCCAAACACCAGGATGACAATAACTGTTTTATGTAATAATCCGAAGGAGAGAGGTAATGTAAGTCGACCTTTAAAGAGATGGTATGAGCAATTTTGAGACGAAACAGGCCAAGAGGTCCAATCCTTGAAGACGATGACGATGTTCCTGGTATGCGGTCTCCTCAAATATTACAATAATTGAAACATTACCACATAAAACATGAGACCAGTCCCATTCTTAGCAGAAGGTTGTCTACAAGATCATCAGAAATCAGTCAGTAGCTGGACGTTAGCGAACAACATTCTGATGAATCCCGAAAGTCCTACAACGTTTTAATTATTCCCATAGTTGAGGAGAGTGCATGGAAGGTATGTAATTTTATATTATGATTTGTTTTATTTTGAGTAAAAATATTTCAATATTTAAAAAAATACGTATTTCTACAGAAAGTGCATGCTCAGAATACAAAATACATACGTTTATAATTCTGTTTAAGCGTGTTATATGTGTGACAAATTTTTAAACGTACAATATATCCTATAAAAAACTCAATTATATACAAAAACGACAACTTTCAGAGTCGGGAACGGAATACATAATGATTAATATTGTATTTCCGATCGTAGTCTTTTTTATTTTAAAATTTGTATGTAGTATGAAGAGAAATAAAAAAAATATAGCCTATAAGCTGCACTATTCATTAATACATTTTTCAGAAATTTTACAAAAATTATATTTCCTGCTTTATTATACGCCACTTCTCGGAAAAAATGAAACACGGCTACAACAATGCGATATCAGATTTTATATAAAATAAAACACAAGTAACATAATATTAAAAAAACTAAAAACATAATTCCTCCTATATAACTCGGATACTAGAAAGTAATATGAATGAAAACAATAAAAAATATATTACATTTAATTATACGGCAATGCCTTCTATATTGAATAGTTGCGACAAGATCTACATCTGCAGTCCACAGACGCATACAACATCGCAATAGGGGAACTAAGGTGGAAGAAAGACCAAATCTGGTTGGAATTCTACTCCACGGACGCTATGATGACAACCGATTGGAGACAAGCAGAATACGACCTCACATATCTGATGACGAGGATGGCAACACATGGGTTCCATCATAGGATCTGTAGGATCAAGAAACATCACGAACCGGACTTCCAGTGCATCTGTGACCTGTACGTTGAACACTGCGACCGTCGTGTCGTGTCGTGTCGGTGGCGAGACGTGTTCCTGAGGGCTTACTGTGGAGGGGACTGAACGGTGGACCATGGTGAACTTAACATTATGCACATTGTGCGCTCTTTATTATTATTATTATTATTATTATTATTATTATTATTATTATTATTATTATTATTATTATTATTATTACACGGTAAGAAATTACATCGTTTCATAAAGTTTTTGATTTAAATCATTAATTATATTTACAATATGCTAAGATAACAATTCTCGCTTTTCTTCTGCGATGTAATTTTAACTCATTTCAATTTTTCCTTTAAGCAGGATACTACATAACTTCTCCATCTTAATTGAAACGTATGCTTTTTTTTTGAAGTCTACATATAGTTAATGTACAGCGACATTATATTCCCATTCCTTTTCTAAAATCTGACTTATACTAGAAATCTGATCTATTGTAGAACTGGTTCTTCTAAATCCACATTGATGACCAACCATTACGTCGTCAATATAGTGAGTAAGTCTGGATAATAACATATTTGTTAGAATTTTGTATGAAGTTGAAAGTAATGAGATGCCCCTGATGCAATTAATTTTATCTCCTTTCTTATACCTACTAGGGCACTCGATATGTAATGGCAACACCTCTATAACATAAAAAAGGTTATTTTTGAAATTACGAACTTTATTTATAATCTGCTGTTATGTTAACCATGTATATGTTGACAAATACTTGGAAGAAGACGAACTACATCTGCAGCACCATTCCTGGATATCTCTAGAGCTTTCTGTATATCAACTCTCGATTAAAATCAAATGTCTCGTGGAGTTTCTTTGATGTTTCTGAATAAGTTACAGTCACACAGGCTCCTGTCTGGTGAATTAACTGGATGTTGTGTACTTCCCAATTCCACCTTCTAAACAACTTATTTTTTGGGCGGTTTACTACATATAACAAATACTACTTTTTCAAGATTTTCAATATTACAGATTTAGACAACAAAAATTATTCAACATACTACGAGATTACAATGATCACCACTAGGAACGCTGATTTACAACTGTGTTGCCATAATTTATCGAATGACCTAGTGTATTGGTAAGATAAAAAACTATTCTTTCCATTCATTTCGAGGACCCTCTTTTTCCCAAACCACTCTAAGCAACCTATGTATTTTGTCCATCAATTTTTCTCCCCCTCTTTTTAAATTACAAATTTAAAGGTTAACGAAAGTGTTGATCAAGTTATCACAGATCTCATCTTAACATTTAGACTACAACAAATCTACAAACGTCGTTTTAACACATTCAGTACCGTAAACCAGTTAAGGCGTTTAAAGAGACTATCGTGTATGCGGCCGTCGGTCAGTTAACTCGTTTTAGAGCGGGCGCGAACAAACCGCGTTTATATTCGGCGCCTAAATATTGTGTTGGCTTAGTATGTCTTGGAGATCATAGATGGCATGTAAATGTACATTTTCTATTTCCGTTTGACACGTTTAACCTTGGTGAATCCTCTTTTATTTTTAAAACAAACAACACATGGAATTCGTTCACCAAAACTTGACTCCAGGCTCCAATGCAGTCGTATATGTTTCTCGTTATCGCGTTGTTGTTTGTGCGTGAGTGAAACCATGGCGAAAGAAAAATATCTCACTGAAGACGAATTAGTGAATGTTTTGTATAATGATTATTCAGGCGATGAACTGATTCCTGAATTAGAAGATTCACAAAGTGAAAGTGAAGATGAACTTCCACTTCCTGAAATTGATACGCCGATACCATGCGATGTCAATCACCCAAGTTATTTCACTATCTAATCCTACTAGGATATCTCCTTTAGGTATGTACAAAATGCGAATTTTCTAGGACTAATGGTTTGTGAATAATGGTCAATTTTCTGAAGTGCCACGAAAAGGGTAGCTGGGGTATTTAAATGGCTGGCCTGTGGGTTTAAATGCCCTGCTCAGAGCCTGGTACTGAATGTTATATTTTGGCAGTAATGGATTAAAGTTCATAGTTAGAAAATTACAAAATTTACTGTAACATTTTAAAGTCGATCTTTAGAACTAATGCATTGCCAAATGAACTAAGGACACACACAAACACATACAAGTGCTTCAATCAACTGTCAGCTACACGTCCGCCATGATGAATGAAAAGTTAATTAAAAATTAAAAGCAAATATTTAAACTTGAACTAACTCTTAATAACTTTTCCTCGTAAAATATCTCTCGTTCTAGTGCGGTGTTCAAAAGGAATTTAATTTGAAAAAATGTACCACCGAGAATAAACACTGTCTTCATATTCTTTTTTTACTAATGAACAAATCTATTTTAAAGCCAGACGTTTAATTAAATGATATTTAAAAAATCATCATTGCTTCAAATTCATCAAAATAGACTGGATAATTTTTAATGTAAACAAAATTAAAAAATAATAAATTAATTGAACATTGTATCATTAAGATACTGAGGTTTAATTTATTTAAAATGTCCCTGATTACCGTTGGTTCGTTTTCAATTAATTTTCTCGTAATAAAACACAGAGATTTTTACACTTTATTTGATTACTAGCTAGTATCCAGTGTGCGCTGCTATGCCTAAATAAATAAATATAATGTGTTTTTATGTTTAGTTGAATAAGGGAGAATAATTATAAATTTATATTTTTGTAGTTATTCCGTGCTGATTACCCAGCGTTCCCCGGCAAACTACTTATCGCGATCTTCTTGACATAAATGAGCTGAAATACGAAAATTAATGTGTTTTATGTTTAGTTTAATAAGTGGGGCAAAACATTTATAACGTAATTATTTTTAGATCCCCGTGCTGTGTACCGGGCGTTGTCCGGGAATCTACTCATCCTAATCTTTTTGACATAAATGAGCTGAAAGACGAAATTAATGTACTTCTTATGATTAGTTGAATAAGTGCAATGAAAAATAATTATATATGTATATCGTAATTATTTTAAGATTCCCGTGGTGATTACCCGGTGTTGCCGGGAATCTACTTACCTCGATCTTCTTGGCATAAATGAGCTGAAAGACAAAATTCGTTATTGTGAGTTATCCGTAAAAGAATACCCGCCATGCTTGTATAGGAATCTACGTAGGCCCCTACTTGTCTCGATCTTCTTGGCATCAATGAAAGACAAAAATGGTTATTGTGAGTTATACGTAAGAGATAAACATATGCTGTCGCGGACTTTTTTGTACAGCTTTTAGAGATATTTAATTCTGAGTACATTCATTTTATGTATTTGTAATGGTTTAGGCAGCGTAAGCTATTTAAGCGTCCAAAGAGCTACTTTCTTTACGTTTTCCACTACAAAGGGCGATTTTTAAGGATGTAGGAGTTAAGTTTCACAACTCTCTTATAGCCTAAGTTCATCCCGGGAATCTCCTAAACATTTTGTAAAAAGCCCCATCACAATCAGATCAACGGTATGGCCGCGCATAAAGTACAAACAAACAAACAAACAAACAAACAAACAAACATTCATCTTTATATATGAGATATGTGTTTTCAGTAAAATTGTACTCACAAATTGATGAAATAATTAATATTTCTTTAAAGTTTCTCTATCACACAATTATCTTCAGTCGCTAACGAGTCCATTTATCACAGTTTCTTCTCTTTTTCACTCACTGCATCGCTATGACAACACAATTGACTCGCTCCCAACCCTTGGCGGTGATGAGGCAATGGGTTGGCTATGACACTCACTGAAGTTTGTAGGCAAATAAGCCTAACTAAATTAGGAAAGCTCAAGGAACTCCGTTAGGGGAGTACCCATGTCGGAAAAACTCTAGTTTGATTTCCATCGTAAATTTTGTAAGGCCTACAGAATAACAGGACGTTCATAGAGTTGACGCTATATGGAACCATATATCTGTGAAATCCTACAAAAAGTGTATAGAGTTGTCGCTAGATGGAATCACGTAGCTGTAAAATTGAAATGACCAACCTGTGGAATAAATTCTCTAACGTTGATCAGAAATTGATTTACAATGACTTCACCCTTTATAACCTAACAAAATAAATTACATGCATATTATTTACTGAAGTGTACACTAATCTGATGAACACTAACCTAACAAAATTAAGTTAATATATTGAAATACGGTGTAGAATTAATTGTGAATGTTGGTAACACCGATTTTATTGCCATCTTGTTGAAGTGCATGTGCACTGCGGTTCTGTAGAACCTTGAAGAAATCATTGCATACATAAATAAATATTTAATAATTGTAACAAAAATGTTATGAGTACCGCTGTAAATGTTTAAAATAGTACGAAATGTTAGCAAAGGCAGACGAAGTACGTAGAGTAACAGATTTACAAGGACATGGTATGGAAAATTAAGTGGAAATTAATCTATAGTTGAGGCTCCATGTCTTAATGAAGGACGTATGGAGTATATACATTAGTTTCCAAATTAAAGCAACAAACTGAAATGTTTACTTTCTATCTTAATTGTCCCACAAAATATTACTGGCTCATACTAGAACAAAAGGACTAAACACAGTAAACATTCTAACATAATTCTTCATAAAATAACAGAAATAAAAATGATTTTTTTCAAAAGTGATCTTAAGTTAACACTCAGTATCCAGAAATGTGGTTACAAGTGCTCAATATGGCGTGGTGTCACCTCTGGTAGCAACACAGGCCTCACAACGACGGTTCATGCTGCAGAAGAGGTCATCCATCTGATTTTGAGGTATGAACGTCCATTCGTCCTGCAGAGCAACTCTCAAGTCCTCAAGAGTGAATGATGGATGATGACGTGAAGAAACTCGTCTCTTTAGCAAATTCCAAACATACTCTACCGGATTTAAGTCGGGAGACCAAGCAGGCCAATCCATTCCAGCTAGGTCTTCAATTTATTGGAATTCATAAACGACCGCTGCTCTGTGTGGATGAGCATTATCGTCCATCAGCAGGAAGTCTGGACCGAAAGTATTTCGAAACAAGCGCAAATGAGGTAACACGATCTCGTCACGATACCTGGCAGCGGTTAAACCTTGTCGGTTTACCGTACAACTTCCTGTAGAGGTGTTCGAGCAGTTATCATAATGCCTGCCCACACCATTATTGATCCACCTCCATATGAGTATCTTTCCAGAATGTTTGATGGCCGAAATCGTGTTCCAGATTCTCTCCAAATGCGAATACGTCGAGAATCGCTCTGAAGACCGAATCTGAACTTATCTGTAAAGAGGGCATTAGTCCAGTATTCGTCCAACCAACTGATATGTTGTTGGCTCCATTCTCGACGTCTTTTTTTGTGATCGCGTGTCAGGGGTACACATACAGCGGATCTCCGACAGTAAAGACCTCTGTGTTGAAGCCTTCTGTACACTGTTTGTCGCGATACAAATGTTCCAGTGGATGCTGTGAAGTGAGAAGCCAGTTGTTGTGCAGTACAACACTGTTCCGTCTTGCCCTTATTGTCAGGTAACTATCCTCTCTTTGTGTGGTGACTCTTGGTCGTCCTTGCCCTGGTTTTCGGGTTACATTTTCTACCTCTACAAATTGCCACATCCAGGAAACAACAGAACGATACACATAGCCTAGAGGCCATATCAGCTAGAGACTGTCCGGCTTATATTCTCCCTATCGTCCTACAACGCAGGGAGTCTGCCTGGCGTCTTCTCTGTGTCGTACTGCACCTGAACGTTTACACAGTGAATGCTGAAGTGGGACTAAAGAGAGTAAACATAAAGTACCCTTTGATAGGTGCACCGATGTTATCACTTCATTGATTCTACAAAGACAGGAATGCTATCTCAAATAGAGGATATGATTATACAGACATTTGCTTACGTTCTACTGCCACTTGGTACTATTCTATTGTATATTGGACACACGAAGGCGAAATTTCAGTTTGTTGCATTAATTTTGGACATATATATATATATATATATATATATATATATATATATATATATACAGTGCGATCAGTATAGCATTGCACAGCAGACGCGGGGTTTGTGCTGTGCGGTGACGAAGGCTTACCACACGGGACTTGAAATGTGCGCAGACTCAGCAGTTTACAAGCACATCCCACGCATTCACGATCGCAGTAAGATTGTGAGCTTAGAGTAGATAAGGTGCTCGCTCGCTTTTTCTTGTGTACTGAATGATGTGTGTATAAGTTATTTCAATTTTAAAATTTGTATATAATAAAACAGGCGTGTATAAGTGTAAATTGAATGACATGTGTATAAGTATAAAGTGTAGACTGTATAATGACTAATAATTTTTCTACTGAATAACGTGAATTTATTTATGATCAATATTTGTTAACTCAGTCTGCCAGACAAGTACGAAGACTTTTTGAAACACGATTCCCGGGTGTAAAAATTCCGTCACATTCAACAATCCATAATCTGTACAACAAATTTTATAAAGAGGTGTCAAAAATGTATGGACAACGAAGGTGAACAGTTCCAGCACCTGCTTCAATAAAGTTAGTAAGTACGACTATTTGTAAAATAGTTACGGAAATGTGTTTGGTTGTATCACCGTGATCCTACGCTATCCGTTCCCCGCCGCGAGTGCGTCAGCAGTGTATAGTGAAATACGCGCCTGATGTCCAGTGCTACAATGATCGCACTGTATATGTATGTATATATATATATATATATATATATATATATTTACATATATAAGCTAAATGTGATCTAAATAACATAAACCATTAAAGATGTCAGGTAATCAGAACTTAACTTATTTTTTTATAATTAAGAGCCTCTTTTGACTCTTCATGGAAACTATATACCTTAAATAGAATATAAAATAGTAATTAACCAAAAATACATTTTGATAAATCAGTTTTCATTATCCACCATTTGTTTAAACAACTATGAAAACAACAAAAATCCTTCATTCAGGCTGGTCAGCACAGGGATCTGAACTCGTGATTCTGGAAAACGAGTCTCAATCGTCAGTGATTAGCACAACATGTTTTCAATCACGTGAATATTTGTGTAAGCAGTTGCTCACGTGAAAATTGTTATCAAGTTGGCAGTTTAATAGACTTGCAAGCCACAGTTTCTTCATTACTATAAGGTTGGTACGCGTGAAGAAGTGCAAACAAATGCAGTAGCTTGATGAAGTTGGAAGTAATGAAGTTAGTTTGAGAAACTTGTGGCAAATGTCTTGCAAGTCACCATCAATCATGGTGACGTCATAATGTGTGTCACCGTAACAAGAGAGGGCATTTAAACACAATATTTATCAGATGATACAGAACAGGACAAAATCCAAAGCATTATAGAGCTTGTACAAATCAGAAACGTGGCTGAAGGTTGAGCACATTTCAACACATTAAGTTGATATATATACCAATTCCTAGCTAAATTCATGTTATACTACAAACAAACTTACATAAGGTATTATTTCGCCGACACCGTCTATTGTGATAACTATAGAAACGAATTCGTCTATTACGATGCGAGATTGGGAAGTGGTTTTTACAGAATCGAGGTAAATTTTTAAAAACCGAGAGACAGCGAGATTTTGTAAAACACTTCACAAACGTGCGTTGTATATTATTTTTTCCGCGATGGTATTTTGAAAATAATAAATAATAGTAAAATAATAGCATCTTTGTTGGAAATATTTGCGTTCATTATAGACAATTGACTAACGTTAACCTGTGGCCAATGTTTATTAGTTGAAACAAGAGGAGGCCTAAGATCAATATTAGTGAAGGAGAAATTATTACGAGTATAATACATTCTTAAGAACATTCTTGGAGCAAAGAGTCACGAATAGATATCGTGCGTAAATGGAGAGAACTCCAACGGTAGGATACATGATCTTTATGGGGAACGTGGGGTATTAAGTACATTTAAGGTTAGGATATTCTATGGACAGGGCCTTTCGCACAAAAGAGGAATCTGAGAGAGACTTTAGAAAGGTTGTTGGAGAACGCCAAGAATTGGGTTAATAAAGCATTAACCGTGATTTGATAGATGTAAATTATAATGAAATATCTCAATCATAATGGTGAACATCTATCTATCTACGGGGTTTTACAGCTGCTGCCGTCCTCCCGTGCCAAACCTCCAAAGCCTACGATCTTGGGCATCTTCAATGCATTACTATCTTCATGCTTTCCTTCCATGTTAACTTAGGTCTCCCTCTTTTCTTCTTTCTGCTCGGTTGCCATTGATGAAGTAGTTTCGGCTATCGCTCATCATCCATTCTTACTAATAGTGAACATAAAAATAAACTATTAGAGTACTAATAATACACTAACTAACTCGCTGGAATTACCTAGCCAGTAAGTTCATGGCCGCGCGGACATAAGTTCTCATCCCTATCTAGAGCTAATATTTTCCAATCATCTCCTGTATGATATACTTCCCTCAAATTATGTTTAATGTTATCCGTTAGCCTACCTTCTGGGCTATTTGCCTCTGATTTTCCTTCAAGAAGTTTCCATGCTCATCTTTCATTCTCAATCGTGCCAGATGTCCCGCCCATTGCTGTCTATGAGACTTAAATCTTATTATATCTGGTTTTCCATAAAGATCATGCAGCTCATTGTTATGTTGTTTTCCCCATTCGCCTGCCTGTTCATTTCACTTTGGAACAAAAAAAGTCCTCACAACTTTATTCTCAAATACTTATATTCTTTACTGAGAGAAAGAGAAGAGAGAGAGAGGAATACAGAGGAAGAGAAAGAGAGAAGAGAAAGAGAGGAAGAGAAAGAGAGATAGCGAGAGAAAGAGAGGGAGAAAGAAAGAGAGAAATAAAAAGAGAGGAAGAGAGAGAAAGAGAGAGAAAGAGAGAGAGAAAGAGAAAGAGGGAGAGAGAGAAAGTGAAAGAGGGAGAGAGAGAAAGTGAAAGAGGGAGAGAGAGAAAGAAATATATATATATATATATATATATATATATATATAGAGAGAGAGAGAGAGAGAGAGAGAGAGAGAGAGAGAGAGAGAGAGAGACTTGGTCTTATAATGAAGTAAGAACTGATAATAATTTGACTTAGTATACAGGTCAATATAATTTAATTTAGCATTTTGGTTGTTTACTTATAAAATTCGTAATATAATTGTGTAAGTTTAATAATATGTCAGTGAACGTTGCGTCCCATTTGTGATGGTTGTGGTACATTCCATTTCAATCCATTAACGTTTAACGTCTCACCTTATACGTTCATTTTACATGACACACGCCACCCGAGCATTATAGGTTGAAAGGATCTACCGGTAGAAGGTTTTAAAATGTGGATCACACACACACACACACACACTTTCTTAATCATACAAGGACATGGAGGGTCTCCCGAATGACTGATTACCTTAGCCTCAGAACCTCTTCCCAAACAGCACAATATAAGACGAAACACACCGTTCACATACATTCATACTAAACACGGCGAAGATGATAATGAAGGTTATGATGGCCAGATTATTTTATAGTACATGCCACTTAAAATAATCCGTTTTTAGGTATTTCATAAGATCGCAAAATACTAAAATGACACATGGTATGAAGTAAACGATACTGAGATTTCACTCTATGCCATGACAAATCTTGTCCACTGATCTACCAGCTGCCTGCTGACCTCATATCCATATGTGTCAATCACTGAGGTTGACGATTATCCAGCTATAGAAATGGTGATATATGGTCAGCATTTCCTGTATCCCAGCTGTTATATTTGATTTGCTTAATTTGATGCTAAGTGTTAACCCGTCCCGCGTACTAGCAAAATTCCACATTTCACCCCATGGGAATGTGGATAGGAACCACCACTTTGGGTCAACGCATGATGCCTTATAATGCACGGTAGAAGTGCGAGATATTGACCCATTAAAATTTGCATAATGAAATAAAATGGAAAACAGAAAATTAATTTAAAAATATTCAAGAAAATTTAGAAAAAATAAAGATTATAATGTCACACTTTGTCATTAAGTTGTTTATTCAAGTTTACAAAACGTGAGGTGGGTTTTATTTGTGCAATTATTCATTTTGCATTTACTGTACTATAAAAAGTCTCTACAAAATTATCCAATGAATTTTATATTTTCAACATCGACTGCCTGGCTGCCATTCATGAGCTTGAAAGACCTTTCGTTTCATTTGATTTCTGTTCACTTCATAAAATTGATTGATGGCTGTACAATTTGCATAATTCGACACAAGAAATGGTTAATATTTCCAACTCTTTCTTCTTCGTAAAAAAATATATAATTGGATAACTTAACTTCTATTGCACTTCGTTCAATAAACTTAAAGAATGGGTTGATAGGAATGCACGAGTACATCCTGAGACTCGAAGAACCGAGTTCAATCTTTGACACTTTTCTAGTTTCCTTCAACAGAACTTGCATAATCCGATACAAAACATGTCCACACTGTGATTTTGGGATAATGTTGATTTTTAACCAGGGAGCAGGATTCGATTCTAGATCGGGACCAGTTTACTTGGTGAGGTCGTTCGAGATTTTTCCTCATCTGTAAGACAAATGCCAATAAACATTAAGGCCAAATAGTTTCCCAACACTATTTGTGAATGATGATAATTCATATTTCTTTAGTACGAGTATGAATGAGTGAATGAATGGTGTATCTTATCTCAAATCTTCATGCTGACTCGGTGTTAGCTTCGCATTGAGCTGATCATTCGGCGAACCCCTCCATAACCTTGCCTGTAATTTAATTTATTTTACTTATGAAGTATTATAGAAAAATCATGAGGTCCCATACTGGCCAAAATTCCATGAGAAAATTTCTCCCCCCATGGGGACTCGAACCAAGTTAAGTCCCGTTGCTCCGAGCCATGGCATCTTGCCTTTAACCACTCGGTTACGGCGCCGTTGGTGACAAGACCAACAAAAGACTTAAGCTAAGTTTGGGGTATAATATTCTGATGGATCTTAAGGGAACTGGATATCTGAATATGAACTGTATTTAATTTGTTAAGAATAAGGACCAGTGGAAGACCATTTAGTCCAAGATCCGGCTGCAAGATTACTACGTTCATTGAGCGTATGAATAAAATAAATTTTTTTCATAAAATTGTGAATTACTGAATACATTTTTACCGAGATGCCTATTAAAATTCGCCCGCCAGTATTTTAATTAAAATATAATTTATTTATTTATTCGAAATAATTTGATTCACTTATTATTAAAATTAATTATAATCCAGTTCGCGAAATCTATGTACAGAGCTTGAAAGGTTTCGGTTGCCATTGCACACTTGGCCGTAAACCTCCTCGCGGTTACAGCAGGCTGTGACACCAATCGGTAACAAAATGGCGGTAAGTACGTATTTATTGTTTTATATTGTTCCCTCGAAGCGGGAAGTAAAACCACTGCCCTTTATGTATACTAGATACAATGTATATACAAACATATATCCAAAAGGTTGTGTTAATGTACATTACACGAAACAAATCACTGCATTTTAAATTAACTGAACTTTATTTGGAACAACATAAAACAAATACGTACTTACGCCATTTTATTACTAATTGGTGCCACAGCCTGCTGTAGCCGCGAGGAGGTTTACGGCCAAATGTGCAATGGCAACCAAAACGTTTCAAGCTCTATACATCAATTTCTGCGAATTGGATTATAATTTATTTTAATAACAAGTGAATCAAATTATTTCGAATAAATAAATAATATTTAATTTTAGGAAGTTATATTTTGAGGTTATTTTTATTATATTATTTTTGGTCTGGACATCTTAATATTGAGGTAAGATGTCCAGACCAAAAATAATATAAATAAATAATAATTTAATAATACTGGCGGCCGACTTTTAATAGGCAACCCGGCAAAAAATGTATTCAGTCATTTACAGCTTTATGAAAAAATTGATTTAGTTCATACACTCGATGAACGTAGTAATCCTGCAGCCGGATCTCGAACTTAGTGTTAATGTGGCTTTGAATCTAAGGGTTCCATAAACTATAGTGAGCGAGCGAGTTTAACTTATTCTTTTCATAAGGTCTTTTTTTTTAAAGATATGCATTATAGAAAGTATTTATTTAGGCCTTCAACAACCTAGTCAGCGGTGTATGTTGTTTTTTACTTAGCGTCGAAGGATTCAGACTTTCGTGAAACTTTAATCAACTCAAATTCTTCTCTTTCTCTCTCTCTCTCTCTCTCTCTCTCTCTCTCTCTTGTCTTTTATCTCTGTCTAATCTGGTGTCTCTACTTTACAAGTCTTGGATCTTGTGGCGTTGAGAATTCCTTTCATGGAATTAGAAGAAGCCAGCAATGGCAGAATGTTCGATAGCAGGAAAACACTCAAGAGGAAGAAAAGGAAGATTGCATTACCCTGACAACCTAGGGGATGTGTTGTACTCTTCAAATAGAAGATAATAGCAAGAAAATTGTTCTAAATCTCAGACGACCAACTCACAAATACCTGTTTTTACCACCATCAAATTTGTTAAGTAAAGAAGGATATATGTATCAGCGATTTTTTTTTCACTTCCGAAACCAAGAAATATTTAAACCTGGGCCATTCTATGCTACCTGTGAATATTTAGTCGGAGAACAAAAGACTGTTAGTGTCATGTTTGCCAATGTGATAATAAACGGTCCCACTATAGCCAATTGTCAACATGTTTACTCATATAATAGTTACAGGATTCTATTTCAGGAGTCCACCTACATTAGTCGACAAGTTGTGAAAATGGCTAAGTTAGAGTGAGAAAATGGGCAAGTTAGGTCAACAGATTAGTTTAGCGTTAACATGTTTGTTAGAAGATTTTTGTGATAAGTTGCCTATACTGTCTGATCAGTAACATGTATATTTTACATTGTAAATATGGTGATTTTATTTTACTTTTTGCTCAACTTTTCACTTCATTCTAAGAAATTTATGAATTTTTTTGGGGGGAAAAAATCAACATATGTATTTCTCTCAGGTATATATTCACATATTGCAAAAATAAACTGTGTGTTTTCCAGTTTATTTATTTGGATTTGTGTAGGTGGCATGGAACTCCATAAACCTGTACTTGAACCTGCGAGTTGCGTTCGTAGTTTAGATAATATATGATAGGTTACTACACGGATGCGCAACTCAACTAATATAAACATTTTCAACCAGGGAAACATTCATAACCAGGGAAAGTACCTTGGTTGGCATTGTAGTGCTCTATAGGAGCACACGTTAACTGGAACAGGAGTATGCATGCGATGTGACGGCGCAAGACAGCAACGCAGCCTAGTGCGCAGGTGCGGTGCATACGAAAGTGAACAGAATACAGACGCAGTGGTTCTATGTGGTATACCTCATTTCCCAATCAACTAAGGTACTTTCCCTGTTCATCACTATGTCATTCTGAGTATGGTATTAATAGATTGGCGACTGAAAATATATTGAGTATTGATGTCATGCTTACACCATCCGCGAGAGTATTGCATCGTGGAGGAAGACATTACGTGGCCGTTCAATGCATATCGATTGGTCAGTATACTCGTGTCTTTCACATAGTTACAAGCGGGGCTATGATGACAGATTACACAGGTCAACATGATTCTTGTCTCATGAGTACCAATAGTTGTAATTAATGCAGTTTTTTTATCTTCTTTTCAAATATGTATTCGGAATTTCTCCATCACCCACAGTTTTTTATTTCAATTTCAATTAATGGATTTAAATGATTATGTTCTTAATAAAAGTTTTTTCGTCTATTTGTCCATTGAGCGATGAACACGGGGAACACTTTGTTCATGAGATTTCAGCTATGGAAAAGATATATCAAGGCAAATGGAATACTAATATGCTGGCCGATTATTGTTGGACTATCAAGAGGGATCCTCCACAGGCGAAATATAGCAGAAAATCGTCATTTTTTACTTTCTAAATGAGTCCGAATGTTCGAATATTGTGTAGTTACGAATGTAGAAAATATTAAATTGTTTGAAATTATAAATTCCTGTCTCTCGGAAACCTTGGGTGCTGGAGAAAAAAATACTATTAGAATTACATATTTTTCTTTCTGAGACAAAAAAAGTATATTTTTTGTTGTTCAGTGTTATTAATAATTGTTCAGTTTAATACAACTATAGAGAACATTTGCACCTGAGCAGGGACTTGAACCCAAGATCTCCAGCTTTTCGAAATGACGATTTACTTTTGAGCTTCTTTGGCACATCTTTCGCAGCAAGCACACAATTCTCTCTCCTTAATTCCGAAAGTCCCTTAGTTGTGAAAATTTGTTCACAATACTTGTGGATGCTTGTACTGCAAAAGTTTATGATTGGTTTTTAATTCCGGCTCAAATACAAATTTTTCGCAATAATGCCGCGAGTGATTTCCAATTTATCTAGATGATTTGAAATTCAAGAGTGGCGTTTGTTTGGACTATTATTTAACGAATAAAATTAAGCTGATTACTCAAAAGTTATTATTTAAATATATTTATCGTTATTTTAAAATATTTATAGGCTGATATTTAATGTAGTCCACCGCTGTGGTCTCAAGGTAGCGTGCTGCTTTGTCACGCAGCGTGCCCGGGTTCGATTGCCGGTCCGGAGAGGCTCCTGGGTGAGGTTTTTTTCGGGTTTCTCCTCACCTGTAAGGAAGCTTAGAGCCCAACGTTCCCCGAAAATCATCCGGCCATCATCATCATCCTTATCATTATCATCATCATCATCCTTCACCGGTGTGGAAAGCAACGGGAAGCTACCACACGTAATTCCCTAGTAAAGCTGCAAAGCATAGCATAAAAATGCTATGATTGCAGTGAAAGACCTTCCCTCGGGCAGAATTACTATGGATGGATGGATATATAATGTAAATGGCGATGTTTGAAAACAAATCAGAAATATGAGGTTATATATATTTACCGCAACTTGATCATATTATTTATTGCCAAATAGGATCGCAATATTGTAAGTATTCAGCCTTGTGGATAAATAAAGAAACACTTCAAACTGTATATTATAATCAACTTTATAGGTTATTAATTAATTTTTTGTAAATAACTCAGTAAAATCAAGGAATCTATTCATTATTTACTACATTCAATGTATTTGTTGGAGAAAAATAATGCTCTGAGCTGTTCAGAATATTAAAAAGGGGGAGCTTTCTTTATCACAAAAGCAAGAGCTATTAAAGAGAAATCGGTAAAGAGCGAGGTGAAACAAAACCGTATTTGTTGTAAAACAAAATTCATTGAATAGTGATTGGTCATTGACTACCATTTGGGGCATGAGTTAAATAGTCATAAGTAATGCCACGAGTGATTTCGAATTTATCTAGATAATTTGGAAATCAGGAGTGGCATTTGTTAGGACTATTTAACGAATAAAATTAAGCTGTTTACTCACAAATCATTATTTAAATATAGTTATTTTAATATATATAATGTAAACGGCGATGTTTGAAAACAAATGAGAAACGATTGGTACGCTTCATTTGCTTCTTTTATTCATCACTGCAACCCTATCATATTATTTATTGCCAAAGGAACGCAATGTTGTAAGAATGCCCTCCAGTGGAGAAAAATGAAACACACCAAACTGTATATTAATTAATTTCTGATGTCCTATGATGTAAATATGACAATTATATTTTTCTGGAATGGTATTACTTGGGGAAAAATACATTTAAGAAAGCGCCAACAGTGGTTTCTTTTTTGGTGGTATAATCAATTGCTACAAATGTTTTTATATTAACTCCCGCATGCGCTACGTGTTGACATTCATGCACTATATATACAATCTGGTAGCCGTATTTCTTAGTGAGTCAGCCACTGCAAAATAATTCTATTACCTATTCAGAATGTTAAAAAGGAGGTGCTTTCTTTATTATAATAAACTTTAGTTGGTAAATTCTAGGCGAAACACGACTGTGATTGGTTGTAAATAAAAAATAATTGAAATGTGATTGGTCATTGACTCCCATTTGGGGCATGAGTTAAATAGTCTTTGTAATTACATTAATTATGGCCTGTAGATGCTTGACTGGAAAAATAAATTCTATATCTAACTAATTGAACAAAACTCGCCAAATTTTCATCGTAATCTGATAAATGGTGTAGGAACGCATGCGGGCGAAACAAAGAAACACACACACACATATATATATATATATATAAACGTGAAGAAAAATCTCTTTGTACCCCTTTTTAAGCACATTGAGCACACGGAGGTGTGTGATATTTGGCATAATTAAAGTTCATTTAGAGAACTAGTACAGAAAAATAAAATTAAAAAAAAAGTTAGTTCTGCCGTTCTTAACTGCAAGGCAATATTTATTGAACGTCTACATGGTGCAAGAGTTAAATTTCTTCCAGAGAAACATGTGATGTACAATGGCAATGTCCAAAAATATATCTGTCGTGTTTAACTGCAAGGCACTAAAATCCAGTGCCAAAACTTCCATTTAAACTATAGGGAAGTAATACATGTACATGTGTTAATCATAGAGGTAGACGATCATCCAGCCAGTGTAGGGGTGACATGTGGTCAGCATATCGGGTCCATCAGTCGTTGCAGCCGGTTTTCTCAATGTGGAGCCGCTACTTATTGTAGCTACCCAAATTCCTCATGATGCTGGGTTCTAATTTTAGTATACTATAACCCCCATCATCAGTTACACTCCAACATAAATATACATATTTTGTGACGTAGGTATACAAATTTCTGATTCAGTTATGATTAAGGTCAAATAAACAATTTTTTGTAGCTATTTACGAGCTTTAGTGTTATCAATAAAAAACTTGAAAACAGTTTTTTCCCTACCCTTGAGACAAAATAATTAAGGAACTTTTTCTCATCTCCTTGTCAACAGATTTTCTTTTTATATACATCCATCCATAGTAATTCTGCCCAAAGGCAGGTCCATCACTGCAATCATAGAATATTCATGCTATGCTTGCAGCTTTACTACGAAATTGTAGGTGTGGTAGCTTCCCGTTGCTTTCCACACCGGTGAAGGATGATGATGATGATGGTAAGGATGATGATGATGGCCATATGCTTTCGGGGACCGTTTGGGCCTTAGAGTTTTCCTGATATTGTCTTACAGGTGAGGAAAAACCCCGATAAAAACCTCACCCAGAAAAACTGCCCCGACCGTGGATCGAACCCGGGCCCGCTGAGTGACAAGGCAGCACGCTACCTCGAGACCACAGCGGTGGACTTTATATACATATATGGTGATAATATAAGTGCATAACAATGTCAAATAAAATACGTTTTAAAACTAATAATGTCTATTACAATTTAAAACTAATACAATGTATAATATAACATAAAGAGAGGTAATAAGTGCCGTGACATGTTATTTACGGTCGATTTTCGACCATTGGGCGAACACTAGTATCTATACAGTATTACGCAATCGGCAAAACAACAAGAATTTTAACACAAGATACAATGAACACTTTAAAGATTTTATTAAACACGAAGAAAAATCAAGTACTGCCAAACATGTACTGGAAACGGGTGATCAGTTCAACAAAATCGATTATACCCTGTCAATCTTACACAAAGAGAAGAACAGCAACAAAATTAGTATCCTAGAAGACATGGAAAATTTAAGAGAAGAAAGGAATACAGACATTCTAAACGAAAACACACCCACAGACCTGAACTCGTTATATAACTTACTAACATCAGTACCAAATGACATGCCGAAGATAGAACATGTTTTGAAAGACCTACATGGTTTTAATTAATTGACGATTTTTTTTAACAGAAATC
Source organism: Diploptera punctata (assembly GCA_030220185.1). Taxonomy (NCBI): domain Eukaryota; kingdom Metazoa; phylum Arthropoda; class Insecta; order Blattodea; family Blaberidae; genus Diploptera; species Diploptera punctata. The sequence goes on from JASPKZ010000826.1 coordinate 908,582, forward strand.
CATTTTAGTTGATGACAACTGATATATCAAGTACTTATATCGATATTGTAACATACTGTGAAATTTTAAACAAATATTTAATTAATTCTTATTCTTCCGCTTTTCTATTGTTTTATTAAAAATATTAAATAAAATAATCCAATATATGCTATAGGATAAAGGTATATTGCGAATTTAAAAGTTAGGAAGGAAGGAAAGAGGGACTGAAAAAAAAGACAGAGGTGGGGGCGGGCAATGGGCAGGCAGATATTACAAAGATTATTGTTTAACAATAAAATTTTAAAATTATTTTGTTATAATTTAAAGATGTTTCAGCTAAGAGATATATTAAAGAAGATTAATTTCATACTTAAGTTGCAATTAGAAGAAGAGACTATCATCTGAAGCCGTATTTCACTCTAGTACTGACATCTGCCTCCACATTAATGGGGTATTATTAATATTTTGCAATTACTGATGCTAGCTCAGATATATTACGCTATAATCTGTTTCCCTGGAAGCAATTACAAACCTATATATTACGCCTGGCGAACAGAACCGGCAAGGAATTTGTATATTGTACCTTCCAGTCTCGTGTAAACTGACCTCACATACCATCCAATCAAAATAACATACATAAAGATTTAATACTAGAATATCACAGCCAACGAACTCTCAGGCGCAGCAGCAGAAGGGACTATACGACTTTCATTACAATATATAATTTTATATTGAGCATTCTTTCAAATTGGGATGCCTCCATGGCGAAAGCCGTAAGACGCTCACTCTCACCGCCGAGGTCCCTAGATCGTGTCTCGTTCACTCCATGTGGATTTCGTGATGGACCAAACGGAGCTTGGACAGGTTTTTTCGGAGTTTCTCTCGTTTCCCCCTGCCACCGTTTCTTCATACTAATCCATTTCATTTCGTTCATCTGCCCTTGTGTTGGTGCGTCAGGCGTGGTCGGCCGTCACCCTAGTCATTCATAGACCTATATACATATATCTTTAACAGCTCCTGCTTTTGTGATAAGGAAAGCTCCTCCTTTTTAATATTCTGAACAGCTCAGAACAATATTTTTCTCCATCAAATACATTGAATATAGCAAATAACGGACAGGTTCCGTGATGTTATTGAGTTGTTTACTAATAAAAATAAATTAATAATCTATAATGTTGATTATAATATAGAGTTTGATGTGTTTAATTATTTCTCTAATAGGGTTCATTCTTACAATATTGCGATCTTATTTCGCAATAAATAATATGATCAAGTTGCAGTGTATATAAATAACCTCACATTTCTGATTTGTTTTTCAAAATCGCCGTTGTCAGTAAATATATAAACATTTTAAAATAATTATATTTAAAAAATGATTTGTGAGTAAACAGCTTAATTTAATTCGTAAAATAGTCCTACCAAATTCACTCTTGATTTCCAAATCCTCTGGATAAATTGGAAATCACTCGTGGCATTAGTTATGATGATATTAAATTAGTTGTCCTAGTTTTGTTTATTCTGGAATTTATTACAACTTATTACACAGGAAATGAAACCTCAAAACTGGCCAAAACTTAAAAAGAAATAAAAACATTAACATAACTTATAAAACAGGAAAAAAAAAACAACATAATATACAATGACATAGAAGAACACAGCAAATTAAACAACAATATAGTCTACAAACTAACGTGTAAAGATTGTAATAAATTTTACATTGGCAGGACAAGCAGAAATTTAAATTCAAGATATAAGGTACACCTAAAAGATTTCATGGACGCGGGTGATAAATCAAGCTATGCTAAACATCTCATTAACGCAGATCACCAAATGAACACAACTGAAAATACTCTTACGATAATCCACAGTGAAAACATTCCAGCTAGGATAAATATATTTGAAGACCTCGAAATTATAAAGGAAATAAACAACACCTTACTTCTTAATGAGAACGCACCCCAAACAAACAACCCATTATATTAATACAAGTCAGTTGCTGCTACAAACACTTGGAGTAACCTATATATCATCGTAAACAACAAGTAGCAGAACCTCAACCTGCTGATGATGGAGGTTAACTTCCGAAAGCGCTCCAGTTAATTTTATATACACCATTTTAACAAAGTTGAGGACGACGGCACCTGCCAACAGGTACATTTTAATTTTTAACTTTTATCTTACTATATTAGTTTTCATATCTTACCTCATAAATTAACAAATTACCTCATAAATTGTTAATTTATGAAGTAATATGTGAAAACTCAACATAATTATTCATTAAGGAGAACCTCATAATGTTACTTCCTATTGTAATTTATTAAGGTTTTACTAAATTCAGTTAAACATAATCCACTACAATTATTAGTTAACCCGACCACGTTGGAATTTCCTCTGTGACACAGAACACAACAAACTAAGAAATTGCAAAACTGAAAATTTTAACATAAAGTTTACAATACATAGTTATACTAAAAATTTAGTCCCTTAAATAAAAAAAAAATGTATTATTCATATAGATGAGCCCATAAAATGGCGGTTGAATATTCTATTATAATACAATTCCTGTTTTTACCGATACTTCTATTTTATATGTTCCTGGCTATTTAACAAAAGCAGCTATATTACCTATCATGTGCACTGAAGCTTCTTGTAGGAAAACCAGAAGGAAAACGCCCAGTTGGTAGACCAAGAATGAGGTGGGAGAATAACTAACTAGGATTTGAGGGAAGCAGGTTTTACAGGGAATAATTGTAAAACATTAACTCAGATTGGGATGTATGGAGAGCTTATGTCCGTGCGGCCATAAACCTATGAGTTCGATAGTGCCAGTGAGTTAGTATCTCTCATACCAAAGAGAATGTTGGTCACTGAAATTTTGTTGATGTAATTTTCTTGAATACTTGATATTGTAACCTCATAGACTTAAGAACTATTCAGGGGAAAACATTATTTGATAAAATACACAACACAGAAATCAGGGATAAATGCCATATTCAAGACATAACCAAATTTATTATAGATAGACGAAAATATTGGAAGGGTCATATAGAAATAATGAAAGAAAACTGTCTTGCAAAAAGAGCTAAAGAAGATAGGCCAATGGACTGGAGAAGAACAAGAGGAAGACCAGCCAAGAGATGGATAGACAGTGAATGCACATCCAATACGTCTTCCTCCGAGGAGTGATTTTGGAAATAAACAGGATCAAAATCCTACAAATTAAGTTTAAGAAGATGAAGAAGAAGTAACCGCATAGGATTTCATTTTTCTACATTAATTCATTATAATTTAATGTTAGTAATCTGTCGGCACCGTAGGACTAATTGCTTCTATACTCGTCTCTGGTTTGAAAGTTAGTGATTTCAAATCCTCTTGGGTTTTATATACTTTTAAGGGCGTAAAAACCTAATGAAGGTTTCTTTCGGAAATGAAAGTCGTAGATTTGTGAATCGTAGATTTATGGCTCGTAAAATAAATCTCAACCCCGAAAAAAAGAGGCCTCTGGCCAAAATTTTTGGGAGTTCTCAAGGTCAGTACGAATTAGGTATCCAATGTTAAATAACGTAATTAAATAAAATATCAGCCAATAGTTTGTGCTTTATTCAACTGTAACGTAGTTAAAGTGGCATTTTATCAATTTTGTCTGTTAAATGTGTTTCTTTGTTAAAGAAATTTCAGGCATTAAAGAGCAATTTTTTACAGGTAAATATTGGACAAAATAAATTATCACTGAACAAATGGATACTACTTCAGACGTCAAGAAATAAACGCAAATCCATTTAAAATCGTAAGAGCATGATTTGTGTTTGAGTCGCAATGAGGTTGTTTGAGCAGCTCGGACATGTCAACCCAGACTTTGCGGTCTTTCTACGCTGAGAAACTTGAAAGCTTTTGGAAAGATCCTTCACCGCACACCTCTATCATCCCCTTCAGAAGGGATGAAGCGTCTCAAAAAGCTTAGAGCCCAGCTACTAATGGCATTAGCCGTGGTTTATTGATGTTAGCGTTCCTGTCAGAACATAAGTAACAAAATCTGTTCCAAGGAATTAATTCATTACTATCTCTAGTTTAGCTTTCACATATTTTAATCACCTTTTAAATTCACTATTAAATACACATCTGATTTTGTACTTCTTTATCCCTTTTGGACCGCCTCTATGTCTGAGTAGTATTCCAAGGGTCTCTCTATGCCATAAAAATATTTATTTGTGCATAGGGTCAAGAGCTCAGATAACACTGGTCGACAAAAATGAACTTTTGTTCTTTCACAAGAATTAAAATATGAAATTTTAGAAGTATTTTCCATCCTGAATTTAAATATCACTTCAGTTTTTTCCTATCAGCCAAGAGTTTTCTGTGATATTCATTTACATTTTTTATAATTTTTAATAAGATCCATCTAACTCTTAACTCATGCTGACTTACCTAGAAAGTGGTAGATAGTGATTTTCGGGCATTTTTTACATCTGAAACATCTCTCTTCTTGGATCAGCAGTAGTCAGCCAGCATATTAGAACTCCACTTGCCTTGGTACGTCTTTACCATTGTGGAAATCTGAAGATGAAAACGCTCAACGTGCTCATCAGAGATAGTCCCAAGATTATCCGGAAATAAATCCGGAGAAGAGAATGCTAAAATACATTTTAAAAAAGTAGTTGTCACAAAAAAACTGTGCCTGACGGAAATATTCTGACTACATAGCTGAATTCAGTATGAAAAAATGCACTAGATTCACTAATCTCATTTCATGTGAAGAAAACCTTGTCGACCAGTGTAATTAAGCCTCGTGAGGACAAAAGAGTTTCCCGCGCCGTAGCCAAGTGATTAAGGCACGAAGCCTTGATGCAGAGCTATGGGACTTGCGCTGGTTCGAGTCCCCATGGGGAAAGAAATTATTTAATGGGGTTTCAGCCAGTATGGGACGGTGCCCACCCAGAATCGTGAAGAATTTAGGTTTCTACAATAAGTAGCGACTCAATGTTGAGAAACGGCTGGGGGACCCGACTTGCTGACCACATGTCACCCCTAGAGTGGGAAGATGATTGTCTATATATGTGATTAACACAAGTAGATGTGAGGCCAGCTGCAGGCTGATAGACCAAGGGCTTTCTAGGCCTGTCGCGCAATGGAGTTTAGTTTAGTTTTAGGACAAAAAGTATAAGATTTGTTATGAGAAATAGCGAAACCCAAAATGAAGGTCATTCCAACAATTGGCACTTCGCACTATCATTGTTTGCGGTAACAGCAATCTGTTCAGTCCTCCTTGGCCATACTATGAATTTATTTATTTATAATTTATTTAATTTAACCATTCTGCGTCAGTTTAAAATAATTACAGGTTAAAAACAATACAGCGAAAATCATAGACGTGTTGCATTTTTCTTAGATTTGGTTTAGGGCTGGAAGTTGGAACATAAGCCTTATGGAGTTTATCTGCGTATTTTTTTTTTTCGTTTATACAGTTTTTCCTTTTTGTTTTACGGAACCTTTTTTCCTTTTTGTTTTACCTGTTTTGTTAACTTTATTTTTTATCCTCACATAGACACAAGGACAGGACACACACACACACACACACACACACACACACACACACACACACACACACACACACACAACACACACACACACACACACACACACACACACAACACACACACACACACACACACACACACACTCGACCAGCAAAATAAGGTATACTAAATTGGGTTTATATTACATTGTAATTATATTTAAAACAAGTAGGTCTGCTGAACGCTACTAACATAATATACAATTCAAAATAAATCAAGTAGCCTTAAATACTGAACTAGATATACATTTTTTTTTCAAATGCCCCAGGTTTGTCTTTCGACATTCCTGGTTTATCTCCTTGCATGGCGTACTTGTAACTCACTTCTGAGTTTGGGGCGCCTGGAAGGCGGGGTTACGTTGCCCCGATGATATGATGGGTGATAATGATGATAATGGTTCGCCAGGAGAGTCCCTAATCCTAAGCTTAACCTAAGATGAATATGAATAATGATGATTCCGATGGCCATATGATTTCGGGGACCGTTTGGGCCTTAAAGTTTTCCTGACATTTGTCTTACAGGTGAGGAAAAACCCCGATAAAAACCTTACCCAGAAAAGCTGTCTCGACCGGGGATCGAACCCGCGCCCGCTGCGTGACAAGGCAGCACGCTACCCCGAGACCACAGCGGTGGACCTGAACTAGATATAATAACGCAAGACATTACAAAATAGCACTAACATAGAGTAGGAGGCTCCTGTTTTTAATTGGTAGCAAATTCGAATAACGGAATGTGGAGCAGGACTTCAAAATAACGGAAATTAAAAATTAGAACATAATACGCCAACTAGGCCTATATATTGTGGAGGCCAAAGCCTACAAAGGGCCATAGAAGGAGGTATGAAGAAAGGGAGAGAGAAATAAATAAAGAAATAACGAATATGGAAATAAATAAATGGCAAGAAATAAACGAGAGAGCTTTAAAATCAATCGTTTTACACGATTTATTCTGTAGAATATTTGATTATTAATAACTTCAATTATTATCAGATATTAAGTTGGCAACATTGTATGCAATGCAAAGCGACATGTGTAATACATACATATTCCATTATAATGTGTACAATAGTGAAATAATTTGACAGGATTGTAGAATAGCTTAGGAGGTCGTAGCAACATGCAAAATGTCTATGGTTATAACGACATTGTATAGACAATTAGTGGCAATTCAGTTGTGTCTCTCTGCTAACTTGTTCTTAATGTGTTGATTAGTTTACGCTCGACCAATCACAATGCACCGTCATATTGAATGTGTGAAAGCGCACCTCAAAGTCAACAGTTAGTGATTTATTAGAGCGGATTGTTCTCTGCCGCGGCACAATTTCACATCCAGTAACTTTACTCGCATCGCTAACTACCTGCGGCAACTAGTTACTGCTTATTCTAATACTGATATATTCCTTAAAAATCAACATTTACATTTGTCACCTTCTAAACCTTGATGCAAAACATTTATGGCAGAACCTGATTTATACTGGATACGCGCAGAGTACACTTATACCAAGTGTCGTAGGATGTCGTGGGTTCAGTTTTCACTTCGTTTTAAAGCAGTAAAAGAACATAGATGATGTCTTAATTCTATAAACTCTTCCTGACATTTCACTGACAAATTGCTGTAATAATTAGTACCGTTTTAAAGTTTATCTATCACAAAATTATTTTACAGTCTCTAACGAGTCCACTTACGCAATTCCTGCATTATGTAATCGCAACAGATTGTATAGGGCGGGGAAGGAATTCTCTAGGCTTCCAATCGAGATATTTTCAGTACGGAAGCTTCTGGCAACGATCTTTCCCGAAAGCGGAAGTAGAGGCTTAGATAAATCTCTGGAACTGCAGTCTAGATGTATCGGTGATTTTCGCGAGTCTTTGGACTCGTAAGTCAGCGACTCATGAATCTATTTCTACCAATGCGAGACCATTATTCTCGTCGTCACCCGCGAGATTCAAACACCGTTATTATGAGCGTCACAAAACTACGGCGAGGAAATATTACCAGTAGTTGAGAATAAAGTGGTTTGGAAAATTTATGGAACGAACAGAGATGAAAAGGTATGTGAATATAGAAATAGTAATGATTTACTTATTAGAAACCAGATACGGGTATAATAAGAGTTAAGTCTCCTAGTCTTTCGATCAGACGACGAGTCGTACGCATGGGGGGGAGAAAGAGTAGCATGGGAAATTCTTCCTTGAGAACAAGAGGAAATGAGTGTAGTTGGTAGGCCAGGAATGAGGTGGGAGAATAACCTTAGGCACGATTTGAAATATGTGAATTGTACAGGGAATTATTAGAAAAATATTAACTCACGAGGTCTTATGTCTTCGCAGTTATGTACCTCCGAGTAGGATAACTCTAGTGAGTTAATTAGTTTGTTTATTGTCAATTTAACAAAAAAAAAGTTTATACCGCAAAATTGTGAATAGTTAAATAAGTATGGTTACTGAATAGAGAATAATGGAACATTATGCAAAAATCACTGTCGGAATAGTTATAGTCAAATTAGCAGAAGATTATAATAATCAAGTGTTTCTGAAAATGTTTAAGTATCAGTACACCACATACCAGTAGACCATTTCCCTTAGCAGAACACAAATTTACATACTTCATTAAAATTACACTAAACGGGAGCTTCCTAAATGCAACAACTGTACGAATGTATAATACATCTAAATGTTACCTGGAAAATGTCAATATGTGGGAAAAAAACAATTGTTCTAACCAAATTCAGTGACTCGAACTTATAGGAACTGTAACTAAGTCACTGGCACTCTCGAACCCGTAGGTTCATTGGCCGGCCGGACATAAGCTCTCCACACATTCCTATTCCGAGATGTTTCCTAATAATCCCAGTATAATCTACTTCCCTCAAATCATGGTTGTTATTCTCCCACCCCATTGTTGGTCTACTAAGTGGACGTTTTCCCTTTGGTGTTCCTACAAGAAACTTCCATGCCACTCTTTCATTCCCCATTCGTACCACATGTCCTGCCAATCGCCGTCAACAAGACTTAACTCTTCTTATTATATATGGCTTCCATAAAGATCATGTAGTTGACTGTTATGTAGTCTTCTCCATTTGCCTGACTGTTCATCTTTCTTTGGCCCTAAAAGATTCCTGAGAATCTTTGTTCTCAAATACTCGTAATATTTTCTCCTTCCTTAAAGTAACAGTCCATGTTTCACGTCCTTATAACATAAATTGAAGAATAACATTTTATATATTTTTAGAATAACATTATTTGAGAGAGATTTGGGGTGGCAGGAGTACCTGTAATGCATAATAGAGCACACATTCACAGAATTGAGCCTATGTTTAATTTATTTGTGCATCGAATTCTCTAATTTGTAATTATTGATCCTAGATACAATAACAATTGTTTAATCCGGAACGTGAATAATGAGGAAATCTGCCCAATGTGAACAAATTTATTGGTCCCGGTAAAATAATAGTAATTTCACGTGTATTTATTTTTTATAAAACGGAATCTGTCCAACGCGGAACCGGAAGAATATTTATACACAATTTATGAAAATAAATGTTTATAAGGCGGAAATATAGAGACAAATTAAATTAGTTTCCACTTCAATCAATTCCCGATAGGCGAATTAAACAATATGTGATGATTCCTGCCTCTGGGTGAAGTATAGTTTCTACCTGTATCTGGAATTTTCTTTCGACCTCGCTGCATACCCGTTTTGCGAAATATAGGTTCGTTTAACAAAAATTTGGCATGTGACATCTGTCTTACAAATAACCGGTGCAATGTAAAATCTTAAATTAGTTTATGATCTGAGACCGATTGTGAACGCATCTTTCACAGGTAGCGTTCTGAAGTTACGAAATAAAGATGGCTAAATCGTATGTATCATTGTCATTAAACGAAAAAGTGAATGTGATTGAAGATAATGAAAAACGAACTCTCAGTATGTGAAATAATGACTAAATTTAAATGTGGAAAAACCCAAGTTTATGAGATTTTAAAACACAAAGAAAAAATAATGAATGGTTGGATGCAAGGATGTGGTTAAAAATGAAATGCTCAAAAGTTAAGCTCTAGCTGTTGCTATATCTCTTGGGAATAACGATATCAAAGCATCTTCAGTTTGGTTGTGGACAATTTTAAAAGCCGACACAATGTAGTGTGGAATGAAATTTCCGGGGAATCAAAGGATGTGGACGAAAGTGTAGTTAGTGAGTAGAAACCGAAACTTTAATTTCAGGATAAGCGCCTAGGAGACATTTTTAACGCTGACGAAACGGGACTTTTTTTCGCGCGTCACCGTCGCAGTTGCGCATATGTACTATACTTAACTTTCCAACGGCATGGGATCTCCAATTAATCCAAGGTATATAAAAAGACATACGCTGCTCTATAATTGAGGATTGGTTAATATTTGTTTTTTTATAATGCGGAATTTTGTCTAATGTGGAAAAAATATTGGTCCCATGCGATTCCGCTTTGAACAAGTTTTACTGTCTTTGATTTCAGCCACTTCTTCAAAAATACAGAAGGGACAAAACGTGCGATTATTTAATAAACGATCATGGGTTTTAAACTAATAATTTAATGACAGAATCATAAACTTAAACATAGAGAAGTGATTAGAGATCTGGTGGCAACTGAAATAATAATTTCAGACTATTAGAAGGCCTATACTATATCAACGTGCTGATTCCCAGCTTGTGGATAATATAGATGGTGAGTTTTGTAATACCCTGTATTACCGCAGCAGTAATTTAAGCTACATTGTTTATACTGACATCTTTATACAACTTCCTGGTGGGAGAAATTGCGACTCTGATGGCTGTACATTATCTGCTAACATCCGCAGGATCGTGTCATTCATCCATACGCGCTATATTTCATCACCCGTCTTTACGTCTCCTTTTCGTTCAGGAAACTCAACATTCTACTGAAAAATAGCTCGTTATTTCTTTGTACTATTCTTTTTTTTACTTAAATTTATTTTGCCACTCTTCGACATATCATTTCTAACATCTTTGGATTTTATCAATATACTGCGTCTTTGTTATGTGCATTCATACGAATGTCGTATGTAGACAGACTACGTCACACATCCTGCCCATCGCAGTCTACGTGAATTAACTGTTCTTGTGATTCTGAATTAGATGGAATTATATATTGTAAGGGTCCACCGCTGTGGTCTCGAGGTAGCGTACTGCCTTGTCACGCAGCGGGCCCGGGTTGGATCCCCGGTCGGGGCAGTTTTTCTGGGTGAGGTTTTTATCGGGGGTTTTCCTCAACTGTAAGACAAATGTCAGGAAAACTTTAAGGTCCAAACGGTCCCCGAAATCATATGGCCATCATCATTATCATCATCCTCAACATTATCATAATCATTAACTTTCACTGGTGTGGAAAGCAACGGGAAGCTACCACACCTACAATTCCCTAGTAAAGATGCAAAACATGGCATGAAAATGCTATCATTGCAGCGAAAGACCTGCCCTCGGGCAGAATTACTATGGATGGATGGATATTGAAAGGAGATTAAATATTAATAAATAAGTAGATTTTTAAAACTTTGTCTTAACAGGGTATCATTAAATATACCTTATTTGTCAGGAATTTCATGATGCAAAAGTTAGAATGAGAATCCATCTACCCTAAGATTCGTATCCCCTCATTTCTATATTGCAATCAAAATCCTTGGTATTTGTGTTCATGAATTCCAGTAACATTAAATATTGTGTTTATAACTAACTAACTCACTGGCACTATCGATTCATGGCCGCGTGGACATAAGCTATCCATACATCCGTATCCTGACCTAATGTTTTCCAATCATTCCCTGTATTATCAACTTCCCTCGAATCACGGTTAATAGTTTGGTTCCGCCTCATTCTTGGTCTACCAAATGGGGGTTATCCCTCTGGTTTTCCTACAAGAAGTTTCCATGCACATCTTTCATTTAAGACTTAACGGTTCTTATTAATTTCAATGATTTAGAATGCAGAAGAAATATATTAAATACGTTTTATAGAATGTGTGACAGTATAAAGCGGACACTGAAAAATAAAACTTTGAGGAGTACATAATTAAAATTTTCCAAAATTATGGCAGTGCCTGTCTTAACATATGCAAGTGAGAATTGGACTCTTAACCGCTCAGACAGAAGAAAATAAAAACTGCAGAAACGAGGTTCTTACGTTCAGTAGCAGGTGTGACAATTTTGGAGAGAAAAATAAATGAAGATATTAGAAAATATTTAAACATTTTTAATTTAACAAATAGAATTGAAAACATGAGAAACAACTGGTATGAACATGTTAAAACAATGGCTACAGATAGAATCCCTCAGGTGTTATTAAAGTACACACCAATAGGACATAGAAGTGTTGGACGCCCATTTACTAGATGGGAAGATTCTTTAAATCCCACTTGATGTCAAAACAAGTCAAAAGGCTTAATTAATGAAGTAGAAGAAGAAGACTGTTCTTATTATACTAGGCTTTCTATAAAGAGCACGTAAGCTGACTGTAAATCAGTCTTCTCCATTCACCTATCTTTCATCTCCTAAAAACTGGAATTGTTGGCATAAATTCCATAATGCTTGTAATTCGTAGTCAAGAATTCTGGATCACTTTTTAGATCATATATACTCGTGTATGATATACAGTCCACTGCTGTGGTCTCGAGGTAGCGTGCTGCCTTGTCATGCAGCGAGCCCGAGTTCGATCCCCGATCGGAACAAGTTTCCTGGATGATGGTTTTTTTCGGGATTTTTCCCCACCTGTAAGAAAAAATGTCAGGAAACTTTAAGGCCCAAACGGTCCCCGAAAACAATCTGGCCATCGTTAAAATATTAAATAAACTTAGTATGAAGCCCCCTCCTGGCGCATCATTACCACCAACATATACCATCGGGGCAGCGTAACTCCGCTTTCCAGGCGCCCCGACCTCAGAAGTGGGTTACAATAACGCAATGCCAGGAGAGAATACCAGAATGTTGAAATGACAATGTGGTGGTTTTTGTATAAAAATGTATATCTGATATACACACCGAATAATTTGTACAGCCCTGAGTAAGTTTGGAAAACGGGTTTAGCTCCTGTCGGATGCTGCAGTTGATGGAAGAGGAACGAGAAATGGGATCGCCATGGGGAGCTCCTTGTGCTAGGCAACCAACACAACACACGTAACTCTTGGCAAAGTTTCTCTGCTGAAGAAAAGAACAGTTTGCAGAGGCGCTAACGACCGAACGGCACCTCAGTTTCCGTGCAAATAATTCTACTTTCAAGAGGCTTGTATTTCCTATCAATTACTCACAAATACGCACTTCATACTCTCATATCCCTTTAGGCTAAACCATTCAGAACTCTATTTGGCTCCACTTTCCAACACGTGACATGACATTTTAAATACCTTAATAAACTCCAATAAATTTTATTCTTACGTTTCCATTCTGAAAGTTATTTACTACCATTTAAATAGTATGTTAAAATGAGAGATTGGGAAGTGATTTTTACACGAGCGAGGGTATTCCGAGATTCTGTCAAACACTTCACAAACGTGTGCGGTACATTATTTTTTGCACGATCGTGTTTTCAAAAATAATAAATAATAGTAAAATACTAACATTCTTGTTAAAATATTTGCGTCCATTATTAACAACTGTCCATCGCTGTGGTCTCGAGGTAGCATGCTAACTTGTCACGCAGCGGCTCGGGTTCGATTCCCGGTAGAGAAGTTTTTCTGGGTGAGGTTTTTATCGGGGGTTTTCCTCACCTGTAAGACAAATGTCAGGAAAACTTTAAGGCCCAAACGGCCCCCGAAATCATATGGTCATCATCATCCTTATCATCATCATAATCATCATCCTTCACCGGTGTGGAAAGCAACGGGAAACTACCACGCCTACAATTCCATAGTAAAGCTGTAAGCATAGCATGAAAATGCTATGATTGGAGGCAAGGACCTGCCTTCGGGCAGAATTACTATGGATGGACGAACAACTGACTGACGTTAGTAGTCTGGCCAATGTATATACGGTAAATGCCGAAAATAATTTAGTTGATACTACAACAGGCCGTGACACACCAAACGGAATAAAGTGCGAATGTATTGTTTTGTGTTGTTACAAATAAAGTTCAGTTCATTTAAAACTCAGTGATCTGTTTCGTATAATGTATATTACCGTTTGGATATATTTTTGTACGTATATTGTATGTAGTAGAATATACATAAAGGGAAGTGGTTTTACTTCCCGTCCTATGCAGGTAATTCGTAATATTACAGTATAGTTATTTGGTTATTTATATGTTGGAAACCCCGAAATTTAGGAAATTGATCTTTCTATCATGGTCGCCATTTCTGTAAGTACGACAGAATGCCAATAGTGCAAAAAGCTCTTTTTACATGTTTTATAACGATTATTTGAATGTATTTCTTCGTAATAACCATCTAGAGACATATCGTAGTAATATTGTAGCCATATTGATTTTCACGAAAATTCTGTGTTCGAATGCAGCCAACATAGACTTACAAATTACTACGTACTAATTAACTATTTACACTAAACACCAATTAACACAAAACTACAATAATAACTACTTAAACTGCAAGGATAAACTTATCGAATGTCTTCCATTAGCTACTGGAACGGGCTACTAATTATTTTTACTAAATGCGATTAAACTTCCACTTATGATAAATCTTGTTATAATGAGTTATAGTACTTTGGTTTGCTTTTCAGTTTAAGATTTCAATATGGAGCTATAATGACGCTGAATTTTTTATAGTGACGCTTAGCTGGTTGATGCATAAAATCGTCCAATTGTTTTCGATCTTCTATTTTATTATACAGTAAGTAGTCTTTAAAATAGCAAAATTCCAGGGAATATCCATCCATAGTAATTCTGCCCGAAGGCAGGTCCTTCACTGCAATCATAGCATTTTCATGCTATGCTTGCAGCTTTACTAGGGAATTGTGTAGGTGTGGTAGCTTCCCGTTGCTTTCCACACCTGCGAAGGATGATAATGTTAAGGGTGCTGATCATGATGATGGCCATATGATTTCGGGGACCGTTTGGGCCTTAAAGTTTTCCTGACATTTGTCTTACAGGTGAGGAAAAACCCCGATAAAAACCTCACCCAGAAAAACTGCCCCGACCGGGGATCGAACCCGGGCCCGCTGCGTGACAAGGCAGCACGATACCTCGAGACCACAGCGGTGAACCCAGGGAATATGTGTTACGATAAAACGATCACTAAATAATAAAACAGCAAGAGAGCCCCAATTGAAATTTTATAAAACATTGGCAGTACCGGTACTGTTCTATGGATCAGAAGCCTGGATACATAAAAAACAAGATCTAAGTAGGATAACGACGATATGAATTTTTTGAGATCTGTTAAAGGGTGCACTAAGGAAGACAGAATCAAGAACACAGAAATAAGACAGGAACTTGAAATATTTGCAATAACTGATAAAATAGATGCATATAGACAAAAATGGAAGCAACACATAGACAGAATGAATGAAGATAGATATCCAAAAACAAATAACAAAATACAAACCTAAAGGCACCCGAGATGTGGGCAGACCTAGAAAGAAATGGACTGAAGTCGGAACGGGTCAACAGACCTAATCCATGAATGCAGATGATGATGATGATAAGTAAGTAGTCTTTGTTGAATAGTCTTCTAGTGCATTTGCTGTATGCAGGTGAGTGTTTTAATTCGTTCATTAATTAGTTTTTTTCTATTATTATACAAAATGATATATTCTTTATTTTTTTATATTTATGCACATGGTCTATACACATGTACAGTATTTGTATACATATTCGTAAGTTTTTTTTATTCATGGAACAAAATAAGCACGTACTGCCAAACAGGCCAGTGTGCGCAACAAAAATGAAAATGTATTTCCTTTGATTGATGCCAAGGAGATCGGGATAAGTAGATTCCCGGGCAAACATGTGCTGCCATACCATTAATCCGATTGTCATGGGGCTTTTTGCAAAATGTTCAGGATTTTCTTGGAAAGGTTATAGGTTATAAGAGAGTTTTTAATGCTCAAGCCCTTCACCCTTAAAAATCACCTTCTATAGTGAAAAAAAACGTGAAAAAATTAGCTTTTTGTAAGCTTAAATGGCTTACTCTACCTAAACCATAACAAACACACAAAATTATTGTACACAGAATTGAATATCTCAAAAACTCTACAGAAAAATCCGCGATGGCATATGTTTATCTTTTAGGGATAACTCACAAAAATTTTTGTCTTTCATTGATGCCAAGAAGTTCGGGATAAGTAGATTTCCGGGCAAGCATAGCAGCGATCGGCGGATATTATTTCATGGGTAACACAAAATAACGAATTTTGTCTTTCAGCTCATTTATGACAAGTACATCGGGATGTTTAGATTCCCAGGCAACATAGGGTAATTAGCACGGTGTATCTAAAAATAATAACGATATAAATTTATATTTATTTTCCCTTTCACTTATTCAACTAAATGCAAAAACACATTATCATATTATTATTTATTTAGGTATAGTAGCGCACGCCGGGTATTAGCTAGTTTTATATCAAATTTTTTATGAACTTTATATGTAAAAACATTATTTTCTGTCGTAAGCACTTGTGTAATGGGTGGTTCATTTAAACAGGTTGTGTTATTTAGTTGATATGAGTATTCGGATCTTTCGTTCCACAACTAAGGACAATCAAAGATAATAGGTTCAATGCTTTGATTGCTAATTCACAATGACAATTTACGTTTTATTACACGCTTTATATTAGCTTGACCTGTATATATCTATGTAACGAAATTTTTCAACGCGATTTTGACCCACTTAAAATCATTGGATCGACTTGAAACTTTGCATATTTGTAAAGGACCAATGACAATACAATAATTTCATAATTTGTTTCTAAACTCCTGGCCAGAATCATCAGAAAATAAAAAAAAGTGTCTGTATAGTTATGTAACGGAATCTTTCAACACGATTTTCACCCACTTAAAATCATTTGATTGACTTGAAATTTGTATGCTTGTAAAGGACCAATGACAATACAACAAAATCATAATTGTTTTCCAAAATCCTGGCCAGAATCATTAGAAAATGAAAAAAAAAAGTTTGTTTAATTATGTAACAGACTATTTCAACACGATTTTCACCCACTTAAAATCATAGGACCGACTTCAAACTTTGTATACTTGTAAAAGTCCAACGACAATACAATAATTTCATAAATGTTTCTAAAATCCTGGCCAGAATCAGCAGAAAATCAAAATAATAAAAACCAATATAATAGGTTGCGGACTTACGAACGTCTTACTCAATCGTTATAAGAGCTCCGTTGGTAGAGCGGTAGACTGTAGTGGTATATAATTTTAGTAATCCGTAGGTCATTGGTTCAAATCCGGCTCGGAGGATGTTTTTTAGTAGAGTATTACTTTTAGCTCATACTAGAATAGTATCGAATTTAAAGATATTTACATTTTTATCTTATTCTGTAAAATATTAAAAATAAAAAATAAATAATAGTTTAAAAAAACTAAAACAACACGCTTTATTAGAAAAGCGAACTAAAACATGAAAAAATAATTTTAATTTTCAACACGCTTGGAATAAAGTGAAAGTGGTCAACAAAAAATCATCTCCAACACATCTAGAATAAAACTAGAGTTATCTACAAAAAAAATAATTTTACCATCAAAAGCGTGGGGTGATGAGTCTCCATCGGGGAAAGAAATTTTCGCACGGAATTTTCGGCCAGTATGGGACCGGTGCCCACCCAGCATCGTGCGGAAATAGGGTAGCTACAATAAGTAGTGGCTACAGGATGGGAAAACCAACTGTAACGGGTGGGGATCCGATATGCTGCCCACATGTCACCCCCTGTACTAGCTGAATGATCGTCTACCTCTGATCAACACATGTGGATGTGGGCCAGCTGCCAGTTTGTTGACCAAGAGCCTTCTAGGTTTCTCGCGACATGGAGGTTTTGCATTCGGTAATATACATACCCCCCCCCCACACACATAAAATGTATAAAACATATCATCTCCTACAGCTTCATCCATCTTGAATTATGTCATTATTGTTCGTTTTGACCAGATAATTAATTGTTTAGTATGTAATATTATTATCATTTTTGTATTTAAATGTAACACATGTTTGTCTTGATGAGTGGAAGAGAAGGCCACATGGACTTAACTCCACGAGGCTAAATAAACAAATATATATTTATATATTTACCACAGTTATGAATACATAAGAGTATTTTACATAGATATTTAATTATTTCATAGATTATTTTAATTATTTTAATTATTCCAAATGAAAACAGTTGTTGAAATAAAGCACTTAGACATATTATATTCAGGACAGAATTTTGACTTATGGCAGGAACAAAGTTTTCAAGGCTAACTGTAAAATCTCTGCATTTAGACTAATGGAATGTTTAATACAGTTAGTTGAAGATGTAGGTCAAAAGCTTAGTATATAAGTCTGGAAAATAGGGGACTCGGGCTGTCAGTGGAAGCAAGTGTTCTGATGGGTAGGTCTGCATACTAGTTTTCTTAAATTCGCTAGGAACAGTTAGAAATGTAGTCAAGTATTTTAAATAGTTCAATATTATATGTCTAAGTGTAGGAGTTATCAGAATATTTATTAAAATGTCAATTAGGGTAGATTTATAAACCCCTCCCTCAAATCCCAAAAATGTTCGAATGTAGGTTTTCTTAATATAAGCTTAGATTAACTATTTAGGATTAGAATACTTAGGGTTATTGTAATCATTATTCTCTAGAAATAATGTAGATAAAATTAGCAATCAATTTAATTATGTTCAAAACACGTATGCCTTTATAACTAATACATCCACATAGTAACGCTCGGCTAAAACTTCATGCTACCAAAAATCCAAGTCCCGGAGGTCCTTTTAACCCTAAGAAAACCAACAGTTTATACTAACCACTGATTGTGGCGCGACATTTTTCTTTGAATTAAAATTTAGTTCGCGTCATCATTTTTATAATGTCTGAATCATTAGCAGAAAAATCCGGAAATCAAAGTAAAAAATCGCAGCCGTTGTCAGAAGCATAAGTGATATCAGACATCTACAAAGAATGTCATAAAAGCAGCTACGGAACTCTTCGGGTGAAAGAATTGCATCATTCACAAATGGGTTAGAACTTATCAAGCTACAAGACCTTGAAAGTCTTAAACCAAGATACCTGAAGCAGGTGGTTGGGTTATCAAAACTTGCTCTCTCTCTCACGTTATGTATATGTCCTAGCCAAGGCGCTCTTGGTTGAAAACCTGAGACCACAAATGACTATGCTACCTACTCCACCACATGAGATACTACTAGGAGAGCTCCGAATAAAGAGGGATAATATTAGTGAAAGTTTCACTATTGATGCCATGTTAAATAAGGAATAAAGATTACGAGTTCATAATGCTTGTGCTCGTTATATATGCAACCTATGTAAATCGGACCCAATAACTCCAGAATTTGAAATGTTGTCTTGGCTCCGATTGAAGGACAGGAAAATATATATTACCTGTGCTTTTATACAACACTTCGTCAACCTCATCACCCCTTTACCTTTCTAATCGTTTCCATTCGCTATCCTTCCACCATAACTTAAACACACGATCGAGAGAAAATGCAACTGTAGTTGCTCCTCTACATCGAACATCTCACTATTCCTCATCCTTCCTTGTTTCAGCCACCAGACTCTGGAATTCCCTCCCCTAGTATATCAAGGACTGCCCGACTCAAAAACAGGTAAACTCACTACATGTTTCCTTAAACAATAACCATGTTCCATGTATACTTTTATTATGCCTTTATTGCAGTATTTTAAACTTTCTTTACTAAGTCAATTACTTAATCAACTTATAGGTTATTATTATTATTATTATTATTATTATTATTAATATTTTTGTTCATTTCTTCTGCAACTCTATAATGCGTAGCCTATACGTATCATTTATTAAAATATGGATAACACATAATTGTTATTATATGTATAATTTAACCTGGTGAAGTGAAAAAGAAGACCTTACGGTCTTAACTCCATCAGGTAAAATAAATAAATAAATAAATAAATAAATAAATAAATAAATAAATAAATAAATACGGGAAGAATACAGGATGAGGCACACAGTGACGAGTTTTGCGATCCATGGTGTTTCTACCATCGCATCTGCACGAGGAACTCCTGTCACGACTCATGAGTATGTATGTGTGGTGAACGGTGTGATACTTCACCATGCCTTAGGTTACAGCAAAATATCAGCTTCTCTGACTCAGATCTTTTAAGCTACATCAAGTATAATCTGAAAACTTGGATATGACGTGATATAAGTTCCAGTGTGAGTCATTTTTCTTTTGCCCATTTGGGCGTTTTAAATATTAATATTAACAATTTTTCATCATCATCATCATCCATCACGAATTAGGCCTTTTCAGACCTGCTTCGGCCCCATCTAGCAGTCTTTTAACACGATGTAATTTGGTTTATACTGAATCATCATTTTTGGCATTCTTGAATTATCCATTCTTTTTACATGGTTTTAGCCAGTTTAATTTATATCTGTTGAGTTTTTCTCTACTGATTCTATTTATAATTGTTCTAAAATGTCTTCATTCTTTTTTCGATCTAAAAGAGTCTATACAGCTGTCCTTCTAAGAAATCTCATTTCCGTTGCTTCGATTCTGCTCCTGTATCATTTTCTTAATGTCCAAATCCCACTTCCATATAAAAGGGACGGTAATGTTAAAGTATTATATCTTTTCATTTTCTGGATTTTTGAATTAATTTAGCTTTTAATGTATTATTTATTTTTTCCATGATTTGAGTAAATATGGCGATTTTCTTGTTCACATCTTTTCATTTTGATAAGATATTTCAAAACCAAAATATTTGAAAATTTGTACTTGTTCTAGGCATTGGTTATTGTGTATTGTCTTGCTTCTGATTCGATTTTCTACTTAAGATGCCATTACTTTTGACTTTTGTACTGAAAATTCCATTCCAAACTGTCAATATTTTATTTAGTGTACATAGTCCTTTTTGTAAGTTATTCTCCGAATTGGAAATTACAACTTTATCATCACCCTGAACAATAATAGAGAAAAACTAATACAGTGCAAGTCAAAATGATGGACCCGATTTCATCAATTTATTCTGTGAAATCTACTGAACGTATCTTAATGTGAGATACATGCCCTGAAAGGCAAACTCTCAGAGTTTAGTCTTCCTCCCGCGTGGTTTAATTTTCTACCGCTACGCTGCGCGGGAAGCAGGTAAAGAAATTGGCGGTGACTGGAGAGCAGAAGTCGTTCTGTGTGCTTGATTACCATGTAAACAACTCTGTGATTAGTGTTCAACGGCATTTCCGTACCAAGTATGGACGAGACCCACCTTCTGGAAAGACCATTCGTATGTGGTATGGAAAGTTCAGATATACGAGCTGCATATGAAAGTGAAAATCGACTGGCCGTCCTCCGAATGGGAAAAGGGAGGGTGGAACGTGTTCGCACATGTTTCGTGCGGAGTCCACAGAAGTCAACCTACCGGGCAGCGAGGTAACTGAAACTTCCACAGAAAACTGTTTGGCGGATTCTGCGGAAACGTTTAGAATTGAAACCCTACCGCTTACAACTGGTACAAGCCTTAAAAGACAGGGATTAATGTGGGAGCGTCCTTCTGTGCTGACTTGCTCGCATTAAAGGAGGAGAATGGGTTCTCCGAAAGAGTAATTTTCACCTTTCCGGGAAAGTGAATAGACACAACGTAAGAATTTGGGGAACTGCTAATCCAAATGTAATTGTGGAACACCAAAGTGAATGTGTTTTGTGCCATTTCCCATGAACAAGATTTATGGGCCCTTCTTCTTCCTTGAACCTACTGTGAAAGGACGTATTTTTCTGAATGTGCTGCAACAAAAGCTCCTTCCACAGCTCGAAGTGGATAGTGCAGATTTCATTCTTCAACTGGATGGTGCCTCTCCGCATTACCATGGCAGTGTTCGGGATTATTTCAACGAGGCATTTGAACATCGCTGGATAGGCCGTGCATCTCAGGATGGTCAACCTCTCATTCGTTGGCCATCTAATTCCCCCGACTTGACCCCATGTGATTTCTTCTTGTGGGGTCTCGTAAAGACTTGTTTACGTACCACCAATTCCAGCAACATTGGCTGACCTTCGTATCCGCATCACTGCATCCATTGCAGAGATTGACCGCAACACACTGCACAAGGTTTTGCAGGAGATACTATCGGTTTGATGTGTGTCGTGTTACATTAGGTGCTCACATAGAATACTTGTGATATTACTGAAAAAACGTTTGGGAGTTTGCCTTTCTGAGCATATATCTCGCATTATGATAAGTTCAGTAGATTTCGCAGAATAAATTTATGAAATCGGGTCCATGATTTTGACTTCCCCTGTAGATTTAATATTATACAATGAAATGAAAATTCGAAACTAATTTTATAACAAAAAGGGCATATATAAGTACACAAGGTCAGCACTCGGATCAAATCGATCATGGACTATTTTATAGGAAATAAAATATATTAATGTAATTTTTATTAACCTTAAATTGAGAAAACACTCATTTCTCGGGTCAGTTATTTAAGTGTGGCGTAATACATTGAAAACGAAATAAAGCATTCCCTTTAACTGATTAGGTATATTGCGTATTTGCCTAAATAGACACAAATTTAAGTCATTTTAGTCGCTCGTTTTGATCTATATTATTAACAATATTAAATCAAACTAAATGATATATTCAACAGAATGAATTGCGAATTTAAGTGGCAAAAAATTCCAGAAATAAAAGAATTCACAAACAAACTTATTGTCAAACGTTTATAAGTGCTACAATACAGAATAGCTCTAGGCAATAATGAATTGTATTTTACCTAGAAAAACAAATGAAATGTTCTTCTACCTACAGGATATTTTAAACGTAGAATTAAATACATTAATCAAATAAGGAAAACTGCTGCAAAGCGTACAGCTATGGGAAATAATTTTGTTAGATGGCAGCAGAGTTATAGAAACAAAAGCATGTAGGTTTGTTTGTATAGAGGGTGGAATATTTATGTTGAAGACACCAAAGCACGTAATCTGAAAGCTGTGGAATGGGACCACAATTTATGTCGGAACATGGGCCATTAGACCCGTATCACGAACCCATGATCGCATCTCTCCAGCTGAGCCTATTGTTCACAGAAGCCATTATATCCAAAGAGATATATTTAAGATAAGCTTACCTCTATTGATCAGAAATGGCTCCACTCGGAACACAGCGTCATATTACTGACAATTCAACCATTATTTTCCATGTAATTGCTTCAACTCGACGAATTGAAAATTGCTTCTTTTGTTCACAACACAAAACGTAGTTAATATTTTTTAAAATTTATAATAACTTTGTAAACTGAAATGATCACATTTTCAAGTTTTCTGTACGATACGTGTATTGAGGTTCGAGAAGTTCGGTGTTCTCTGAGTCCCATATAAGCGCTGTTCTCTATTTATCTATCCAATATATGTTTTATAGTCCTTTTCCTTCATAACATAAGCAAAAACTCCTATATATGTTTTTGTGGACATTCTCATTTTTTTCCACTCCGGTTTCTAATCATATATCAGCTTATTAATTCTTTCCCGTGACATTCCTTGTGTCCAAACAACTCCAATTGGTTACAACAAAATCTGTATTTTGTTTACCAAGCCACCAGGTTGTGTTTTTTGACATTACTAGCATTCTATCCTGATATGGCGGAATTACAACCTACAGACATCTACAAAGAATGTCAATATAATCGCTATGGTATCTGCCGGGTGAAAGTACTGCATCACTCACATATGGTTAGAACTCTGGCAGCTACAAGAGCTTGAAAGTCTGAAACCATGATACCTGAAGCGGATGCTTTGGGTATGATAACTTGCTCCCTCACGATAAGTGCATGTCCTAGCCAGAGATACCTTCTTGGTTGAAGACCTGTCTAACGAGTGGAATTAACTTCAAAGATAGTTGTTTCCTTTCTTTCCATTGATTTATAGACCAAGTTAGGCCCTTGCTTCTCTTTTTGGGATATCTTGACCAATCTGATTTAGGAAGCTTACTTCTCTACAGATGCCGCGAGTGGCAAATAGTCAGCATGTTACCTCAAAGGATATTTGGTGGGCAACTAATGAATTAATTGGATGGAGAAAAGTTGATAAATTTATCTAAAGCCTCTTTTTCAGATTCGAGATTCTTTTACGAGCCTGAAAATCTTCAGACTCGGCACCCAGGCTCAAAATCCTTCTCAGAGGACTATTTCCTTGGATTTTTCGATCCTAAAAATCTATCGACCCCGGCCGGGTTTGAACTCGCGTCTCTTGGGACTGGAGACAAGGAACATAACCACTAGACCACCGAAGTGAAACTCCACAAATATGATGTTATGCTATTGCAAACATTACTTTATGCTTCTTGAACAAAGCCCTCTTCTTCTTCACTTCACGGGCTAGGCAAATTGCCTGTTCCACCTACAGTTGTTCTGTCCATCTTTTCACTGGCCTTCCTATATTCCTTGAACCTCTTGGCTTGTAGTTGAATGCTGCTCTTCGTAATCTTGATACATTCAACAAAGTCTTAGTTGGTTAATTGAAATTAGAATTTGTAGCTGATAATCTCCCTCCAATAAAGTTTCGACGATTTTAAAGAAATTTCATTTTTACATGTAACATGATGCTACAAGTAAATTGCTATAATCGCATAGCGTTTATGATTCTCAGTTACTTTCTGTGGAAAATGTTGAATGGCGCAATCTATACTTTAATACTCACAGAACCAATAAAAATATACACCTTGTAACTGGATATGTTATTGTTCTACAAGTTCTCAAGGGTGAATTGTTATTCAACGCGTTCCACGTAAAGTAACTCAAAACCCTAAACACTATGCGGTTCTTAGAATTGTGGTTTTAGTCATAAGCAAGTTCTATCGAGTATAATCTACCAAACGGGACCTAATTTACTTGCGGTGAAATGTTAAGCGGCTAGAAGGATATCTACTTTTAGGGAAATTATTTTAATTTAAAACTTGCGTCGAATTGAAGCGAGAGTGGTAACAACAATCATCATCATCATCATCATCATCATCATCATCATCATCATCATCATCATCAGCTTTTGTTTTTATAGTAGATATTTTAAAGTTGCATGTTTCATATATTTTCCTTAATTTGTAAATTGCCCGTTCGTAAGCCATTTTCTGTCACATATATCAGAACCTGATCGTCTGTAAAAAGTAAAGTAATTAATAAAATATCGTCAATTTTAAAATTTTCAGTTAAAGAATTTGCCAATTCCCTATGGGATCGTATATATGTGGTAACCACTATAAGCGAATAAACACTGTGTTATTCCTTAAAAATAACACATCAAATTAAATATAATATTACTATTTAACATATACTATTTTTTTTGTTCAACGTCACCTATTTGTCATTCGACATTACAGGTATTCTCTCCTGGCACTGGCGTATTGTAACCCACTTCTGAGGTTGGGGCGCCTGGAAGGCGGGATTACGCTGCCCCAATGATATGATGGGTGATGACGATGGGTAATTATGCACCAGGAGAGGCCTTGAACCGAAACTTAATCTAATGAAGTTAATATATTGATAATAATGATGGCCAGATGAGGTTCGAGGGCCGTTTGGGCCTTAAAGTATCCTGATATTTGTCTTACAGGTGATGAAAAACCCCGAGAAAATCTCACCCAGGAAACTTGTCGCGAGCGGGGATCGAACCCGGGCTCGCTGTGTGACAAGGCAGCACGCTACATCGAGACCACAGCGGTGGACTCACATATACTAATTCAATAATTATTATCATAAAATTTTATTAACTAAACATTATTATTAATTAATTCATTAAATCCACGAAGTTCCAGATTATTCTTTATATATATATATATATATATATTAATTAACCGTTACTGAGTCCGACAAGGAACAAGTGAATGTAAAGACATCACTACCGAAAACAATATGTTTTCTTTAGAATTGTTTTACTTACATTATATTTCAAGTATCGCGTCTACGGTATTCAAACAATCAATAAACTGAACAGGTTATTTTATTCCGGTTGGTTATGTTTGCGCCAACTACTGTTCATGAGGAAAACGCCAAACAACATTAATAAAGAGCCAACGTAAAATAGCAATTAGCGAGATTTTCCGGTACAATTGAGAGGGTACAATTGAGATTTCGTTCGGTTAAATATATTGTAAAACATCCAGGAAAACCCATCTGATTGTTGGCACCAGGTTGTAAACTTTAGACGTACCTACGAGTATCAAACGCTGCCTTCTGAGTTATTAGGCCTTTAATATCCGAATTTTATAAATCCTATTTCACACAAGGTAAGTAAAGTGATCCCACAACAGGCCCGGAGGCCCTTGGGGTAGTAGGAGGTTAAGGCTCCCACTTTTTCTAGATAATCGGCACTTTATGTCAGTCGGGTTGTCAGCCCTGCGTGACGGCCGCCTTTACCCCTAGAACAAGCGTCTGGTACTCATTTCCGTTAGAGGCTGAGTCGACCCCAGGGCCATAGTGCCGCCAGAGGGTTTGGGTCAGTTTAAAAATCCTGATCCCAACGGGACTTGAACCCTCGACCCTCCGGCTTGTAGCTCAGTGCCTTAACCACTACGCTACGGCGTGCCCCTTTTCACACAAGGTACATTTGGGTAATATTTTCTATCATTATGTAATTTTATCTTAGAACCTCGTTTATAAAAACATTAAAAAGTCTGTAGTTATTTTCTATCAAAAGCACTTCTGTAATGGGTGTTATTTAGAAGACATGTGATTGCGAATCTTTCGTTCCAGAAGAAATGACAAAGATAATATGTTCAACACTTTGGATGCTAATATCACAATTACAACTTGCATTCTCTCTGATATTGAATCTCAAGAAGTATTGGCCAGTTGTTCCGTGCCCAGTGAGAAATTGTTTTGTTTTTGTTAGTTTTCCTTCTTGTTTTATCTTTTTCTTTTGTTTTACCTGTTTGTTAACTTTCTTTAATTCTCACATAGACAAAAGGACAGGACACACACACCCAGACCCAAGGTGGAGATTTAAAATCCCCTACCCCGCCAGCATTCGAACTCGGATCGCCGGAGTGGAAGGTAGGGACTCTACCAACTATGCCACGGCGACGGACATGTTAGTATAACATTTGGAAAATAATTGTGTGTTTGCATTTTATTCTGTCCTAGATACTTGAAAATAACAGTTGTGCTAATGTTCCTTAGTACCATTGAGCCACACTTGCTCGGTGATTTTTAATACTATATTGTGACATCGTTTATTTATTTTTAAATCTAGTTAATGCTAAAGTATCGTAACATAATAATTCAAATAGCAATTAACGAAAATCAATTTATTTAAAAATTAAAGAAAGTCTCAAAAGAAGGAAAATTACTGTCAATTTATAAGGTTAACAAGTAATGTAAACAATACATGATGACAGGATTAGAGATACCAATAAAACAACACTGTAATCGTAAACACAATCAGTCATGTATTTGAAATTCAAAACCAATCAACTGAAAAGGTAGACTTTTTTTATCGTTACTCTTTTTTCCATACCGCAACAATATTTTTATCAAGTCTCATTGCCGATAAAATGAATAACGAAAAGCGAATTGCCTGTTACTGTCATAACATTTGCAGATAAATCAACTTCATTTTGGAAAAGCTGAACTAGACGACACATGTCAAAGACTGAATGTCAATTGTTTATATTTGAACAATAAATTGTCACTTATTTGTTGTTGGATCCATTTTGTGGTTCAATGAGATATTTCATGATCCTCCCGAAAACAAAATCATACTACTGTAAACAATCCTTCCGTTTATAATTATTTGATATGATTATTGTAATTCAGTTATTAAGTTTCTAGAATTTAGTTAGAAATGTTAAAACTAATACTTAAATTAGTATCCTGCTAATTAATACAGTTAGTGCAGAACGAATTAATACACTTAAAAATATCACAGAGAGAAATAATCATTTATTTCTTCACTATATACAAACCAAAATTATGCAGCTTTACATTGCACTATAAAGTTAAATAAACGCAGTTTCATCTGTTTTAACATAATTAACGCATAAATACAATTTATACACGAACTACAAAAATTAACACACAAAAAGTATTGATACAGTCTCATATTATGGCTGTTTTGAGTCTTTACTTTCTGAGTTCAATACTTGGTTGTGAGCCCTTTTGATTCCAAGATGGCTTGAGGACGATGTAGCATCGACCCGACTAAATTTGAAGTTACTGAAGAAGGTCTTGTTTGTTGAAAACCTGCCTTGAACGAATTCTTCATTTCAGATGTTCCCCTAAATTCTCAATGGAGTTTATGACAGGAGACTGCGGAGGCGTTTCCATGTACTTCGGCATGTTATACAAAATCCATAACGCGTATTGAAGCCGATGTGTTTGGGATCATTATCTTGCATAAATACAAAATTTTGTTTAATCCACATTTCCTCTGCAGAGGTATGAAGATTGGTCTTCAGTATGTTCATACACTGTTTGTGATCCATCACACCATCGATGAAATGTAAGGTTCCGACTTCCCGACTCCAGAGGTACTATGTATCTCCATACTAATAAAGAACCACCATTCTGTTTCACAATGGGTTGGAGATTTTGCTTTTGCAGCTATGCATTTTAATTCCTCCAGACTTTCGTCTTCCATCTGAACAGGACAGTTGATTTTAGGCTCGTTAGTATGAATTACGTTTTTACAAAATTCTTTGGGCTGTTTATGTGTGTTTTAGCGAAGTTCACATTTTTCTTTCAGTTTTATTCACTTACTAAACATTTTCTATGGGCTGTTTTCCCATGTAGTTTGTCAACCCATGGACAATTACGAACATTGTTAGCAGAAATATTAATATTAAAGTCAATTTTGAAACTAGCTGCTAATTTAGGGGCACTACTTTTAGATGTTTGCTTTACTTTTCTCATTAATGCTTTTTCAACATTAACTTACCGCTTTCTATTTGTGGCTCTTTTCGAAAGATTTTCGTTCACCAACTCTATCAATTTTATGCTGAATGTTTGGTCTTGGCCTTCCAATTATTTCACTAATTTCATTTAGCGATTTACACTGATTATGCAAACCAATTATTAATTCCCTTCCTTCTACTGTAGTCTTTCTATCTTTGTGCCCCATTCCAGCGTTAAACTGCAGCCATAACGCACACAACTACACAAAAGTGCTCAAGGCTATAGTGAATAACAACACTACAAGACCCATCATTCTGTTGACCAAATCTTAGTACTGTATCAATACGTTTTGTTTGTTGATTTTTGTTCTTCATAAACAAATTATTTTTATTCCTTAATTGTCGTGTTTAAACAGAGGAAACGGCGTGTATTTAACTTCATAGAGTTCAATTTAAAGGTGTATATTTTAGTTTTTGTATATAGTGAATAAATAATGGAATTATTTATTTCTGTCCGTGTTTTTTTAAAGTATATCGATACTTTCTGTACTATCTGTATGTTCAGAATTCATTTTACTAGATTTGGTGATTCCCTCCATGGTATCTTTACCTTGTCGTGGTGGAGTGGCTTGCGTGCTTAAATGATCCTGAGAGCTATGCCGGCGGTAGCATTGCTGCCGATAGGGTTACCCATGCCGAACTGGTCGAAGGTGATAAGCCAGACGAAAAAAGTACCTTGGGCGAAAGACTGACGATCTTTCACCGTAAAAATACAACCGTCAAGAAATGCGGACATGGGTTCAACTGGGGTAAAATTTTCCGGAGGTCAAATAGTCCCCCATTCGGTTCTCCGGGCGGGGACTACTTCAGGGAACCCATGCCAAAGGCTCAAACACAGGGACATATTCCTAGGAACATGGAATGTTAGGACTTTATACAATAGCGGGGCACTAGAGATATTAACGCGGGAACTAGATAATCGCCCTTGGATATAGTCGCTTTACAGGAAGTTAGGTGGCCAGGAGAAGGTAGTCAGGAATCAGGAAGCTTTGCATTATACTACGGGGGTGCAGAAAGACCTGCATTTGGAACGGGTTTTTTAGTCAGGAGGAGGATCCTATCCGCTATCCGAGATATTAAGTTTGTTACCGATAGGGTATCATACATAATTCTAAAGGGTAAACGACATGATCTTATAATGGAAATGTACATGCCCCCACAGAAGATAAAGATGACAGGATGAAGGATGAGTTCTATGAAGAATTAGAATGCTTATTTGATAGCCTTTCACGATATCATATGCAAATTGTCTTAGGAGATTTTAATGCAAAAGTGGGGCGAGAAGATATATTCAAACCAACAATAGGCAAATTCAGTCTTCATGAAGATAGTAACGACAACGGGGTTAGATTAGTCACATTTGCCACATCAAAGAATCTCATTGTTAAGAGCACAACATTTCAGCATAAGGATATTCATAAATACACCTGGACGTCTCCAGATGGAGAAACTCGGAACCAGATAGGTCATGTATTAGTGGATAAACGCTGGCACAGTAGCATCATCGATGTTAAATCAGTTAGAGGGACAGACTGCAATTCGGATCATCATCTGGTCAGAGTGAAAATCAGACAACGGCTATCGCTTATGAGAGGAACAAACGCTAAAGATGATTCTGTAAAATTTGAATTAAAAAACTTGAAAAATGATGAAATGCGGCAAGAATACCAAAACAAAACTGCTAATTGATTTGAAGTACTAGAATCTTCCGATTACAATTTGGCAAACGAAGAAGAAACTGATATAAATAAAGAATGGGAGGCTATAAGAGATACTTTTAAATTGTCAGCATCAGAAAGCATTGGTTGTTTAAAAAGAGGCAAAACAAGAAATGGTTTGATGAGGAATGTGCCGACATTGTAAAGAAAAGAAAGCTAGCAAAAATGAAATGGTTACACGAACCAAATGAGGTAAATTTAGAGCAATTGGGTAGTATTAGACGGGAAACCACCAAGCTACTAAAGAGTAAAAAGAGGGAATATTTGAGAGAGAAGATTAATGATCTTGAAATGAATGCAAAAAATAGGAACATTAGAGAATTATATCAGGGAATTAGTATAGAGAAGAGAGGGTTTCAGGCTAGAACAAACATAATTCGGAATGAAAATGGGGATATGATTGCAGATTCCAGGATTATGTTAAATAGATGGAAAAGTTACTTTAATCAGCTATTGAATGTACATACAGAACAGGACATCGAGGAGGATAATTTACAGACAGCAGAAATGCTAGCCAAGTGCATTAGAGGTTGAAATGGCAATTGAAAAATTGAAGATGTATAAAGCATCAGGTTCAGATGAGATCCCAGCAGAACTGATAAAATCAGGGGGAGAAAAATTGATGGACAAGATACGCTGGTTGCTTAGTATGATTTGGGGAAAAGAAGCTCTTCCAGATGAATGGAAGGAATCAATTATCGCACCAATTTATAAGAAAGGAGTTAAAACTGATTGCAACAACTACAGGGGAATCTCATTACTTTCATCATCGTACAAAATTCTAACAAATATATTAGTAAGCAGACTTACTCCCTATACTGATGACATTCTAGGAGATCATCAATGTGCATTTAGAAGAAACAGGTCTACAACAGATCATATTTTTAGTATAAGACAGATTTTAGAAAAGTAATGGGAATATAATGGCACAATACATCAACTGTATGTAGACTTCAAAAAAGCATATGATTCAATTAAGAGGGAGAAGTTATATAGTATCCTGCTGCAGTTCGGAATTCCTAAAACGTTATTTAGACTTATACGAATGTGTCTAAATGGCACAAAGAGTAGGGTGCGTGTAGGCAAACAGTTTTCAGACACTTTTGAAATCTAGAATGGGTTGAAGCAAGAAGATGCACTATCTCCTCTACTATTTAATTTTGTACTAGAGCATGCCATTAATCTTTAGAGAATGAGGAAGGCTTACAACTGAATGGTATTAATAAGCTGTTAGTTTATGCTGATGATGTAGTACTACTGGCCAATAGCGAGGAGATACTGAAGGCCAACACGCACACACTATTGAGTAACACTAAGAAATTAGGACTGGAAGTAAATATCAATAAAACTAAATATATGGTCACACGTAGAAATTCATTAAATAATGGAAATGGACAGCTAATGACAAATGAGGGAAATTTTGAGGAAGTGGCTGAATTCAAATACCTAGGAACAATAATCACAAATAGCAATGAGATGCACAAAGAAATTAAACATATGCTCAATTCTGGAATGCGTGCTATTAATGCGTGCTATTATGCATTGCAGAGACTCTTGATGTCCCAACTCCTTTCAAAAAACGTTAAACTGAAAATATATAAAACTATTATTCTACCAGTTATATATTATATGGGTGCGAAACACGGACTCTTACTTTAAGAGAGGAAAGGAGATTACAAGTATTTGAGAATAAAGCACTTAGGAACATTTTTGGACCAAAGAGAGATGAACAGACAGGTGAATGTAGAGACTACTTAACAATGAACTACATGGTCTTTACAGGAAGCCAGATATAATAAGAACAGTTAAGTCTCGTAGACTGCGATGGGCGGAACATGTCGCACGTATGGGGAATGAAATACTTGTATGGAAGCTTCTTGTAGGAAAGCCAGAGGGAAAACGACCAGTTGGTAGACCAAGAATGAGGTGGGAGAATAACATTAACTATGATTTGAGGGAAGTAGATTATACAGGGAATGATTGGAAAGCATTAGCTCAGGATAGGGATGTATGGAGAGCTTATGTTCGTGCGGTCATGAACCTACGGGTTCGATAGTGCCAGTGAGTAAGTAAGTAAGATTTGGTGATTACTTTGTAGAAGATATATATTAGAATTTGTTTCTTAAAAACAAGAAATGTTTTAAATATCATAATAAAATGTATGCTCTTTAGCATATACAAAAATAAATACCGTAATAGTTTAATAAAACTTCGTTTACTTAACAGTACAGATAATATTTGATATATAATTTCTAAATGTGTATTTTGATCTTGGACAACATTCTTGAGGTTATTTTACAAACTTTTTCGGCCACTTTCTCATTAAATTCAGTCAACAAAGTAATGCAGTAAACAGTTTATCAATAAAATTATTCACAGAGTATGTGGACGTACGATTTATTGTCCAAAACAATTCTACATAAAATGAGCGTAAGTTAAAGTTTTATTTGTCGTTATTTTCAAGAATTGATACATTCAAATTCTTACTGGAGGTATCAGTTATCCTAAACTAGATAAGTTATTTCTAAAATACTTCTAAGGCCTTTCGGAAGGAAATGTTCTATCTTCAGCTTGTTAAAAGCTAAATTAAACTAGCTGAAGATGGAACATTCTTCCAAAGCGCCTGTTAAGAGCAATTTTTAACAAGCTGAAGATTGAACATATTCTTCCGAAAGGCCTGTTAAAAGCTATTTTTAAGAAGCTTAAGTTGGAACATGTTCTTCTCAAAAGCTTTCAAACAGTTTTAAAAAATCTTCTCTGATTGAGGATAACTGAGATGTCAGGTACTAAATATTTTATATTATATATAGTGACCTAAACGCTATTTTGTAATTAATTAAAATATATTTACAATACATTAATATTGGCTCAATATTCTTGGAATATTCAATCAACTACGTACCGATCACTAAATTAAAAAAAAAAAAAACCATGCTTATTACTCACATATCACGTTGAAAGTAATGCCTCACACTTACCTGAAATTACAGGAAGAAAACAATTAGTTTTATCAATATATATCACAAATAGGAATGATATGCACAAAGAAAGTAAACATAGGCTCAATTCTGGAAATGCGTGCTATTATGCATTGCAGAGACTCTTGACGTCCCAACTCCTTCAAAAACATTAAACTGAAAATATATAAAACTATTATTCTACCAGTTATATTATATGGGTGGAAACATAGACTCTTACTCTAAGGGAGGAAAGGAGATTACAAATATTTGAGAATAAAATACTTAGGAAAATGTTTGGACCAAAGAGAGATGAACAGACAGGTGAATGGAGAAGACAACATAACAATGAACTACATGGTCTTTATAGGAAGCCAGATATAATAAGAACAGTTAAGTCTCGTAGACGCGATGGGCAGGACATGTGGCACGCATGGGGAATGAAAGACGTGCATGGAACATCTTGTAGGAAAACCAGAGGGGAAAAGGGGAATGAGGTGGCAGAATATCATTAACTATGATTTGAGGGAAGTAGATTATACAGATGATGATTGGAAAGCATTAGCTCAGGATAGGGATGTATGGAGAGCTTATGTCCGCGCTGCCATGAACCTGCGGGTTCGATAGTGCCAGTGAGTGAGTGAGTGAGTGAGTAAGTAAGTAATATACAAAATATGTGTAAAACAGAAAGTAATGAAAGAATTTACAAACACAGAGAAGTAATGTCAAAGTAGTAGTTGTATGCGATAGTAAGGGAAGAACTTTTTTTTTCATTTGTTATTTTCAATCATTATATTCAACCATTTTCTAGGACTATTCCCATATCTCTTCACTATTGCAATTATTTATAATACTTATTATTAGCTTAATTTTGTTAATCTGCGTTTTAGTGGGCATAGCCATTCTAAATTTATTGGAGCGTAAGGTCTTGGGATATATTCATATTCGTAAGGGCCCTAATAAGGTTGGATTTATTGGTATTTTGTAGCCGTTTAGAGATGCCATTAAGTTGTTTAGAAAGGAACAGACGTTTATTTCCATTAACTTCTAATTATATTTCTTATTATTTTGCACCCATATTTAGTTTATTTTTATCTGTATTATTATGAATAATTTTTCCTTATTTATTTTCATTTAAGTTAGGATTTTTTAGTTGTACTAGATTAGGCGTTTATACGGTAATAATTGCTGGGTGGGTCACTAACTCTAATTACTCTTTGTTGGGAGGGCTACGGGCGGTAGCTCAGTCTCTTATGAGATTATGAATCGCACAGATTCTACGTTATGAAAATGGACAGACCTACGTAAAATAAGACATTCGTTATTGCAGTTACCATCATTTACCATATCCAAGTTACAATATTTTATGCGAATTTCGAAAAAAAAGTTAGGAAATGTGATTGTAAGATATTAAAGGTAAATTTGTACCTGGTAATTCATAAAGTTTAATAATTTAGTCGAGGACGACTGACTTACCAGGTACAAATTTATATTGACTATTTAACTCATGCCCCAAATGGGAGTCAATGACCAATCACGTTTCAATGATTTCTGTTTTACAACCAATCAGAGTCGTGTTTCACGAAATATTTATCAGTGTTATAATTACCATATTAAAGAAAACTCCTCCTTTTTAATATTCTGAACAATATTGCGTTCCTTTGGCAATAAATAGTATGATCTGGTTGCAGTGATAAACAAAAGAAGCAGTAGAAGCGTACCTATCGTTTCTCATTTGTTTTCAAACATCGCCGTTTGCATTAAATATATAAATATTTCGAAATAACTGTAGTTAAATAATGATTTGTGAGTAAACAGCTTAATTTTATTCGTTAAATAGTCCTAACAAATGCCACTCTTAATTTCCAAATTCTCTAGAAAAATTCACTCCTCACTTCGTGAGTCGTGAATTTATCGATAATTTGGAAATCACTCGTGGCATTACTTATGAATATCTCATTACATAACATCAACGGTGCTTTAATAAGAATTTTAAAAGTGATAACTGTGATTGTGTAGACGAAAAATACAGATCTTACTACCAGACACACTTATTTTACAACGAAAATGACCATGGCAAAAATGTATGTATGTGTAATTATATGTGTGTGTGTGTGTGTGTGCGCGCGCGTGATAGAATTGCCATTTCATACAAGTTTATAGATAAATATAACTTTATTTGTATCTTTGTAAGCCCTTGTTTCCCTCGACGAGATTTAGGGGCTCTCCCCCTACAGGGAAGAAATCGAACCATTCTATTTTAGTTACACTTGTTTTCGTATAGATGTCATTGGAGTAGCCCGTGTTCAGCGTTCCGCCTCATAGTGACATCTAGGAAACCAAGGCAGTGCTAGGACGGGAAAATTCGGTAAATTTTGCTTAGATGCCTTTTTCATTCAGGCCTAAGGATCTTTTACGAGCCTGAAAATCTTCAGACTCGGGACCCATGGCTTAAAGTCCCTCTCGGAGGACTTGCTCCTTGGATTTTTCCATCCTAAAAAATCCATCGACTAAAGCCGGGTTTGAACCCGCGATCCTCGGGACCAGTGGCAAGGAGCATAATCCCTAGTCCACCGCGGCCGATTACAATATAACTACAATTTTTAAAACACATTTACCAAACAAAAAATCTAGCATAATTTTAGATAACTTTCCTTCTTCTTTGAGCATTTTAAATAACTAAAAATTACAGAAACGTTTCAAATCGATCCGCAACTGGTACCATTTCGGAAACTTTTGCCCAAATCGCACATCAAGTTACTGAAATCGAACGTCTATTAAATAACCGGTCCGGACAGTTTTTCTGGGTGAGGTTTTTATCGGGGTTTTTCCTCACCTGTAAGACAAACGTCAGGAAAACGTTAAGGCCCAAACGGTCCTCGAAATCATATGGCCATCATCATCACCCTTATCATCATCATCATCCTTCACCGGTGTGGAAAGCAACGGGAAGCTACCACACCTACAATTCCCTCCTAGTAAAGCTGCAAGCATAGCATGAAAATACTCTGCACAGCGTTGGTACCGCGATGAGAGGAAAACACATTACTCCTATTCTTCACAATAGAAACTCGGACGGACTTAACCAAAGACGATCTCAGCCTAGAATTCAGAAAAATTTAATTTTGAATAAATTCAACCTTTAAGAAGTCTGAATATTCATAACTTCAACATCATTGATGAGAGTTGTTGTGGGATTTTGGTCGGATTAATTTTTATAAGTCACCGACTTCAAATCTTTAATTGCTTATTCTTCTATCTTTAAAATGAATCAATTTTGGAAATTTGAAGTTTATCACTGGGTTCACCTGCGGACTTTATAATATAGGGATAATTATGATCTTTCGCATATTTCATAAGTACAATATTTTAGCAATAAATAACTCATACCCTAATATTGAAAGCATTTTTTTAACGATTATTTAACTCATGCCCCAAATAGGAGTCAGTGACCAATCATATTTCAATCAATTTTTATTTACAACCAATCACAGTCGTTTATCACATCGTTTTTATCAATTTAATGTCACTTTAAAATCAAGCTCTTCCTTTTTTACATTCTGAAAGATCAGACCATTATTTTGCAGTGATTGACTCTCTAAGAAATACGTCGAATATAACATTTCATATATTAAGATGAGAATTCTGGAATGCATGTGGCTACCAGATTGTATATATAGTGTTACGAATGTAACCATATAGTGTTTGCGGGATATAATATAAAAACATTTGTAGCAATTGATTATACCACACAAAAAACACTGATTGCACTTTCTTAAATGTATTATTTTTCAGGAATTTACGTTCCACAAAAATATAATTGATATATTTACATCATAGGGCATCGGAAATTAATTAATAACCTACAATGTTGGTTATAAACAGTTTGATGTGTTTTATTTTTCTCCGCTAGGGTACATTCTTATAATATTGCGATCCTTTGGCAATAAATAATATGATGTGCTTGCAGTGATGAACGCATGAAGCATAACAAACGTTTCTCATTTGTTTCCAAACATCGCCGTTTTCATTAAATATATAAATATTTTAAAATAACTATATTTAGGTAATGATTTTCGAATAAACAGCTTAATTTTATTCGTTAAATAGTCCTAACAAATGCCACTCTTGATTTCCAAATTATCTAGATAAATTGGAAATCACTCGAGGCATTACTTATGATATCCATCCATAGTAATTCTGCCCAAAGGCAGGTCTTTCACTGAAATCATATCATTTTCATGCTATGCTTGCAGCTTTACTAGGGAATTGTGTATGTGTGGTAGCTTCCCGTTGCTTTCCACACCGGTGAAAGATTATGGCCATATGATTTCGGGGACCGTTTGGGCCTTAAAGTTTTCCTGACATTTGTCTTACAGGTGAGGAAAAACCTCACCCAGAAAAACTGCCCCGACCGGGGATCGAACCCGAGCCCGCTGCATGACAAGGCAGCACGCTACCTCGAGACCACAGCGGTGGACACTTATGATATGTGTTTTATTAATTGTGATCGCAAAAGGGAATCCCTCTCCCACTGTGCAGCGGGAAGAGAGCAACCTTCGAGTTTATGCAGTCACTATAAGTTATCCTTGTGCGAGAAATTCTTAGCACAGCCCGTCCCACATGAAGACTGCGATACAAGACTCGTTCCCTGCGCCGAATGAAGGACACCGGCCAAAAACGATTGGCTATCTTATACTTTGTCACGATCTGATTTAACCTAATTCTAACTACACTGTATTTATATGTGCTTCCATATTTTCTGTTGTCCATTTCCCATTTCGGCTATTTCAAACTGTAAGCAATCGAATCATAATATGTACTAGTTATAATAACTTAGGCGATTTCGGGGTAAGATTTGCAACACTGTAAATTGTGAAATTCCAGAAATGGAGCCATTGTATAATTCTCCTTCTACTCTTCCCAAACTTGTGGAACTTAAGTGAATCTAATATTGTAAAACTGTAGCCAAACAACAAAGCATTTTTAATAAGAACACGGTAAGGTAAGAATAAACTGCTTACCAATGCACAAGACGCTTAAGGAATCGTACTAAAAACTGTAGAATTATCAATAAAGAACTTGGAACGTGTGTGTGATACGAACTGATCGCCACTATGCTCGCCAAAACAACTACACAACTGAAAGCTGACCTGGTACTTCTAACAAAATCCGCAAGATGGCATATGAAATCAGAAGAAAATATCCTACGTCAAACGACGCGGTTTAGGCGTGGTGCAATTTGGGCTACCTTACCATATATAAACATATATGTGTTATCGCTCTAGCGGCAGCATTTTTTGCTTTCAGAAACAAATTCGGCATATAGTAGTTGATAAAAATTAACATCGAGTTCGTTAACCATCAAAATAAAATCATTGTGACTGGGGGTTAACCAAAATAACAATTTAAAACCATTCTAGCGACCGAAATATTCTAAATTTATAACGAATCTCGGTACATGCCAATGAAACAAATAATACTAGACATGTATTATCTAAAAATCAGCAGAACTTGAACGTTAGGAGTGGTGAATTACTAAAAACCTAAATATAAACAAATGTGGCGACCTCCAAGTGTGTTAACAAAGAAAATATATTTTCCGTAATGCGGCAAAATGGGATAATAAAGTAGATTTGCTGAGAAGTTCACTTATAAAATAAAATGAATTTAAATGTACCTTCTTAGGTCAGAGCCGTTGTCCTCAACTTATAAAATATGTATGCTTCTGTATCTGAAGTCCTTTCAGAATCTACATTCCTTCTTCAGCAGGTCTTTCTTCGGTAAATTACTTGATGTTTAGTCACGAGAACGCTACAATATGACCAGCACCGAAAAATCAAGTAATGTAGCGAAGAAAGACCTGCTGAAGATGGAATGGAGATTCTGAAAGGCCTTCAGACAAAAAAGCATACATATCTTATAAGTTGAGGACGACGGCTCTGACCTAAGAAGGTACATTTTAACTTATTTTATTTTATGACTATCCACCTCAACGGTTTTAACAATGAATTTTATAAGTATTAATTCGCTTAGTTTGCACATTTCCTTGCGCGATGAACTGTTTATAATTTGTGACTGTAAGTGTGATGTCAGTTAAGTCTGAAACTGGATACAATCGTATAAGCACTTGTTTCAACTTTAAACGATTATATTGTTCCTGTGTAAGAGGGGGTTAAGTGATAGGCCTACATCCATTAAATACGCAGTTGCAGAGCTCCGTATTTTATGAAGAAGGGGTTATAACAGTATCTGTGACACAGCAGATAGTCTTTGCTCTCCTGGACATGGAGTTCATATGACGTAACCCCCTTTACACAAGCGCACGCGAATTAAATGAGATATCCTAAAAAAATCCAAATATTTTAGTTTAACATTTTTATTACATAAATGTATTTTTCGAAAAAGCCTGTAATTTGCTGTAAAATTTCTCCCAGCCTATAACCTCCGACGTAAAGCAGGTTGTTAGAGTTCCTCATATATTAGTTTCTGTCGGCCGCGGTGGACCAGTGGTTATGCTCCTTGCCTCTAGTTCCAAGGAACGCGGCAGCAATCCATG
Source organism: Diploptera punctata (assembly GCA_030220185.1). Lineage (NCBI taxonomy): Eukaryota > Metazoa > Arthropoda > Insecta > Blattodea > Blaberidae > Diploptera > Diploptera punctata. The sequence continues at coordinate 948,460 of JASPKZ010000826.1, forward strand.
ATATTTTTAGCACGGAAAAATCCAAGGAGCAAGTCCTCCGGGAGGGACTTCATTAAATTCTTTTGATGGGGGTTGAAACGAATATTTTGGAGGGCAGGTGCTCTATAATAGTTTAATATTTTTAGGGAAAATAAATCAACGGTGACAATATAACAATTTAAAAACGTTTTTCTTGTTTTTTGTTATATGATTTATTGTAATTGTAATTCTGAGTCTCAAGATTTTCAGGCTATTAATAGATCCTTAAGCCTGAATAAAGAGGTATCTAAGCAAAATTTACCGACATCAACGTCTTAGTAATACCTTAGTTGCCTGTTAGATGTCTCATTGGGTCGGTGTGTTGACCGCATGCTATCCATGACATCTACGAGCAAATAGGTTATCTAAAAAAATAACTTGGTGTAGTAACTCCCTATAAAGGAGAGGCTATGGCTCAACAATTGACAACGCCATTATAGATAGATATTAGTTTTTTACGATTCCATCATTACGATTGTATTACCGTGTGCAAGTTACAATACAATTTATAAGTGTTTTGAAAACCAATATTCCAATATTACATTTGTACAGGGTGTTTCTATGATGATGGTACAAATTTTCAGGGAACATTAAGAAGGGCAAATGCCTGAATTTTATATAAGGAAGTCTGATCCGGAAACATCTCCTTAGCAAGTAATAGGCAAACGTTTGTTGGAATACCTATGGTCGTGACATTATGAAATCCTTGCGAATAAATGTTTTATTTCGCTGTTGTACTCTTAGAAAAATGTTTGGGCCAAAAAGAGATGAACAGACAGTTGAACGAAGGAAACTACATAACAGTGAGCTACATGGTATGTATAGGAAGCCAGATATAATAACAACAATTAAGTCTCGTACACTGCGATGGTCAGGACATGTGGTACGAATGGACAATGAAAGAATTGCATGGACATTTCTTGTAGGAAAACCAGGAGGAAAACGCCCAGTTGGTAGACCAAGAATGAGGTGAGGAAAATAACATTTTCCATGGTTTGAGGGGAGTAGATTATGCAGAGAATGATTGGAAAACTTTAGCTCAGGATAGATATGTACGGATAGCTTATGTCCGCGGCCATGAACCTGCGGATTCGAATAGAGCCAGTGAGTTATAGTATTTTCACAAGCCGTGATACTACAACAGTTCAAAATGGCATCCTTCATCTCCGATATAGGGATGGCAGATTCGTACCAAGTCTGTCGTATTTGGGGGGAACAACCCTGACGATGTCACAGGCAGCGATAATTAGTTCTAGTAGATCCTCTTCTGTTTCTACTTTTGTATCGTACACTCTATTTCTCTCCGGTTGATTGATACACTTCAACATGTAAACACAGACTGCACTCTATTGACTTGTACCTGGAGCACATCAGATACACATCCCACCTTCTTCCTTCAACTGTTTACAACGGCATCTGTACTACCTTCGTGGCGTGCTCATTCGGGATCGCCTTTGATACTCCAAGATGTCGGTCCAGTGATCCATCCTCATTATTGATCGCGAAAACTTACGAAAACGAGTGTAGGTATTATCGCCTCACTATGATGGTTGTCCATTTATATAAAAGCGGATGCCGCACGACAATGCTTGGCAATGATTAACATTCACATAGAGGTAGTCGGCACTTTTGTATTTAATTATATATAACAGCTGCGGGGAAACAAAGCGAGCCGCAGGACAACCATCATAGTGAGGCGATAATAGTAAGCCTATGAAAGGACATGTTTCCGAATCAGGATTCCTTATATCAAATCCATGCATTTGTTCTTCTTAATTTTAGCTGAAAGTTTGTATAATCATCATGAAAACATCCTGTATAAATGCGACATCCGAAAACAGCTCTTTATTTGATGTGAAAGAGTAATTTCTCCAAGCCTCTTACGCGAAGCAGAATGACAGGAGTAAGTATAAAAGAAACAATCTTAGTTTCTCCTACAGATTCTGCATTAATCTGTATTTTTTCTAACCTGTAAATGTTTGTAGTGTGTAGATATGACCTTCTTCAAATAACAGATTAAATTTGAATAATGAATGTATCAATTATTTAATTCATCAAAATACAGACAACATTTCTGAATTACTTAAACTTTGTCATTATACAACGCGAACAAATTATCCAATAGCGGTGATCCTAATTTACTCGGTCCCAGCGTTAGGTGTCTCATCTTCCGCTAAGTGGCAGTCCAACCATTCGTTTAGCTGTGACTATTACTCAGTGTACCAAGTGGTCTCATACGATACAGTTCATTTATACATATTCCTCTTATGATTTAAGAGTTATGTATAATGAAGGAAAATTAATATTCGCACTGAGATGCCTGGATAGCGTTGCCGGTAACGCACCAACGTATAGAGTTAGAGGTCTAGAGCTGAAATCCTGGTTCTGGTATTAATTTTTATTTTCATGTAATATGTACAAACAAAATCGGAAAATATTTTGTCAAAACAATGCGAATGTTCTGGAACAAATTTCCAAACAACCCCATGCCTAATGCCAATACAATAAAAGGTTAGACGAAACATTCAACAAAATTCAGTAAATGATCACAAAAGCCGAAGGATGACACATGTTCTTACAGACGAAAAATTATACGAGATAGGACAGAGACTAGAGAATACCTCGCAGAAAATGTCTTATGCGTTTGGCGTAGAAAACAGGAGTATGTTAGAGGTCCACTCGTCAAGTAACAAAATTACTTAAAATAAAGCAATTCAAAATTCCGGTAGTTTAAAAAATTAAAGAACAAGATCCCATTAAGAGATTGTGAATTGGGTAAGTACACGTTTCTGTAGTACAAATTTGAGTGCCGGGGGATCGTCTTGCTCTTAGCGCCCGCACCGGGAAAATTAAAACCTCCGCTATTGGATAATCTGTTCGAACTCTAGTTATTTCTAGCCTGGAGGCCTATATACTGTAAAAATTAAATAAATAGTAATGTGAATAAATTATAATGATTTTTTGCGTATTATTTATGAAATTATAGCAAACATTATGTGTATTAAACAAGTTTATTTCGCCATATTACCTGGAACATTCTTTTATTAAATGGGCCTGTATAAAAAAATGATAAATACCAGAAATATCGAAAAGAGTTGTTCCGGCCAAAAATCGTACCTGGGACTGCTGCGTCTGAGGTAATAAATGTTACAGCTAGGCCACAACGATGGAACAGAAATAAATATTAATATATTCATAAAATTGCTAATTGTAGAAAATTTATATTCTTTAGAGAACAAAACTTGGCAGATTCTACCTAAGTCATCAATGTACTGATTCGGCGCTGAAATAATTTCAGATTTTGTTTATATCGTTCACTTAATTGAGCTTATAAAAACAAGAGAGAATCTAGAATTACATAAACTGTTTTTCCAGAGCTGTGTTGCTAGGAAACGTAAAAATAAACAACCGTATCATCCAGACAGCAAAATATATGTTTACAAATATGATCTCTATGTATCCTAGCTGTACATGAACATATTAAATAAAAAGCACATTTACATTCTGCTTGCTACTTGCAGTTTCCCGGAAACAAACTACGGCTAATAAAATAGAATCTTATTTACAAATAGAATTATTTTTCCTCAAACACCGTTGGAAAATATATATAATAAGAAACTTATGAATACATTAAAAAACTATAAAACATTTATTTTTCAGTGTACTACTATTTTTAATTACAAAAAATAATATTTAAACGTTTCGAAAGCCAAATATCGCTACAATAAAAATAACAAGAACAATAGACTGTTTAGTGTGTTAATAAACAGTATATTACGATGCGAGTTTGGGAAGTCGTTTTACAGAAGCGAGGAAAATGTTAAAAAACCAAGCGACAGCGGCCTCACAAACGAGCGTTGTATATTTTGTTTTTGTGCGATGGTGTTTTCAAAATAATAAATAATAGTAAAATAATAGCATCTTTGTTGGAAATATTTGCGTTCATTATAAATAATTGACTAACGTTAACAGTGTGAGCAGTGCTTATTAGTTGAAAAAACAGGAGGCCGTGAGACCAATTTAGTAATAAAATGTCGGCAAGAGCATATTGTTTTTATTGTTTCAAATAAAGTTCAGTTCATTAAAAAAATTCAGTGATTTGTTTCGTATAATGTATATTAACACTACCTTTTGGATATATTTTTTTGTATACACATTGTATGTAGTATACATACAGGGCAGTGGTTTTACTTCCCTCACGTGGTTTGTAATATGTAATATTACATTATAGTTATTTTATTAAAGTATAGTTATTTAGGTTGGCAACCCCGAAATGTAGGAAGTTGCTCATAATTGCTTTAATTAACGACAAAATGCACTATCGCGCGAAAAGTTTGTTTCGGAGATTCGTTCTTTGGTAATGCCCAATTTTTGTACGAGTTTCTGTATTATAATACAGAGTGTTCTGCAGTAAATGTAATAATATAAATAGATACAACTTGTGAACTGATTCGAATGCATAGATGAAACCAATTATGTACTTCAAAGAGTGAAAACTGGATTTTTTACCTTATCTAATATATAAAAATGTTTGTTTTTTTGTATGTTTGTTCCTACTTTATGCGTGGACATACCGTTGATCCGATTGTGATGGGTCTTTTTGCAGAATGGTCAGGAGATTCCCGGGATGAACATAGGCTATAAGAGAGTTGTGATATTAAACTCCTACACCATTAAAAATCGCCCTTTTTAGTGGAAAACGTGAAAAACGTAGCTCTTAGGACGCTCAAATGGCTTACGTTGCCTAAACCATAACAAATACACAAAATTAATGTACGCAGAATTTAATATTTCAAAAAGCTCTACAAAAAAAGTCCGCGACAGCATATGTTTATCTCTTACAGATAACTCGCAATAACCATCTTTGTCTTTCATTCATGCCAAGAAAATCTAGACAAGTACGTAGATTCATGTGCAAGCATAGCAGCACATGGCGGGTATTCTTTTAGGGATAACTCACAATAACGAATTTTGTCTTTTAGCTCATTTATGCCAAGAAGATCGAGATAAGTAAATTCCCGGGCAACACCGGGTAATCAGCACAGGGAATCTTAAAATAATTACGATATACATTTATAATTATTTTTCATATTACTTATGTAACTAATCGTAAGAACTGCATTAATGTTTGTCTTTCAGCTCATTTATGCCAAGAAGATCGGGATGAGTAGATTTCCGGACAACGCCGGGTAAACAGCACGGGGTATCTAAAAATAAATACGATATAAGTTTTCCCTTCTACTTATTCAATTAAACATAAAATCACATTAATTTTCATTTATTTAGGCGTAGCAGCGCACGCCGGGTATTAGCTAGTGTTCCATAAACCTTAATATGACTTCCATTAGATTCATGGGAATGTTCGATCAGTTTCCAACCTCAATCCATGTGTTATGAATAGAGAAAGAACAGTTCCTTCGTAAACACGTTTGATTGACACGATCATGACGTCAGAGGGAGAGGGATTAAAATATTTTTCTGTACCGTCCAGTTGCAACTACAGTTTAATATTAATTATAATTCACTCCAAATATTCCGAACAGACAGTGCGCAACTTTTATTTTCCATCGACATATACATGTAATTTAACATTTTCCAATACTGTTTTTTAACACAGTTCCAATAATGGATCATATTGTAATATTATATTGATATTGTGAAAAGAAAAATGTGGAAATAATTGTTAATGGTTGTGGCAGGTCTGGAATGGTGTAGTGGGCTGCACACTAGTCTGGTGAACTAGAGGTCCACGGTTCGATTCCTGGTTCAGGCATTAATTTTTCTTTTCACAATATCATTATAATATTGTATACACTGTTAAGTCCAAATCCTGCTCTTGTTTTCACGTGACCGCTGTTCAGACTCACATCTTCTGTATGGTGGAACGGACTCGTAGTCGGGGTATGTTTAATTATGTCCAAGGATGTGGGTTCATGGACGATTGAGCTCCGGACTAGTTGAGCTCAGGTTTCGGTAGAACAATGGACTTATATCTCGGGAATCCGTGAGAAAGGATGTCACTTGGGGAAAAACAGTACGCTTCCTGTGATCAATTCCCCTGTATGATGCACGTTTATTGTAGTTAATGTTACAATTGTCGTATTGGACGACGAGTTGACGAGAAGGCTGTTGGTGGCAGAACTAATAATGTTTATAACACTCAACAAAGCGATGTGCCATCTCTACTGACACTCACGTTAGTAACTTAATTTTCGCCTAGTAATGCGATGTGCCCTGCACCGGCACATTCGCTCGTTGCTACTCCTCGCACCGGACTACCGAACTGACACTCTGAACTAACTTAATTTTTGCTATGTAAGAATATTTATTATTTCTGAGTGGGCCGGCATTAGCCCCTTCCACCAAAAGTCTTAGCGTCTCACAAAAGTTTATAAATTAATATAAAATTATAGAATATTCACCTGAAAGGTCCGTCTCCTCAACTTAATTATCATTTAACTGTAGCGCTTTCGGGACTTGTCCCATCATCGGCAGGATTCAAAACTGGTGTTTCACTGAAGATCTGGTAGAGGGGGTTGCATGTATTTGGTTCGTTTTCGTTTATCAGGCTGTCGTTGTGAGCTGCTTTCATGATTTCCATCTCTTCGAGTACGTTTATCTTCGCTGGATTATTTTCTCTGTGCATTACTGTTAGGGTGTTTTCAATATTTAACATGCGATGTCCTTCATGGATAACGTGTTTTGCATAGCTTGATTTACCTTGCTGCGTGAATGAAGTCTCGAAAATGTTCTTTGAATCTGATGTTAAAACTCCTGTTTGTCCTTCCTATATAAAATTTGTTGCAGTCCTTGCATGTCAGTTTATAAACTCCTTTGCTGTTGAAAATGTTATTTTCTTCAATGTTATTGTTTATTATGTTGTTTAATTTGTTATTGGTTCTGTATGCTATTTTTACGTTTTTATCGGCTTTCTTTAGTGCATTGGCTAATTTTGTTGTTTCTTTTCCTGTGTATGTAAGTGTTATCCATGTTTTCTTGTTGTTGTCAGATTCTTTTTCTAGTTTAGTTTATGTTGGTTATGTTGTTCTTCCTTTTTTGTTTTTTTACGAGCTTATCTATGAATTCTTCATTATAGCCATTGGTTTTTGCCATATACTTAATGTAGTTGAGTTCTTGGATATAATTGTCTTTGCTTAATGGGAGTTTCAACATTCTACTGACTAAGCTATTAAATGTACTAATTTTCTGTTGAAAAGGGTGTCTTATAAAAGTTGATTATGCAGCCAGTCAGGCTAGAATTAAACACAAGTATTCTAACCTCAAAACGCAACTTCACAAAACGATCGCGAACATACACTTCAATAAAGAATGCTTAAAACACAATATAATACCTAACTACGCTAAAATAAAAAAAAAAAACAGAAATTATACAGCAACCAAAGTACAAAAACAGGCCGAAATTAATTGGATAAAAAACGAAATCAGATTCCTATACATAAAGAAGCAAAACATCAACAACCAGCTATTACTACTACACACAAGAAGCCGCCTTACTATTTGGCAAATGTTGGACAATCATAGAAAACCAAATTCACGAAAACATTAATAATAACATGTGCAATAAATATGAAACAATGAACAAGAAGCTAACTAAATTAAAGGCCATGCAACACAACACATATCTAAAACATAAACAAATCACACAATTTTGAAGACAAAAGAATTACAAACCTTACAAAAATAAAATTCAACAAACAGGAAACCGACTTGCTAGAAAAGGGATACAAATTCAATTTCCCTACACACAACGCAAAAAGAACACAACAAAATTTAATTACTGAAACTGAAATTGCAATAAACAAACTTAACATTAATAACAAAAATCATATTAGATACGAAGCAGCTAAAGTCATAAAAGAAACTCCACCAACAATAAACATCAAAGATAAACAAACTCTCAAGAACATCTCTAAAATAAAAAGAAAATTTAAGAACAATAATATAATACACACAAAAGCCGACAAGGGCAACACAATAGTTATTATGGAAAAGGAAGAATACATCAACAAAACCAAGCAATTTATAAAAGAAAACAATTTCAAAAAAATAGAAAAAGATCCCACAGGAAAGTATAGCAGACAAATAAAAGAAGCACTAAAATCGTGCCCTCTAATCACCAACCACAACCAATAATGAACATAACAAATACAAAAACGCCAAATGGGTAAATAATACTCCTCACCACCAGTAATGAAAGCCCTTCCAAAAATCCATAAAGACAACATTCCCATAAGACCAGTTGTTAATTGCATGAATGCTCCTAACTATAAAATTTCCAAATTAGTCGCTCAGAAAATGAAAAATGATGTCAAACTTGAAAATCGTTACACAATTAAGAACTCATTTGAACTAGCAGACAAACTACAGCATTTAGAAATCAATAGGAATACTAAAATGACGTCATTCGACATAAAAAACCTGTACACTAATATCCCGATAAACGAAACAGCAAACATAATAAAACAAAAACTAACAGACAGTAAACTTGAAGATAACTATATCAATCAGTTAAACAAACTAATAACAACAACAATAAAGCAAAATTACTTCCAATTTAACAATGAACTATTTATTCAAGAAGACGGGATCCCGATGGGGAGTCCTACATCTGGAATAATGGCAGAAATCTTCCTACAAGAACTGGAAAATAAACATTTTGAGGGAACTAATACACAAATTCAACATAAAACTAATAACACGATATGTCGATGATGTACTAGTAATATATGAAAATGAAAACAGAAAAGAAAAAGAAATACTACAAGACTTAAACAACATGCATGAAAAAATCACTTTACACCGAAGAAATAGAAGTTAACAACAGCATAAACTACTTAGATTTGTCTATAACCAAAAATCTACACAACAATAAACTAGAAATCGGTATCTACCGGAAACCCACGAACAATGCTCTGGCCATAAACAAAAATTCTACACACCCTTTTCAACAGAAAATTAGTACATTTAATAGCTTAGTCAGTAGAATGTTGAAACTCCCATTAAGCAAAGACAATTATATCCAAGAACTCAACTACATTAAGTATATGGCAAAAACCAATGGCTATAATGAAGAATTCATAGATAAGCTCGTAAAAAAACAAAAAAAAAAGGAAGAACAACATAACCAACATAACTAAACTAGAAAAAGAATCTGACAACAACAAGAAAACATGGATAACACTTACATACACAGGAAAAGAAACAACAAAATTAGCCAATGCACTAAAGAAAGCCGATAAAAACGTAAAAATAGCATACAGAACCAATAACAATTAAACAACATAATAAACAATAACATTGAAGAAAATAACATTTTCAACAGCAAAGGAGTTTATAAAACTGACATGCAAGGACTGCAACAAATTTTATATAGGAAGGACAAACAGGAGTTTTAACATCAGATTCAAAGAACATTTTCGAGACTTCATTCACGCAGAAGGTAAATCAAGCTATGCAAAACACGTTATCCATGAAGGACATCGCATGTTAAATATTGAAAACACCCTAACAGTAATGCACAGAGAAAATAATCCAGCGAAGATAAACGTACTCGAAGAGATGGAAATCATGAAAGCAGCTCACAACGACAGCCTGATAAACGAAAACGAACCAAATACATGCAACCCCCTCTACCAGATCTTCAGTGAAACACCAGTTTTGAATCCTGCCGATGATGGGACAAGTCCCGAAAGCGCTACAGTTAAATGATAATTAAGTTGAGGAGACGGAACTTTCAGGTGAATATTCTATAATTTTATATTAATTTTTAATAAACCTCAACGGAACACATTATGAATCTTATAAAAGTTGAAAAGTTTATAAGTTACACTAATTTTGATTGGTAAATTATATCTTAAGGGCGTTGTCGTGGGTGTTAAATTTAGACGTTTGTGGCCTCGTCCCCCTCCCTTTAAATTAGTTGCACCCTAATATAAAATTTTCAGGGTTGACCAAATAAGACTGATCCCCGATAGCACGGCTATCGACTGTCGGCATCTACCTTACGCCGCCAAAGAAGGCACCCGCTGTTAGCGACGTGTCCTAGTTAAAATTGGCTTGGGGATAACTCTTTCCACAAGTTACCTAGGAAAATCCAATTGCTTGTTTGCGACTTCCCAGCCTTTTGTATGAAGTTTTTTGGGCTTAACATTGTTATAGCAATTTAATAATAGTGCAATTTTGTAAGTCCTCTTAACAAAGGAAACTGCAGACTTTTTCCCTATTGTATAAGGGCTTACGGTTCCATTGTATGATTAGATGATATAAAATATATTAGTGGTGGATCTGTGCACCTAATAAATTGTTTTAATTATTATTATTTATCCGTATCTTATTTTCATATTCTCATGACATACAATGTCTACAATATTCGTTTGACAAGATAATAATAAAATCATTATTTATTTCCCATTTAATTAGGTATATGTATACTTTACAATTATTTATTTGTATAAGGGATTTACTTTGAAGCAATCAGTGTTTTTAAACTACCGACCCGTCTAGAAGTCGTTTTCCACATTTTCAATATCCTTTACTTATCTTGTGTCATATTATTCGACATTCATAGGCGTCTCGCCATCATATGGAATGTTATTAATATTCACGATCTATTATTTATTCACTTTGGGCATTCATTTAAATATGGAATAATTATCCTCGTTACTGCGTTTTATCATTTTCTCTGGCATCATAAGTATAATATTTAAATAAAGCATAATTAATTCGATCATTTACCAGTCGAACAACATTTATACCATCGCGCGCAAAAATAAAATTCATATCGAATACAAAGTTTTACACATGTCAGCATCGCTGTCCCCGCAGCGTGATGACCATTTCGTCAAACATTATATCATCATTAGTAAAATGACATCCATTGTCAGCAGCGCTTACCTGTCAGCGTTGATGATATCCTTCACGAAGTATTTATCATCATAATTAATCAATTAATATTTCTCATTAGAATAAGCAATATCGGGTCTCCATGCCCGCAAATATTACTTCAATAACACGTCGTACACGCATAAGTAAGGTGACTTCTCGAGTCGCCATATCATAATAATCAAACCGTGTATATATTAATAAACGATTTTACGCGCTTTATCGCTTTATTCTGTCTTTCGACTCTCAATTAAAACTGCATAATGCTTAAATATTGTTGCATATATTTAATGCCATTAGTTATAATCATTGTTGTCCTTAACGAAGATCCTTTTAATAAAATAAGTAAATTAATATATTCACTGAACTTTGATTGATACTTGGCGTTGGCCTATCTCGTTATCGTTTTATTGATCAAGACTTCAAGTTTATTTAAGATATAGATAATCGTTCTAATATTGAAAATATTTGGCGTTCTCAACTCGATTGCGTCGGCAATGCTACCTTTATACATATACAATTTGATTTAAATTCAAGATATTTAAATATATCGCTTGTTCATCGTTATCGTATACGGCGTTTAATTATTTCCATTCAATATTTATTGTTCACAGATCCACTTGGTCCGAACTTTTACTGAAATATATTTTCTTTCCCAGTACATTTATCGTGAGACAGTATTACATTTTGTACGCTCATTATGTTGCATATGTATTTATATTAATAATTGCTTATATGTTTTAAAGTGACTTTAATTATCTTCTTTATCAAATTACTATCTATCAAATCTTGACATAAGAAATTAGATCATAGGAACTGTCATAAACGTGTGCCCGCCACTCGTTTTTTAGGCGTTATAATGGCTTTCTTTAATATATTTAATTAATATCAGTTTTCTTAATTCATTATCTTACAACGTTCATGCAAGAAACTAACATTATATACCCATATTCTTTATATCATTAACTTATTTACTACTTCATAAGTATAGTTTTTATTGATATATAATAATGTCTCCGATTCCTTTTCCTGTGTCCTGGGTTCGATCCCGATGAGTGTCTACATGTACTTGATTAGTTATTGAGTCTGTCTTTCACTGATTTCATTTTCGAGCTCGTGCAAAATTACTAGGCTCTTATCAAAATTATCTACATTATTAAATCTCGTTTTTGACTCTATACTGTAAGTTCTGGGAAATATACCATGCTTTCCTCTAATTCTAGGGTCACTTCTGCTCAAAGCGGCATTATTCTTTATTACTTCGATCTGAGGTTCGCGCGTTACGAGCGACTCAACATCTAGATTGTTCGTGATCAACATGCTTGCAAGAATATTATTTGCAAATACCTGATCGACGGCTTGTCTCTGCCATGTATTGTTATGTACCAAGGATTGTCTGCTTCTGTATCTACGGGGTGCTTCAAATACGAGTACTCATTCTTTACTTTGGAGTTTATTTTTCCCTTGTATCTAGTACACCGTTCGCCTACCTGTATGTTATTCAATTTGCTTTCGGTTTGCCTGGCTAACTGGAAACTTTCAATGTACTTGTCACTCGTACAAGCTTTCATTGTTACTTCAGACATTCCTTGCTTCATAATTACATCAGATTTTTCACATAGTATGTTATCATTCATACTCTCACTCATAGACCCTGATGCATTGTTATTCAATTCTATCCTGCTTATATTTTCTTCCCCTATTTTACTATCTTCATCTTTTCCCTCAATTAATATTTCTCCCTTTTCTAACTCACTCTTGTTATTTTCACAGATATCGTTTATATTTTCGGAGGTGGCCTCGAACTCACTCTCCTTGCTCTCTTTAATTTCTGGTTCCTTATCCTGTTTCCCTGATTCTGAAACATTTTCAAAGTATCGTTCTCTTTCACCCCTATGTTTTTCATATAATTTCTCATTTTCTAATCTAGCTATTTCATTTTTCTGCTCCAACCTGGCTATGTTTTCATCTAATTGTTTAATTCTTAATCTATATTCATCTTTCCTTTCCTTCCTCATTTCTAATAATAACTCCATAATTGTTTTGGAATTGGCTGGGTTTAGATTTCCTTCAATTTTTTTAAACTACTTTTCCTAGTTTATTTCCTACTTTGTCTCCTATTATATCCACTATCCATTTACTTATTAATTCTATTTTTATTCTATTCACTTCTTTTACTTTCCTTCCATTCTACATCCATCTTCCATAGACATTCACACTTTTCAATTCGACACATATTATTATTATTTTTTAAATAAATGTTAGATAACCTTTAAAATAAATTTATTTTCACTGATACCTTTCGATGTCTTCTATTATTCCTTATTGTCCTCGTTGAGGTCCCCTGGTTGTCATCTTTCTCCCTCAGGTCTTCTTCCTCACGTTCGTAGGATATTCACTACTGGAACACGCCTTTCCACTCTTCGTTAGACGGTTGCTCAGCAGTTTCTCGAAGCTCCGCAGTTGGGCCGCCAAGTACGACTTGTGGCATAAAATCGGGGATCCGTGAGAAAGGATGTTGACTTGGGGAAAAACAGTAGGCCCGGTGTGCTGTCTTGTAATTGATCGATGCACTTTTATTTTCACTCGTTGTTTACATTTGTCGTATTAGACGATGATTTGACACGAAGGCTATTTGGTGGCCGGAACTTACACTTGTTACACACGGCACGTGTTTAATAATTATTTGTACCACTGAAAAAGTGCGCCCTGAATAATAGCGCCGAAACTTAGACAAAGCGATGTGCCATCTCTACTGACACTCACGTTAGTAACTTAATTTTCGCCTAGTAATGCGATGTGCCCTGCACCGGCACATTCGCTCGTTGCTACTCCTCGCACCGGACTACCGAACTGACACTCTGAACTAACTTAATTTTTGCTATGTAAGAATATTTATTATTTCTGAGTGGGCCGGCATTAGCCCCTTCCACCAAAAGACTTAGCGTCTCAGAAAAGTTTATAAGTTACACTCATTTTAATTGGTAAATTATATATTAAGGGCGTTGTCGTGGGTGTTAAATTTAGACGTTTGTGGCCTCGTCCCCCTCCCTTTAAATTAGTTGCACCCTAATATAAAATTTTCAGGTTTGACCAAATAAGAGTGATCCCCGATAGCACGGCTATCGACTGTCGGCATCTCCCTTACGCCGCCAAAGAAGGCACCCGCTGTTAGCGACGTGTCCTAGTTAAAATTGGCTTGGGGATAACTCTTTCCACAAGTTACCTAGGAAAATCCAATTGCTTGTTTGCGACTTCCCAGCCTTTTGTATGAGGTTTTTGGGCTTAACATTGTTATAGCAATTTAATAATAGTGCAGTTTTGTAAGTCCTCTTAACAAAGGAAACTGCAGACTTTTCCCCAATTGTATAAGGGCTTACGGTTCCATTGTATGATGTTAACTAGTTTCGTTCGCTACAATAGCAAGGGTCCAGGTCTATGACTGGCGCTAATTGCTTGATACTAGTGTTTTATTTATTGCTTATGAAATTATTTTTGGTAGGTTATATCATTTTAATTTTGTTACCAATGAATTCCTGTTTTAATTCGAATTCATTTGAATATAAATATGCCGTACTTCCGATAATAATTACAGGTTCATAAATTATTCACCTTTGATAATAGTACTTATTTTTCTGAAATAAGAGGCTGAGTGAATGACTTGCCACAATGGTTGAGGGTTAGTCACCTCCCATCATTGGAAGGAAATGTTTGATCTCTTAATTATGAATAATATCTGATGTTACACTTTTTTTTATTAAGGATTTTCTCTACAGTACAGTAGTTATTCTTCAGTCCAAATGTATTTTGCTCCGCCACAGATTTCTATCCTCAGTATCTTCTTCTTTGAGGTCTCTCTGATCATGTTTCTTCTCACTTCATCCATCCACTGTTCTCTGGGTTTCCCCTCCTCCTCCTGCCTTCAGCATTCCAATCCAGCATCATTCTTGGGTATATCTATTATTCTCCAACCTCTTCAGATGTCCATACCATTTCAATCTTTGTTCTTCTATTACTTCTATAATATCATGTTTAATATTCATTATTTCTCTAATTTTCTGGTTTCGAATTTTCTCCTTTCTTGATTTTCTTCATGCCCTTCGCCAAAAATCCATGTCCGTTGTCAATAAGTTTATTGCTTCCTGTCTACCTAAAGTCCAGGTCTCTGCACCAAACAACATAACACTTTGTACTAATGATTTAAATATCAATGTCTTGGTTTTATTTGTAATATTTTTACTGCATATCACTAAGTTTAACTTTCCAATTATTTTTCTTCCTTTACTAATTATTTTCTCAATTTCACTATGATTTTTTCCATTTGATTATAAAATTGATTCTAAATGTTTAAATTTGTCAATTTTCTTAATTTCCTCATTTTCACATTGCAATGTCTCTCCATTCTCTAGTTCTGTCATGATATATTCGGTTATGTTACATTGTTAACAGCAGAATAAATGCTACCTTGTAACTGCTAAAACACGTACTGATATTGTGTAGACCTGATCCTTAACAAACCCCAAAGGAAAAAAAAAAATCAGGTAGTGTTAGCCTACATCACATACCGGTGGTCCTCTTCTTATCCACATTGCACGTATCATTTCATGGGAAATTAACGTCTAGGTATGTGACATGAGAGTCGGGTATCACCAATTGAACATTTGTGATTATATGGCTTTCTGTGAATAAAAGCTCTTATTCACGGATCCGTTATTCGCATTTTCATTATTCACGGCTTAACAAATTGCGACACAGTTCCTGTATTCGTGGCTAATTTTTTTATTCGCGAATCCAGTCGGTGTATTAGAATTAATAGTTTCCTCTATCAACGCATCGGCAACTTTATTTACTGGACCACGTGCCAAGGCGACTTTTACGAAGAGCGATTTAAATCAAAAGGACAAATAAATACCAAAATTAAACAAACTTTATTTGCACTAAGTTTAAAGTTCTTTGTTAAAAGTCGCCGCCGCCGTATTTTACGTGCCGCTATGTCCGTTGATAAATGCCTCCTTCACCAGGATCAGTGTTTTATTGTTTCAACTTGTCATTCGTTGCAATAATTTTGATTGAATAACACGTGTCTCTTCTGCTTTGATCCCAATTTATAATGTTGAGTAAAAGAAAAGAAAAAAATTGTTCAGAAGCGAAAAGAAATAGTGTTGCCGCTTAATGTAAAAAAATAAATGCTTGACCGTTTAAGCGTTGGCGAGCCGTTTGTATCCATATCACCCTGTTTCCATGTTAATGAATCAACTGTGCGATTCATCAAGAAATCCGAAGACAAAATAAGGAATTCTATCGCTGAATTTACAATCTGAATCAATCTGAATTGAAATATCTTTTAAAAGCGGCAAAACAGGAAAAAAATTCTAACTTCTTTAAGCCCTTGCCTAAGCCTGACAATGATAATTATTAGAAATTGTTCAAAATCTCTCATTAAATTGATTTTAATTTGATAATTTTTATTTTATTTTATTTTTGAATTTTGGAACGTATCCCCTATATACCCAAATGCGTGCTATTATGCAATACAGAGACTCTTGACTTCCCAACTTCTTCAAACGTTAAACTGGAAATATATATAAATATTATTATACCAGTTATATTATATGGGTGCGAAACATAGGCTCTTACTTTAAGGGATGAAAGAAGATTACGAGTATTTGAGAATAAAGTTCTTACGGCAATTTTTGACAAAAGAGAGATGAACTCACAGATGAATGCAGAAGACTGCATAACAGTGAATTACATGGTCTTTATAGGAAGCCAGATATAATGACAACAGTTAAATGTCGTAGACTGCGATGGGCAGGGTATGTGGCACGAATGGGGAATGAAAGACGTGCATGGAAGCTTCCTGTAGGAAAACCAGAGAGAAAACGTCCAGTTGGTAGAGCAAGAATGAGGTGGGAGAGTAACATTAACTATGATTTGAGGGAAATACATTATACAGGGGATGATTGGAAAACATTGGTTCAGGATAGGGATGTATGGAGAGCTTATGTCCGCGCGGCCATGAACCTACGGGTTGGATGGTGCTAGTGCGTTAGTTAGTTATCCCCTATATACCCATAGAAATGACCATTCCATATTCACGGTTTTTGTATTCGCGGTATATTTACGGAACTTATCACCCGCGAATAAGGAACTTCTCTCTTTGCTCCAATCATTTTAAAATAATATATTCAAAATATATTTTTGTACTATTTTTAGTGAATTACCCAGGAATTAAGCTACTGTCACTGTTTTCATGAAAAGACTGAACATTTTTACAATTGTGACGAATTTGAATTTAACATGGAACTAAAAACGTCCCAATATCCGCTCTTTAAAATGTTGCTAACAGTACCCATTTAGGACGATTACTTATTGTACTATATTTACAAGTGGACCATATGTATATAATCTTCACGCAGCATGAAAGAGTAGCATATTATAAACACATGAAAGCGTATACTTAAAAAAAAAAATGTGTACCGGTACTAATTTACAATTTATTTAAATATATCTATAAACACAAAATTAAAGTAATATATGAGTAAGCCAACTTTACTATATTGAATGAAATGTTGATTTTATCCAAAAAATCGAGAATGTTCTTTGATTGTGATTTAGATACTAGTAATTGAATTAATATTATAATTAATAAGAAAAACAGAAGAAAAATCCTAGAAAAATATAATTAAATAACTAACTCACTGGCTCTATCGAACCCATATAGTTCATGGTTGCGCGGACATAAGCTCTCCATACATCCGTATCCTGAGCGAGTGTTTTTAAGCATTCCCAGCATAATATACTTCGCACAAATCATGGTTAAGGTTATTCTCCCACCTCATTCTCGGTTTACTAACTGGGTGTTTTCCCTCTGATTTTCCTACAAGAAGCTTCCATGCACCTCTTTTATTCCCCATTCGTGCCACATGTCCTTCCCATCGCAGTCTACGAGACTTAACTGTTCTTATTGCATCTGGCTTCCTACACATAGGGCATGTAGCTCACTATTATGTAGTTTTCTGCATTCATCTGTTTGTTCATCTCTCTTTGGTCCAAAATTTTCCTAATAATTTTATTCTCAAATACTCGTAATCTTCTTTCCTCCCTTAAAGTAGGAGTCCATGTTTCGCATCCATATAATATAACAGGGAGAATAACAGTTTTGTATATTTTCAGTTTAACGTTTTTTTAAAAGGAGTTGGGATGACAAGAGTCCCTGTAATGCATAATAGCATGTATTTCCAGAATTTAGCCTATTTTTAATTTCTTTGTGCATCTCATTCCTATTTGTAATTATTGTTCCTATATATTTCAATTCAGTCACATTTCAAAAATTCCCTCATTTGTCATAAGTTTTGCTTTTACATTATGCAATACATTTCTACGTGTCAACATACATTTAGTTTTACCGATGTTTAGTCCCAGTTCCAAGATAAAAACATAAGAAAAACAATTTATGAATATCAATCATATATATACTTATCTACCATAAGAAAAATACTAATAGAAATTTAGAACTTATGCAGTGATAGATTTAAGATTATAAAAAAAGGTTCTTTTGTTTTCTCTTCTTTCAGGATTATTATGAAAATATTTCTGTTCATAACTTCATTTAAACGTTATGTCCACATGAATATTTATGAGAAACGGAAAGAAGCTCCTGGTGTATTGGATGATCCAGTCGGAAGGAGGTTTGCATTTTTATATTCATAAGGATCAAGAGATAGATAGGGGTGGGTTATGAAGATGCCTTATAATACTATTCAAAAGGCAGACTTTCAGTCGAGTTTATATTTAGAAATTATTTATACATTTTAATAGAAAAACAGAAACCTATATTATGAGTAAAGAGATCTGAGCCTTTCTTAAATATAACACAAGATAAAAGGAAGCAAAAATTCCTCTTTATTCTAAGAATCTCGTTTTATATTCTACGATTTTTAATTCTTTGATTTTTTATAAAACTTCTCCATCCTTTATAATGCATTTCATTTGGTAGTCTTCTATAATTAGCATTCAATTCAATTTGAAGCTCTTACAATTTCCCAGGAAACATTTTATTAATTTCTCCAATTTTTTTTCATAAAAGAAAGAATTAACTTTTCAAGAGTGATGTTTCCGCCGAGGAAAATATTTTTTTAAAACATTATTTTTATTTATAGAGGTTTTTACATCTAAGGTTATATTGCATCCGGAATCTTGTCTTATTCACTTAGCTTACGAAATAGCAACCACTAACTTACTTCCTTCCAAAGGAAGCCATGTTCAGGATTTAACATAGTAAAAGACTAACTCTGACAACATAATATGATAGCAGGAATATCGACTCCAGTGGTGAACATGTAAAGACTGGAGCACCTAGAGGAACATCTGAATTACATCTTCCAGATAGTAATGTCTCTATAAGTACATCATCATCATCATCATCATAATTATCATCATCATCTTCTTCTTCTTCTTCTTCTTCGTCATCATCATCATCATCATCATCATCATCCTTCATGGATTAGGTCTTTGCCTTTATCTCTGATAAAGATATTACCAAGACCGTCCGTACGTGGTGAAGAACCACATCCACCAAGAAGTGGCCCTGCTTTGACTGAATACAACCACAACTATCGATAAAATCCCCAACACACTTTACCCCAAGTGTGAGTATTGGTAAGGGTGTAGGAGAAGGAAAAGTCCGAAAATAAACCCGGGAAAAGGACTGTCGTCAGCCGAGGAGAAGGAACCTGCTAAGGGAAAACCCCAACATAAAACCTCCGGTCCTCCAGGTTGGGAGTTGTGCGTCGGGCTAGAAACCTACTACTTAAAACGATATTTCTCAAAAGCCTCTCTAGAAGTTTCAAAATAAAATTATAAACTTTTGAAGTATTAATTCACTCTAGTTTTTTAATTAGAATTATCTTCGAAAGTGATGAGCTTTTAAAGGTTGTTTATTTATTTATTTAGCCTGATGGAGTTAAGGTCATCTGCCCTTCTCTTTCACTCATATGTGTTACATTCAGAATGAAACCTCCACAATATTAAACACTAGTTGAACATTAGATCAATAAGAGTAATACAAGACTAATATAGATAAAATAGTAATAACTAACTAACTCACTGGCACTATCCAAACCGTACGTTCATAGCCGTATGGACATAAGCTCTCCATACATCCCTATCCTGAGCTATTTTTTTCCAAACATCCCCTGTATAATCTACATCCCTCAAATCATGGCCAATGTTTGGTTTCAGCTAATATATATATGCCTGGACGGAATTAGAACTCGGACCTCTGGATTGATATTCCAGTGCGCTACTACTTACGCAACTAGACAAATCGAGTGCAAACATTTATTTTTCTTATATATATATATATATATATATATATATATATATATATATTCTTATGTCATATTAAGCTTGCATTGCTCAATGTCAAAAAATTAATTATAATATTGAAATATATATATATATATATATATATATATATAGTGATAATAATTAAATTTTTGACATATATATATATATATAGTAATAATAATTAAATTTTTGACATTGAGCAATGAAAGCTTAATATGACATGATAAGAAAAATACATGCCTACACACACACACACACATATATATATTTTTTTTTCTCCATTATTACGAGATGTATATATATATATATATATATATATATAAGAAAAATAAATGCTTGTATTAGATTTGTTCGGTGATGTAATGGATAGCACGCTGGAATACCAATAAAGAGGTCGGGGTTCAAACCCCGTCCAAGCACTTATTTTTCTTATGATGTCATATATATGGTTAACTGCCGACGTATCAGTGAGATATTCCATAAATATGATTCCCTAGGATTTTTAGATATTTATTGTGAAGAGGATGAATGAAGATAGGTTGCCAGTTAGGAGTTTGGAGTGGGTTCCAAATGGGAGGAAAAGAAGAAGGAGACCTAAGAAAACATGGTTAGAAGGAATTATGAATTTGATGAAGAACAAGGGACTGCAGGATGTTGTCTGGAAGGATAGAGATAAATAGAGGAAGAAAATAAAAACTTAATAATGGGCACAAAAGTTGTTTTATACATTTTAAACTGTTGAATAAATAAACGAATTATTTCAATATAAATAATAAATTGATTAAACCAATACATATTTCAGGATACATTCCCAAATCAAGGATTAAGTAGGCCTAACATGGTAAAAAATTATTGCCTTAGGGCCAGTTTCACCATGAGAGGTAACTGTGTTACGCCAGTTTTCCCCATGTATAATGCATAGCTTAAACTGGCATAATACAGTTACCTCTCTTGGTGAAACTGGCCCTTAATCGTTAATATTGAATAACAATAAATAAAACTGAATAAAAAATAAATAAATTCATTATTTTATGATATTTTAATCTAATAAATTGTAGATATGTGTAATATTATAAACAGAAGACAAATTGGGTATCTTTCTTTAAAGGTTTTGGCCTAAACGACAACCTTCTAGAAGATCTGGTTAACTGTGTTAACCATAAAGAGCAGGGCTATTTACCAGTTATGTTCTTAATTGGAACATTTTTAAATGTAAACGTAACACCTTGTAATACATCGGTACATACCATACTCTGATAATAACTGAAGAGCTTTAAATCTGACGCCTGCGTAATTTGTGCTCCATGTACGAGATTGATTTACTGTACGGTACAAATTGAGCTGTTAACACATTCGGTATGTGACGAAAGTTCTCGGAAGCCAATTTACCTTCTGTTTATAATATTATACATATCCACAATTTTTCTTTGGTTAATATAGCATAAAAACACAACATTTAAAATGAACAAGTAATCCAGGGAATGATCACGTTACATCGACCTAATTTCCCTCTACCGGTACTCTCATGGCTCCCCTAGATTAGAGCTTAAATCATTTCTCAGCACTTATATGATAATTCAGTAGAACTCGTAACTTACGTCCGTCACCGTTAAATATGCCTACTCATTATATCTAGTAATGGACGGGGGTTTCAAACTTATTTATTTTCCCTTACATGACATATAAGAACAAAAGTTACATGGGATTAAAGACAAACTCTTCTAGTTTTCATAACATACTTTATAAGTGTTCGATGTGAGCACCTTTCGTCACAAGGCTCACATCTAGCCCATATTCCTCCCAAATCTTGGTCAGCATATTTGGAGTAATGGATTCAACAGCAGCAACAATCCTTCTTCTCAAGTCTGGAAGGTCGACCGGAAGTGGCGGTACGTACTCATGGTCCTTCACATACCCCCACAGGAAGAAATCACAAAGTGTGAGATCGGAGACCGTGGAGGGTATACAAATGAATCATGTCATCCGGACCGACGCGTCATTTGGTGTTCGTGGACGTCCTGGACTTTCCCTTTTACAGATACAACTAGTATTTTTCTAACTGTTTATACCGTCGACGGATAATTTTATCTGTCGGAGGATCAATTCCAAATTGCCGTCGGAAAGCTCGCTTCACTGCAACAATGCAACCAGACCTCGCAAATTGCAATACAGAGAATGACGTCTGTATAGGAATCGCCATTTTCACAAATTTAACGCTGACGACGTAATGATGACAAGAAACAAATTACTGCACACAGGATATGAAACTTTCAGAGTTTTTCTTTCATTACAGCAAATAATCGCGC
Organism: Diploptera punctata; assembly: GCA_030220185.1. Taxonomy (NCBI): domain Eukaryota; kingdom Metazoa; phylum Arthropoda; class Insecta; order Blattodea; family Blaberidae; genus Diploptera; species Diploptera punctata. Next base: position 971,037 of record JASPKZ010000826.1, read on the forward strand.
TTCCAATTTCGTTTGTAATCCTATACCAACTACTTAAAACCCCGTCAATCATTTGGAAATATTAAGTTATGTGTATATTAAGTGTCTCACTTTTCGGATCTAAATGGTCATTATTATTTTCATCTAGTTGAATAGAATCTGTTTGCCAAGATATTTATGTTATTATATGAAGTCTAGAGGCGCCAAAACTTGAATGGTGTTTTCGTTTGAACAGAATATATGATGGATAGTTATTAATTACTATTTGTCCATAGATACTTTAAAAATAATGGTCATTTCGAGGCTAGAATATTTGGTTCTAATCATTAAGCTACGTTAAACTGAAAATATATAATACTCTTATTCAGCCAGTTATATTATATGGATGTCCACCGCGTGCCTTGTCACGCAGCGGACCCGGGTTCGATTCCCTGTCGGGACAGGCTCCTGGGGTGAGATTTTTTCGGGGTTTTCCTCACCTGTAAGACAAATGTCAGGAAACGTAGGGCCCAACGGTCCTCGAAAAGCATCCGGTCATCACCATCATCCTTATCATCATCATCATCATCATCCTTATCATCATCATCCTTCACCGGTGTGGAAAGCAACGGAAAGCTACCGCACCTATAATTCCCTAGTAAAGCTGCAAATCATAGCATGAAAAAGCTATGATTGCAGTGAAAGACCTGCCCCCGGCAGAATTACAATGGATGGATAATATATGGATGCGAAACATAGACTCTTACTATAAGGAAAGAGAAAATATTACGAGTATTTGGGAATAAAAATCTCAGAAAACGCTTTGGACCAACAGACATACAATGGAGAAGCCTGCTCAACAGTGATGTACATGATAATTATAAGAAAAAATATTAATTTAAATATGTTAAACATTTACTTATAATATTTCAGCTTTATTTTTCATTTTAAAATCTTACTGTAATGTTTTAATTATTATAACAGTAAAAGTAATAATGATTAAATTAGTATATGCAGTTAATTCTCGTAGACTACGATGGACAGGACATGTGGCACGAATGAAGAATTAAAGAGAGACGTGTAAATTTCTTGTAGGAAAACCAGAAGGAAAACGCCCAGTTGGTTAACCAAGAATAAGGTGGGAGAATAATATTAATCATGATTTGAGGGAAGTATATTATACAGGGGATAATTGGAAAATACTATCTCGGAATATATATGAATGGAGAGCTTATATCTTAGCGGCCATGAACCTAAGGGTTTGATAGTGCAAGAGAGTTAGAGTTAATTAGTCATTAGGTATATGTTCTTGCAGAATGTTTTACGATATGAAATTATGAAATCTGCCTTGGTAATTGAAGTGCAAGACAATGTTTGTCTTTATGACTGGAGAAATTAAATAACTTGTCAGGCTGATCTGCACCGGGATTTGAATTTGGGATATACTGGCAGAGATAAGGTCATGAAAACTTCTTTTCCACTTAATCAGTAACAAATGAAGGGTACAGGGAAACAATCAGGCAACTCACTCTTTCCTCGAAATGTAGTTTGAGATATCATTAAATTCTCCATGGAAAGGACTATTGTTTAGAAGTGTAGACTGAAAATAAAATCGGACTATGCGCCAAAATATAAGTTTTGATAAAAAGAGAAAAATGACCTTATCACAGTTTTTGATTGACCAGGCGCTCTCTCGTGGCTAAAGTTTGAACTACTTGTCGTATTGCCCGGCTTCTACTGTACTTGCATAAACACATAACCCATATTGAGCAATAAAATGGAAATCGATTGTTGTAGCACTTAGACCGGTTTTTATTTTCAGTCTAAAAGAGTGAAACAGTAAAAAAAAAGTTTAGTCATGGGTTTATTAACTTTTAAAGTTTAACATACAGGTAGGAAAAGCAGATAATTGTATAACTAAAAGTCCATTCTGTAGGTCTGAAGATAAAAGAGGATTATCTGGTTTATTCTATATATCCTTTACTTTAAAACATATAATGTATATTCATTGTTGCATCCAGCTTCAATTTAATGCTCTTTATATCGAAATACATGAACAAATTTATGAAATTTTAATTGAAAAAAAAATACCTACGTTTAACAACACAAATAGAGCATATTTGAAAAAGATAAACAATGACCCTTATATACTTGCCACTATGAGCAGAAAAATTCGTTAAATTGTAATTTATCGAATCTTGCAATCGCCAACTCCAGTCGGGTAGTGGTAACGTCGATACTTCAGAGGCAGCGGGGCCTGAGTTCGATCCTTGGTCGGGTAAAGTTTCTTGGATAAGTTTTCTCTGGGTTTTTTCTCAGCTATAAGACAAAAGTTAAAGTTCTCGAACACCGTCTTGCCTCCACAATCATTCCCTAGATTACTATGAATGTACAAATGAAAGGTTTGCCTTAAATAAATTAAATAAATATCTTAATTTTATTTGGCAGAGTTAAGGTCTTAAGGCCATGTCAACCAGGTTAGAGTAAAAAAAAATACAAAAAAAATATTCTTACATCGTCCATGTTGTCTCGGTAGTTACTTTATAATTGAGTTGATCTCTCATATAGAGATTTCCTTCACGTATTTCTGTGGCCAAAAACGTAGATGTGTGATTAAGAATTCAAAATCCTCTCCCGACAGGTCATGTTCCTTTAAGGCCCGCTTGGTGTGGGACATGTAAAGGAGAGGTGAAGAAAGAAAGAAAGAAGAAAGAAAGAAGAAAGAAAGAAAGAAAGAAAGAAAGAAAGAAAGAAAGAAAGAAAGAAAGAATGAAAGAAAAAAGAAAGAAAGAAAGAAAAAAGAAAGAGAGAAAGAAATAATTCTATCAATTTTACACTTTATTTACATAAGTAAAACGTTCCCACGACAGGCCTCAAGAGACCCTTGCTGTAGTAGGACGTTAAGGCACCTAACTTTTTAGAAAATCGGCACGAGATGATAGCTGGGTTGTCAGCCCTGCATGACAGCTGCCTTTATCCTCAGAACAAAAGTCTAGTACTCATTTCCGTTAGAGGCTGAGTCGTCTCCAGGCATTGCGCCTTATTTATATACTGACTAAAAACGCTTGAATTAAATTCTCAATCTCGATTCTACTGCTCTCTTTATTCCAGTTTTATTTGTGTGAATTTAGAGTTGCAGGAAAGTCTACCAGACAGAGTGTTTTTTATCGTCCTGTATATGAAGTCATACTTGATGAAACTGCAGGCTGCTTAATTGAATTGGAGAGCAGAATGAAGCAGGAAAGAAAAGCTACATAAACTATCCGCACTGCGTACTTACGCTAGCGTTTAAGTGTGTGGAAGGCTTCTCTAGCACCAAGAGGTCAGGAAAACCGGACGTCATTTAGATTAAAGAGGTTAGGGGTGGAAGAGCGAAGAGGGGGGTCAAGCAATTAACGATAAAACTAAGGGGTAATTCACTGCTTGAGCCATTAAAACCTCCTCCCTCCTCTCTGTACCCCAGTGATCATTTCTAGGATCTGCAACTGGATTTTCACCTCCTTCTTCAGTTTCATCAACTCTTTTGCCATTCTGATACCCTGTTTTTCTTACCCTGGTAATCTGCCAATTAGTAGTAAGGGTTTTCATAATATTTATGTTAAAAATGAGTAATGCTAAAAAAACATTGTTGAATTTAGGACACACAAATTCCAGGATTAAATTCTCAATCTCTCCGCAGTACGTACATTCATAATGCTAATGGTGCTTACTGTTTTTCATAGACTTTTGAACCAAATAGGATTCAATGACCAATCATATTTCAATGATTTTTTAATTACAACCAATCACAGTCGTGTTTCACCTCGAATTTATCAAACAAGTTTATCATATTAAAGAAAGCTCCTCCCTTTTAACATCCTGAATAGGTCATAACATTATTTTGCTGTGACTGGCTCTCTAAAGAAATGTGGCTACCAGATTGTATATATAGTCCACGAATGTCAGCTGATAGTGCTTGCGGGAGATAATATAAAAACATTTGTAGCAACTGATTATACCACATAAAAAAGTAACTACTGTTTGCACTTTCTTAAACGTATTATTTCCGAGGAAATAACGTTGCAGAAAAATATAATTGACATATTTACATCATAGAACATCAGAAATTAATTAATGCCTATAATGTTGGTTATACATTTCTCCAGTAGGGTGCATTCTTTCAATATTGCGATCCTTTGGCAATAAATAATATGATCTAGTTGCAATGATGAACAAGCGTAACAATCGTTTATTTGTTTTCAAACATCGCTTCTCATTTGTTTTCAAACATCGCAGTTTACATTAAATAAATAAATATTTTAAAATAACTATATTTAAATAATGATTTGTAAGTAAACAGCTTAATTTTATTCGTGAAATAGTCCTAACAAATGCCACTCTTGATTTCCAAATTCTCTAGATAAGTTGGAAATCAGTAGTGGAATTACTTATGAGAATCATATTCGCTTCTGAAAGTCAACTCTGGAAGCCTTCTTAGTCCTATCAAATTTAAAATGCACCAAATTATGTAACTAGTCAGTTAAACGTCTCCTCTCTTCTTAAGGTTTTGTCAAAAAAATTAACATTAACATTTATAGACAATAATCTTGTATATATTACTCTAATTATGTTTATTTTAACTGATGGGATTAAGACCTAAGATTTTGTTTTCCACTTCACCAGGGATTGACAACAAGGTACAAATATTCCAAAATAGAATCCTATGGAGAATTTGTGGTTCCATAAGCAATTGAGATAGCTTTACACTAATAACAGCATAATTTATATTGTCATAATTAGAGATCAGATTATATGCAACATAACCAACTCGAAATATGCATGAAAACCTCTTGAAATATTCATGAAAAATGTCAATATGTGCAATAGAAAATAATAAAAAAACAATAATTATTACATTATTAGATATTTTATTTCCAAATTAACATAATAATTATTCTTTTATTATCTATTAATATGATCATTTATCATTGATAAATCATAAATTATCAATCAGTATCAGACGAAAGTATGGCTCACAAATTAAAATATTCTACATTTTGCTACTATTGTAAACAGAAACAATCGGGCACCGTTCCAAATGTTCGGTAGTAAGGTTGTGTTTTCGATCGCTCAAAATATGTTCATGAACAGAAAAGGACCGTTCTACGTCAACTGAAGTAATTGGGCAGTATTTGAATTTGGGTGCTATTTTGGCACTTATTATTTCTGGCAAAAGCTCGCCCGTCCCATTTATAAAACTATTAATTTGACACAAAGGTTCACTGCCTGGGTTATTGTTAAAATGTTTTTCAAACTTTGTCTTACGTTTGCTCGGCAATACCTCCGGCAATAAGGAGTTCAGTTGACGGACTTTATCAATTAACTGAATAGAATCAATCAACGCGCAAACCTTGAGTTCAAGCTTTTTAACAGTTGCAGGTATGTGGGAAAAATGAGTGCTAATCACAGCTATTTTTTTAATACTGGAATCGTTAAATGCTTCCTTGCACTGACAAACTGCCAAAGCCTCTGCGCTATCGAAATCGTTTACTACACTTTTGATGTCCTCGAAATTTTCATTGTAAAACACATATTTTTAAAATGAAGTAAACATTGCCCGAAAATATGCGTTATCATTAGTCTTTATTTAAAATATGCAACCACAGGTGAAAATGTATAAATATGAAACATGCAAATGCATATAATCCGGTCTCTAGTCATAATACTAGGGTATTAGGCATATGTTTGCGAGATTTCTGATAGGTAGGTGACTTAATTAGCATTTTCATTTGGGAACTCGAGCGAATAGCTGAGGCTCAAAACATTTACGATATGAAGAGGCTATTGTTCTGCTAGTGGCCGTTGAATCATACAGACCAAGGGCTGGTCTTAAACAATGCTTAAAGTGCCAATCCATTAATCATACCTTTTCTGCATGTTGCCGGACGCCACGTTGTGTAATCTGTGCCGGGGCCCATGGACGTAAGGACTGTACGATTAAGGCCTCTACACAGAGAAACCCAAATTTGTTGAAGTGTGCAAATTGCGGGGCGTCTGGTCACCCAGCATCCTACCGTGGCTGCCCTGCATTCCAGGCAGCGCTGGAAAAGTATAGCAGGGTAACCAAACATGTCCCTACTCAACCTTTACCATCTCAACCTAGGACTTTCACTTCGGTGAAAGCCCATCCTCAAGTATCCTTTACCTAAGTTTTTCAAACTGGTACTTCTTTACAAACCAATAAAGTGAATAGCAATGTTCAAGACAATAGTATGCAAATGCCAGCTGAATAGGCCTTGGCTGAATTATCCACTATGGTGAAATTCCTCTTCATGCATAAAGTCTTTAACCTATGTTCCATAGGTTAAGGGTAAGTGGACTACTAACTAGACTATCCTGAACGTAGCCCTGAGAAGAAAAAAACATCTTACTACCTAGGGTTAGGGTTAAATGGAACCACAACCCCTTACTGATATCCACGAAGGAATTTATCATAAGTAATGCCACGAGTGAATTTATCTAGAGAATTTGGAAATCAAGAGTGGCATTTGTTAGGACTACTTAACGAATAAAATTAAGCTCTTTACTAAAAAATAATTATTTGAATATAGTTATTTTAAAATATTTATATAGTTAATGTAAACGGCGATGTTTGAAAACAAATTAGAAATGTGAGTTTATGTATATTCACTGCAACTCGATCATATTATTTATTGCCAAACATAATTGCCAAATAGGATCGCAATATTGTAAGAATGCACTCTAGTGAGTGGAGAAATAATGAAACACATCAAACTATTATAATCAACATTATAGGTTAATCATTTATATTTTGAATAAACAACTCAGTAAAATCACTGAATCTATTCATTATTAGCTATATTCAATGTATTTGTTGGAGAAAAATAATGGTCTAACCTGTTCAGAATATTAAAAAAGGAGGAGCTTTCTTTATCACAAAACCAGCAGCTGATAAAGAGAAATCGATAAAGAGCGAGGTGAAACACGACTGTCATTGGTGTAAAACAGAATTCATTGAAACGTGATTGGTCATTGACTACCATTTGCGACATGAGTTAAATAGTCTGCCAGATCGCACAGTGGGCGAAAGCTGCAGTACATCGGACGGTGCCAGTCGCCTCGCCGTCACAACACAAGCAAGCATGGGTGACAGTAGGATGCTTTCCAAATTTTTGTAATATGAATAACTCAATATGAAAATAAAGTATCTTGTAATTTGTAGTCTATCGATTTCAAATCTTAGCAGGCAAACTAACTCTGTTAATAAAGCTAATATATTGTCGATAGAACATGTTTCTGAAAAACTTACATTGTATAAAGTTTATTGAAGTTATTAAAATCAAAGCACTCTTAGTTGAGGACGACTGAAATATCAGGAAATAATTTTACGTAATTATCTGAACAGTGGTTTACCATGAATTTTAAAAGTATTGATATTAATACGAATTGGTTAACAGAATTTTCGAAACGTTGCGTCAATATAACAATTATTTATTTCTTAATCATAATCACACCACATTTTGAACTTACGTTCTCCGTTTTTTTATTTTTATTATAATACTAATTTTAGCCATTATTAGTTTGTTTCATTTGCAAAAACCTATCTACATGTACTTATTTTTATCATGCTATATTAAATTATTTTTTATATTTAACTTATTAACTGGTGTGTAAGAGAACGCATATGGTTCGAACTGTGCCAATAATTTTATATTATTATTTTTTTTATCAATGCCCCATGTTTGTCATTTTGACATTTCTGGTTTCTCTCCCTGGCATTGGCGTAATTGTAACTCACTTCTGAAATTGGGGCGCCTAGAAGGCAGAGTTACGTTACTCCGATAATATGATGGGTGATAAATAATAATGAAGTACCAGGAGAGTTCTTAACCTAAACTTAACCTAAATTCCAGATCATGGGCAATCACAGGAATAATTCCCTTTAAGGAAAAATTCCTATGGTTTGACCGGGAATCGAACCCGGGATCTCATGAACAGTAGTCAGAAACTCTGACCGCTAGCCCATGAGGCTGGTCCAATTGTACATTATTATTAATGCCATTATCATGTGATGCCACGAGTGATTTCCAAATTATCTAGAGAATTTGGAAATCAAGAGTGACATTTGTTAGGACTATTTAACGAATAAAATTAAGCTGTTTACTCACAAATCATTATTTAAATATAGTTATTTTAAAAATTTTATATTTAATGTAAACGGCGATGTTTGAAAACATCTTTGATTATGCTTCGTTTGTTCGTCCACTGCAACTAGATCATTATTTATTGTCAAATAGAATTGCAATATTGTAAGAATGCACCCTAGTGGAGAAATATGAAACACATCAAACTTATATTATAACAAACTTATAGATTATTAATTATTTTTTAGGAAACAACTCCGTAAAATCATTATTTAAAAATACAATTATTGATCACACAATTATCAAATGTGCAGTTCGAAGGAATCTGTCCATTATTTGCTATATTCAACGTACTTATTCTAGAGTCAGTCACTGCAAAATAATGCTTTGACTTGTTCAGAATATTAAAAATGTGGAGCTTTCTTTTATATGATAAACAGAATTTGATAAATATCGAGGTGAAACACGAGTGTCATTGGTTGTAAAACAAAATTTATTGAAACGTGATTGGTCATTGACTCCTATTTGGGGCATGAGTTAAATAGTGACTATAATTATAATGATCAATATCATAATTCCATTTCAATCCATTAACGCAGTTTAACCTCTCACCTTATAGGTACTTTCACATGTCCCACACCACACGGGATTTAGAGTGGCTTCAGCTGTCGAGAGAGGAATTTTAACTATGGATCACACACATACTTTATTGACCGCACAAGGACATGGTGGGTCTTCCCTAGCATTATCATAAGTAATGCCACGAGTGATTTCCAATTTATCTAGAGAATTTGGAAATCAAGAGTGGCATTTGTTAGGACTATTTAACGAATAAAATTAAGCTGTTTACTCACAAATCATTATTTAACTATAGTTATTTTAAAATATTTATATATTTAATGTAAACGGCGATGTTTGAAAACAAATGAGAAACGATAGGTACGCTTCTACTGCTTCTTTTGTTTATCACTGCAACCAGATCATACTATTTATTGCCAAAGGAACGCAATATTGTAAGGAGGAGCTTTCTTTAATATGGTAATCATAACACTGATAAATATTTGGTGAAACACGACTCTGATTGGTTGTAATACAGAAATCATTGAAACGTGATTGGTCATTGACTCCCATTTGGGGCATGAGTTAAATAGTCATCATAATTATCACTTATCAGTATTAGTGAACACAATACAGCGGGATTTGTTCTATTAAGAATACATATGAATAGAACATCACCAATACCAAATAATTATTATTGTCGTCATCGACATAATCATTATTATTAATATTATTATTAAAAAATATATAGGCTATATATACAGTCAATATCTCCAATTCACCAATGAATGTTTTAAATGACCATTTTAAAACATTAATTGGTGAATTGGGCATATTGACTGTGTATATATTTTAATATTTTATCACGAAGAAGATCTCTTGTGTATTAAATATTATTATTATTATTATTATTATTATTATTATTATTATTATTATTATTATTATTCAAATAACAGTCAAGTTCCATATGGTGTTGATAATATCTTAAATTAATCTAGCATAATTTATATACTTCACAACTTTTGTGTAAAACTATAAATTAATATCCTCAACTCGTGTTCAACTCACGGTCGGGTCGAGGGATGAGATGAGACGAAGCCCCCTATGTAGATGTCTGTGAATGACATGGGTGTGTCCGACCACTACTGACGCACCGTCACAGGAGCGGATGAATGAAATGAAACGAAATGGAGTATGGAGAACTGGTGGAATTAAATTTGTGGCAGGGGAAAACGGGAGAAACCCGAGAAAAACCTGCCCAAGCTCCGTTTCATCCTGTGTATATTATCTGTAGATAAAATTCCATACTACAATGCATTATATAATTATAAATGTCCTGTATTTGCTACAATATTATGTTCAAATTAAATATATAACATTAGTGAAAAAGTTCATTCAATATCGGCTGTACTTACACTAAACACGTGAATACTATAGACAACTGATTTACACAGCCTAATGTATACACCTATGATCGGAGATGACAGTGATCAAAGATTGTTCAAGATAACAATATAAAATTTGAAGAAAATACAAGGAAAGTCCAAATTGCATAAAGAAATCGACACTAATTACGAATATATAGAGATTATATTACAACATATTACAACGATAATCGAAGATTTTTATGGCATAACTTTAAGAATATTTCAACTTCATCCATGATATTCAGAAAAATGAATTCAATTAAATTTGTTATGACAAACGGGCAAAGCTAATTTTTCATTAAGTTTACATGAGGGAGGCATTGGATTGAATATAAATTATACAAGAGACGCGAGCCAGGGGGACTATCACAGACGTTCCAACCAAAACGAATGTTTAATCCTATATCTATTATGTAGATTGTTTGCAATGTAATTTGTCATTATGAATAAAGGCGCCGCGCCGCTCTGAAATATTTCTCCATTCTGTTTGATACTGCATTATCAAAATTACAAGCTCGAACTATGACAAATATCTGTACAAATACACAGTGTGTTAATAAAATATAGAAAACAAATAAAGGGCAGGGCAAAAGTCCCTCCGGGGTGTCGTGGGTACGTACAACAACAACCATAACAGACATGGCGAAAACACTTGTATCAGAGAAAAGAGTATAATTCCAAGTTTTCATACGTACTTGTTGACAAAACGTAACTTGTAAATTTTACCACTAGAGTGCAGTCATATCTGTTGATGAAAAATGGTGTTCACAGGAGCAGAAAAGGCGTTTTGTGACCTCCAATGTCATCTGACCTAACCCCATGTGATTTTTTATGGGACTATGTTAAAGATCGCGTGTTCGTCCCCCCCCCCATAGCAGAGCTGCGAAAAAGAACTGAGTATTCAGTCGCTGGTATTGATCATGAGATATTTGTACGTGTATGGCAGGAGCTGGATTATAGGGTGCATGTCGGCCGAGTCACCAACGATGGGCATATGTAACACCTGTAAGGTACGTATGAAAACTTTGAAATATACTCTTTCCTGTGATATAAGTGTTTTCGCCGTGTCTGTTACGGTTACTGTTCTATACACCCACGAAACCCCGTAGGGACTTGCCTTGTATAACTACTATCCGAGCAGCGAGACATGGACCTACTTCGTTTGTGGATCAGTTTCGAACTAATGCCGTGTCATCCCGCATACACTCGCTTCACGTGAGTCTGTGGTGTCGAGGAGCGCAGAGCAATTACCCTAAGTGCTTCATTTGCTATTTATTCCTGACTGTAATATTTAGTCTCTACGGACGTGCGACGCAGCAACAGTGCCGCTATGACTGGAGATAATCGTACCGCTGTGTCGTGTAATAATTACAGCATACTACAAAACCTACCATTTATTTTATCTCAGAATATCATTATTAGTTACCTGTCACCAACTTTCACCTTCCAAAAAATAACTTAAAGCTACTTAAATCTTCCGTTACGCAAGAACTGTGCAAAATAAGTGAATTCTTTACTAAGTAGATTTGCGATTCTATTTTGTTGGTTCACGCAATATATTTTTAATTCCTTAATCATATCGTATGAATACACTTTCGTTGAGAATTGTTTTCATGGTTTGTCATGAGAGGAATAAATTAAAGTAAATTAATTTGTAAGCCTATTCATGCGATAAAACAATCATGGTGGAAGCTAGAACGATTTCAGATTTCAGGTAAATTCCCAATTTTAATCGGATGTCATTGACTTTTATAGAATGTCTCTCTCTCGTTTATTTCAATGACATATACCGAGTTCCACTGAGAAAAATAGCAAACTTTGTTTCTGGTTATCTTCTATTCGTAATGGCTCGACTGTACATTTCTTAATTTATTGCTATATATCGAGATTTTTTCAAAAACGTTGCGGCCGTTAGAGTGTTATACATGCACATGCACTCACGCACGCACACATATGCCACGGTCATTTTCAGTGCCTAAGAAGTAGGATCGATGGAGATTTGTAAAAATAAAATATTTTAAGAAGAACAACCGCAATATCTGGAGTCCTTCGGAATTCAGCAAAACTAATTAATGCAGAAATAAGAGAGAATATCGAGACATGATAATTACAAAGTGTCTATGTGCACTCTAAAAGCTCGTTTCCATTACTACGCATTTGTCCCGCAACATGTTGAACGTCATATGACGTCACATGTGCCCGACATTTGTTGAAATGGAAACAGTATGCATCATGTTGCGGCATAAGTGACAAGTACAAAAATGTGCCAAGCGACTGCAGCGGTCAACTTGTGGCACAGAAAATGGAAACAGACTACAACATGTCCCAAGGACACGCGCATGCGCAGTAAAGTCTATATTAGCTGTCTTCCTACCCTGCGTTGCGAGTATAAGTTCAAACGTGCTCTATTGTTTGTGGTTGTGGTATTTTCAGTGGTGTCAGAGCTGTTGTTTTTCGTAACCACTTTGGAGACGCAAGTCTCTCATCAACGAGTTGTAGGCTCCTTCCTAATGTCTTCTTGCTATGAAAATTCTAATCCACCATCTCGGTCGTTTTTGCTCCCACCAGTATGCGTCTGCCATTACCACAAAAGCTGAAGTAGATGAGTTGTCCATATCACTCAAATATTTGCACCTCAAGAAACACTGGATAGTATCGTATCTGATTCACTGTATAAACTGAAACAGTAATCTTGCACTCCTCACCTCTATACTAATGTTGCAGATGCCGCAGGAAATTAGAAGCAGTAGAAACAATGATGCGCAACATGTGTCGGGAAATGTTACGCGTCATGTGCCTGGAACTTACCAGAATGGAAACGAGCGTGAATGTATTTTGTTGTGCGTCATCTTAGATTTTCTAAAGTTCGATAAGGAAATTGTACAAAGCTGGGATGATATTTGCCAACCAGTAACTGAAATCGGTCATATAATTTAAGTTATTTGATCCCGGAACGTTATTAATTACAGCCAAATGCTGATTTCATAATTCTGGACTATATCGAGTACCTATAGGTCTCTTGCTCCCCCAGTTGCTTTCTTTAATGCCCATGTATTACTTTCATTACATCCAATAATACACATGTCTAAAAAATCATTCACAAGACTAATTAAACTGAACCTATATTTTCAATGCTTAATTTAAATATGTCTTCAGATTGTTTTCCACATGATATTTTTTGGTACATGTTTAAAGCTTTAACAGCATTTTGTACATGCTGATTTTCGGCCGCATTACTTTTGCTATTTAAATGTTAAATGAGAGTTTCTTACCTACAGGATGTAAAAGTCAAGGAAGACCATTTACTAGATGGAGAGACCAAATCTCTGGAAGTCGGAACAGGCTAGAGGACCTAAGCCTTGATGTTGATGATGAGAGTTTCGTCACCAAGAAAACAAAAACGCCGGTCGTTTAGAGCTACTCTTTAATATTTCTGGTATGAGATATAAATCAACTTCTAATGGTCAGATGTCGCTGATTTTTGGATAACCACATTTTTCAATTTACTGTAATAGCATATAGTGAGGTTCCTTGCAGGGGAGCGTAAATTGTGGAAGATAGAGAGTTTTATTAATTTTTCGCTTCAGACAAATTCCCACAAGGAACGGTCAGATCTTGCTGCGAATGAACTAGGACCTGACGTTTCTTGTTTATTTACTAATTAATATCAAAGATGTGGAGCTACATTTCACAAATGTGTGTTAGGGCTGTAGTTAGTACAGATCAAACAATGTTGAATATACACATAATACGAAATATAAATGAAACAAAAATAAAAAATGAGATCAAAATTTATAAAATAAGTAGTAATGATGTGAATTACAATGTGATGAAAATAGCATTTAGAATATTTTAAATACTGTGTAAGAACATTCACGTTTTAAAATATTAATTCTTGGATTACGTAACACTTGATTATTCAGTTAAATGAATATCTGGAATGTACAGCTTATAAAATGGCATGGTCAGTATAAAATAAGGTGATACCACAGGAGAGAATATATCCATTTTGCGATAGAATATGAAACCTTTTTAGATACAATTTAAACTTTCCATGTCCAGACGAAAATTGTGTTAACACAAAAGAGGATTCATAATGTTGCACTGACTATTTTAACTCATGCCCCAAATGGGAGTCAATGACCAATCGCGTTTCAATGAATTTTGTTTTACAACCAATCACAGTCGTGTTTCACCTTCATATTTATCTACTTCTGTTTATTATATTAAAGAAAGCTCCTCATTTTAATATTCTGAACAGGTCAAGGCATTATTTTGCAGTGACTGACTCTCGAACAAATACGTTGCATATAGCAAATAATGAACAGATTCCTTCGAACTACGCATTTAATAATTGTGTGTTCAAGATAATATCGGAGAAGGAAGATATCTACTGCCGGTTATTCAAAATATACTGCAGGCAAACTACGTCACCGTAGATGACAACATAAAGAAGTCTCACAGAATCACCCAGACGAACGGAGTGCCACAGGGAGATTGCCTCAGCCCACTTATATTTAATGTAGCCACAATAGATGTCAACAACATCCTACAAGGACTGGAAGATCAAATGTCTCTATATGTCTATGCTGATGACATGGTCATCACTTCAAGAAAGGTGGATGCTCTCCAACAGGGTTCAATGCCTTAACCACCTAGGCAAAAGGAAATTACTTGGCCATAAACAAAAAAAGAGAATCGTCACAATGTCTTTAGGTAAGGAGGTAGAGTGAAGACCGGCGACTGCATTAGAACAGATCAAGGAGAGTTAGAAAAAGTCAGCCATTATAAATATCTCGGCATTATCTTTCAGACCTCTGCCACCACTTACAGGATACACGTCAGAGAAAAAGCAGCAGCGGCTCTAAGAGCCATGAATGAAATAAAATCGCCTGCCCTACTAATAATAGACACGGCGTGCAACTCTTCAATGCAAAAATAATACCAATAATCGCATATGGGATGGAGATAGTTTGGGAACATCTGAAGAAATCTGGGAAAGCGTCAAGGCCTCCTATCTAAAGAAAATTCTAGCAGTCTCTAAATTCACTCCCTCGAGACTGGTCTATGTACTAGTAAGATAACAGTTCTTCCTGGAAGACCTCAGAATGCGAAACTACTGCCATCCACTAAAGCTCACGAACAACAGATGCAAGAGAGAAGACAGAAGCGGGATGCCAATTCTGAAGAATTCTACGGTACGCCTGCCATGATAGATAGGAGCTGGTGAGGACCAAACAAGGAACTAAGGCACCAGATAAACCGCTATGCAGTTCACGGCTTCCATCACAAAGTGTGTGTGAATGTCACTTACCATCAAATTGAAGACAGTTGCAGATGTAAACTGTGCGGAATAAAGTGTACAAGATATCATCTGGAATTGTGTTCCAAACTGACAATGTCATTAGCGCAATATGCCAAATAATTAATTTTGCAGGATTGTGGTCAATTATATTATTATTATTATTATTATTATTATTATTATTATTATTATTATTATTATTATTATTAGTATTATTATTATTAATTGTGTTTTTAAATAATAATTTTACGGAGTCGTTACCTAAAAAATTAACCAATAACCCATTATGTTGGTTATAATATACCGTTTGATGTGATTATTTTCTTTTCTTCGCTAGGGTGCATTCTTACAATATTACGATCCTATTTGGCAATAAATAATATGATCTAGTTGCAGTGAAATGAACAAATGAAACAACCAAACATTTCTCATTTGTTTTCAAACTTCTCCTTTTACATTAAATATAAATATTTTAAAATAACTATATTTAAATCATTATTTGTGTGTAAACATCTCAATTTTATTCGTTAAATAGTCCTAACAAATGCCACTCTTGATTTCCAAATACTCTAGATAAATTGGAAATCACTCGTGGCATTACTTATGACTATTTAACTCATGCTCCAAATGGGAGTCAATGACCAATCACATTTCAATGAATTTTGATTTACAACCAATCACGGTCGTTTTTAACCTCGATTTTATCAGTTTAATTTTGTCATCTTAAAATCAAGCTCCTCCTTTTTAACATTCTGAATAGGCCAGCGTATTATTTTGCAGTGACTGATTCTCCAAGAAATACAGCTACTAGATTATATATAGTGCACAAATGTAAACAGATACTGCTTGCGGGATATAATAGAAAAACATTCGTAGTAATTCATTATACCACAATAAAAAGAAACCACTGTTTGCACTTTTTTAAACGTATTATTTGCAAGGAATTTATGTTCCAGGAAAATATAATTTACATAAAAGGACATCAGAAATTAATTAATAACCTGTAATGTTGGTTATAAACAGTTTAATGTGTTTGATTGTTTCTCCACTAGGGGACATTCTTACAATATTGCGATCCTTTGGCAATAAATCATATGATCTGGTTGCTGTGATGAACAAATTATGCATAACAAACGTTTGTCATTTGTTTTCGAACATCGCTGTTAACATTAAATATATAAATATTTTAAAATAACTATATTTAAATAATGATTTGTGAGTAAACAGCCGAATTTTATTCGTTAAATAGTCCTAACAAATGCCACCTTGATTTCCAAATTATCGATAAATTCACGACTCACTTATGATTATCTTGAACGTTACTTAACTGACTGTTATTTGACGAGTTTGGTTACGAAAAAACTGCCCGCTAGACCGTTAACACACAGGCCTACACACCACATATAAGTTAAACATTTTTTGTCATTATATTTTCTGTGTCAACTAACTGCGATTGATAAAGATTTGTAAAAAAATGCTTCGAAAACTTTTGATTGGTTCAAACTTAATAGCCGAATTACTTCGGATTCAATTAAAATATTTCCAGGCGATTTTAGATTTGTGGATGTAATGTTTTGAGATGAATCAGTGCCAATTAAACGTACTTTATTGAATAAAACTAGAAAATAAACTATTTTAAAATTTTACGAAGTATTGGCAGTTCCATCTCTTATCTATGGATGTGAAACCTGGACATTAACAAAGGCAGATAGTAAACAAATAGAGGCTGCAGAAATGAAGATGTTGAGGGCAATAGCAGGATACCAAAGGATCGATAAAGAAAAAACGAAGATATAAGAAGAGTTCTTAATAGATTTATTCTCTGTGAAAGAATAAAATACTGTACTATCAAAATGCTTACCTTCAGCACGTATTACGAATGAATGAACAGCGCATACCAAGAACAATGTATAATTAAATTATACACCAAAAGGGAGAAGATTGTTGGGAAGACCATTGAAGAGATGGAAGGACCAATTCGACCTATAATGAGAACGGAACAAGCCATTGGGTTTAATCCTTGTTGATGATGGATGTATTGTATCACGATTTGTCTGCTACAGAATATCGCTTTTCTCGGTTGAAATAAGCACTATCGAGGTAGTTTATTTGCGGACCCCTGTATTCATGACAGTAAGGAAGAAGAAAATTCTACAAAGTGTAGAAGTAAGTAGTTATTGTTGGGCCGCTGCTGCTATTGTTTTGGATGGAGAACAGATTTCAGTACAAGAAGAGCACCAGTGGGAACACTCACTCTAATGGACTGAGAGTACAATACCCTTCAGTAAAAACCAGCTACACATTGATATAAATGTTCTGCTAACACTTCTTGTCACAACTACACTATTCATCTGACCTCTGCACATTGTCTTTATAATCAAAACTCCGTTTATAACGTTTCGGGCAAGATAGCGGAGACCCTGAATACAAACTTATCTAGTGTCCAGTTGCTAGTCTTCAATCGTTTCGTGAGGGCTTAGTAAGATATATATATGTTTATGTATCTTTCTGTGCCTAAAGATTTATTTTCCTTCTTTATTCATCCCTATCTATCCACTCCATGACCTCCAGTCCTCTTGTTCTCATTCTGGTTCTTATTTCTAGCATCCATGACTTTCGACGTCTTCCTTTCTTGTTTTTTTTCCAGGAGATCGCCATTCCAATGTTTTTCTGGGTAACCTTCATTCTTGCATTTGTCGTACATGCCCATTACAATTCATTTTTTTGTATCTTATAACATTTATTATTGATTTTTATTTTTTTTCAATGATTTTATTTATTTATTTATTTTTAATGTTGTAACATCTTAATGCTCTCCTCCAGAAATCCAGTATCATCTACATAAGTGTTTGTTGAATTTCCACGGTTCAGCTCTATATGTGATAGCACTTCTCACCATTGAATTATATATTTGTAACTTATTTTTCCAAGTTATACGTCTCTTCAATAATAATAATAATAATAATAATAATAATAATAATAATAATAATAATAATAATAATAATAATAATAATAATAATAATAATAATAATAACAATAACAATAATCATAATAAGTACTTTTCTTCTACTCAACCCGCATAAATATAACTGTAATTTATTTTAAGTGATAACTGATAAGCCACATATTGTTTTTTCTGAGATATAAGGATTTTAATGTTTCAAAAAAATTATAAATACTAATTGGGCAGTATTGTTGTTAGTACATTGTGTATCTATATGTTTTAACTCATCACTGGGCAATTACAAATGATTTTGTGGATATTTCAATATATTTATTTGCTATCATTGTAATAAATGACATTTCTTAACAGAATGTGGATTATCACGTTACTGCTCTAAGCCCTTCATATGTATTCAAATTACAAAACGTAATATAAACATTAAAATTCGTTATGCAGGATCTACATGAAGTAAATTAAGCTCTTAGTAAGATCAATGTGTGGATCGATTTTTCTGGTTTATCCAAATATATTTATTTTGTTAATTAAACCATTGGACTTTGTTACCAGTTTCGAAAGTATAAATTACGCAAAAAACTGAAGTATTATAACCTTACAAGTCAATAATAGAATTAAGCTTAGTCTATGGGGGGAAGGTAGCCAGAAAGAAACCAGGAAATAAATAATGCAACGACACTGAAAAGGAAGTGTTATAAATTAATTTTTGGTTAAGGTAAGAAGAGAAAAAATCGGGAATGAATTAATAAGAAAAAAAATTAATCGAATATCGATTGAAGAAAACATACAGCATCGTCCATTAAAATGGCATGGATACGTATTGAGAATTGAGGCAGGGAAAGCGAAACAAATAAGGGGACCAAGAAATGAAGGAAGAAGAGACAGTGGAAGACCTTGGAAAGGAGTACCATTCCGGAATGGCATCTCTAACTTTACTCGTAAGAGAGGTTATAGTTTGTATGGTAGACGCTAAAAGGATGACGCTCGTGCTCCGGGAGTGTAGTTGAAGTGTAGAGTCCTTGTTATGCTCGTGCTCCGGGAGTGTAGTTGAAGTGTAGAGTCCTTGTTATGCTCGTGCTCCGGGAGTGTAGTTGAAGTGTAGAGTCCTTGTTATGCTCGTGCTCCGGGAGTGTAGTTGAAGTGTAGAGTCCTTGTTATGCTCGTGCTCCGGGAGTGTAGTTGAAGTGTAGAGTCCTTGTTATGCTCGTGCTCCGGGAGTGTAGTTGAAGTGTAGAGTCCTTGTTATGCTCGTGCTCCGGGAGTGTAGTTGAAGTGTAGAGTCCTTGTTATGCATTTGAAGACTTTATTCTAATACCATCCTGAGCTAATGTTTTCCAATTGAAATAAAATAATCTTCTTCACTTCACGGGCTGGGCAAACTGCCTGTTCCGCCTCACAGTTCTTCTGTCCATATTTTCACTGTCCTTCCTACATTCCTTGAACCTCTTGGCTTATAGTTAATTGCTGTCATTGGTAATCTTGTTACATTCATTCTTTCTACACGTCTAAACCATTTATCTCTATATTCTTTGATTTTATTATACATATATACATATATGTTATAATTAAATGTTTAACATTGAGCAATGCAAGCTTAATATGGTATGATAAGAAAAATAAATGCCTGGACGGGATTCGAACCCGGAACTCTGAGTCTGTACCTCAGCGTATTATCCGTTACACCACCAGGCGAATCCAATTCAAACACTTTTTTTTTCTTTTCTTATCATACCATATTAAGCTAGCATTGCTCAATATTAAACATTTAATTATAACAACGATAAAGCGTGACTGCTATAAAGTAAAAATATTCTCTTTAATTTGCTTACTTGTCATAGTCAGCTACTAGATGGCAGTGAAGACCGAGTTCTCGCGACATCTAGTAATAATGGAGAATATAATACATATATAGGAAAAATAAGTGTTTGAATTGGATTCGCCTGGTGGTGTAACGGATAACACGCTGAGGTACAGACTCAGAGTTCCGGGTACGAATCCCGTCCAGGCATTTATTTTTCTTATCATACCATATATATATATATATATATATAGCCAAAGATATAACTCTGTTCTTATATCTTCATTCCTTATCCGATCCAATATTGTGCAGCCTTTTGTTCTTCTAATGAAGTTCATTTCTACACTTTGTATTCTACTTTGTATTTTTTTTTTACATTATAAAAGTTTCACTCCTATAAAGTAATGCAGGAACTACTAACGTATTATAAAACTACAATCTAGTATAGATGACTAGATAGGAAAGTTAGTTTTTAAATAGCTTGCTATTTAGTAAGAGGAGAAGGTAAGCGAACTAGCTCCAACGCGGGGACCTCAACGGCTTCAGAAGCGGAAGAAGAATATTGTTCTCAACGGTAAAGAAGGCGGAAAAGGAACCTGCAAGACAAGGGATAGATGAGACTCAAAAGCTTTGTTTACCAACCCGTCTAGGAGAAGGAAACACCGAAATAAAACCCCGATCCCTAGGGAATGTGGACTGGTAAGCCGACAAAACTCATCTCTCTCACAGTGTTCAGCCGGACGGATTTAATGGACGAAGACATAAAATAATGTATTATCTAAAAATCAACGAAATTGACCCATCCAAGCGGCCATGAACCAACGGATTCGATAGAGCCAGTGAGTTAGTTGGCATATATATTCTGTCGTGTCAACTAGTCAGATCTGGAGCGCGGGAATAAGTGTGTGTATGAACACCCCTGTGCAAGTGCAAGTCTGCACTCCAGAAGCGGCTCTCCAAGCTGACGCTCCCGGCATCTCGGAGGCCAGAATTCACACGCACAGATTTGTACCCTCGTCTGGAGCGTACTCCAAAACTGCCGGGTAAACTGTGTGTGTAAACGAGCTTAGTCTCTATATCATATACACTTATTCTAATGATAGCTGAAAACTTAACGCTAGTTTTCCCGATCGTAATTCTATTAAACAGAAATCACCGATTCAAAACAAAATGTTTGTCTTGCTATCGAATATAAAACTGGAAAATATATCACAAGAATATACAGAGTGATTTCAGAGTAAGTATTACAGACTTGTAAGGGTTGTATAGGGGACTTGGTAGATAAAGTTTTGATAAGGGATTAATGTCCGAAAACGTATCATTTCGAAGTAAAACAGGATTCAAGATAGAAACACAATGCGCTGATATCTTGTGTCGTGTGTTTCAGAATAAGTATTACAGGCTTCTAGGGGTTGTACTACAAGTGTGGTTCCATGTGGCGACCCTGTTGTTCATTGCACAAAGTATATCTGCGACGCATGTTTCCATACACCCCCCCCCATGGACCTGGTGCGTGTTCAATAATTTCTGCTGCTGACAGAATTCGTGCAAGAAGATCTTCCTCCAACTCGAACAGGTGTAGTACAACCCCTATAATTCTGTAATATTTATTCTGAAACACAAGATACACGGCATCAGCCCATTGTTTTTCGATTTTCAAACTTATATTACATCAAAATGGTACGTTCCGGACATGGGTTCCTTGTCAAAATTTTATCTATTGAGTCCTCTCTACAACATCTAGAAGTCTGTAATACTTTTTCTGAAACATCCTGTATATATTAGGGTATTGGACAAAAAATGCCAACACTGTTATAAGATGACAAAAAATATTCAGGTTACTTCTAACATTACGAACTTCATTTATAGTCTCCTACCAAGTCCTTGAAATGTGGCGCATTCCATCTACAGCACCATTTCTGGATATCTCTCTCATCTGCTCGATCTATAGCTTTCTGTATATTAACTCTTGATTTGAATCGAATGTTTGTTAGAGGTTCTTAGATTTTTGTGATTATGTTATAGTCACAAGGGCTCATGTCCGGGGAATTTTTGGAAGATCGAGTATGAGCACTTCCGAATTCCACCTTCTAAGCGAATTCTAGTGAACATATTTTTAGGGCGGTATTACTTACTGAATGTGAGAAACAGTGAATGTATTCACAAAATATTGTTATTTCGTGACTTTCAATATTACAGATTTATACAACAAAGCCTGATCAACAACATACCACAAGATTATAGTGGTCTCCACTAGGATCGCTGATTTACAACAGTGTTGCCATTACTTATCGAGTGCCATAGTATTTTTGTCGGAAAAGAAAGGCCAGATTTCAAGTTATTTAATGGGAATGAAATAAATGCAAATAAATGTTCTAATATATAAAGCGTCCGTTTGTTCTAGAAAGTTTAAAATAATGAATATCGCGCGAGAGATTATTACCCGATAGATTATGATGTGAATGGATTTCGTGTGTTTCTCATCAGTACCATAAAAATTTTACTGCCCATAAAAAATAAATTCCCTTTCAAAATTTTATTACAATACTGGGAGCCATAACTGTCACAAGAAACATTTGTTTCAAAATCAGTGTGGGAAGAAATGAGAATAAAACATCCTAACTTAATTTTTTTAATTAATGCTTCAGGCTGAAAACTGATTTGCAGTCAGATTTTTCAGTTTATTCAGGACATTTCTATAATATGTAACTAGAATTTAAGGTTAGCAACAAATTGTTAAATAATAATCGTGTATATATATATATATATATATATATATATATATTATATATATATATACTTACCCTCGTAAGTCCCGCGTGGAGACATGGTTCTCCCCTAGTGACAGATTTTTGTCAGAGCTAATTTTAGTTACCCTTATTTCTCTACGAATATCAGCGAGTGGCATGTGGTCAGGTACATCGCCTCGACGCGACATCTAGTAGACAACTAAGATATTACTTGGACGGAAAATGTCAGTTAAATATTGTTCAGAGGCACTAATTTAGGGTTGAGGTTATTTCACACACCCGAAAATATTCAAACTCGGAACACTCGGGTTGAAGTCCCTCCCATAGCACTTCTCCTAGGATTTTCCGTCCTAATAATCCATCGATCCTTGCCGGGTTTGAACCCGCGATCCTCGATAACAGAGGGAATGAACATGACCACTAGACCATTCCGGGCGAAAAGTATTATTTTCACTCACGTAATTTTCTTCTTCTTCTTTTTCTTCTACTTCATGAAATTAGGCCTTTTGACCTGTTTTCACATCAAGTGGGAGTTAATCAATTTTAATTATGCTATTTTACCTAAGGCCTGTCTTAATCCTTAAATTCACAATGCATCCTATATGATACATCAATTGTTTTAATTTATATAATAGTTTTAATAAAACATAAGAAAGCTAACGATAAGAAATTTCTGAAACGTGTGTGCCACTACACAATATACCTAATAATAACATTTTTTAATGACCCCAGTTTTATTATTTTCAGACATTTCTGGCTCCCTGGCAATGGCGTATATTATAACCCACTTCTGAAGTTGGGGCGCCTTGAAGGCGGGGTTACGTTGCCCCGATGATATGATGGGTGATGATGATAATGGTGCCCAGGAGAGTCCCTAATCCTAAGCTTAATCTAAAATGAATGTAAATGATGATGATTGCGATGGCCATATGATTTCGGGGAAAGTTTGGGCCTTAAATTTTTCCTGACATTTGTCTTATAGGTGAGGAAAAACCCCGATAAAAACCTCACCCAGAAAAACTGTCCCAACCGGGGATCGAACCCGGGCACACTGCGTGACAAGACAGCACGCTACCTCGTGCGGTGGACCCTAATAAAAATTATTAGGTATATTGTCTAATTGAAATACAATGATACGAGAAATCATTGTTTACCAATTTAAGGGTTAAGTTGTTTATTTTCGTATCTGTATTGTCTAGAAAAAGTGGGAGCCTTAACCTCCTCACTACCCCAAGGGCCTCCGGGCCTGTTGGGGGATCACTTTACTTTTTTTTAAATATTATAATAACATATTTCTGATCACTGTCGTCTATCAGTCTTGTCATGGGCGTTTACTCCTTCCACCAATGGACCAAATGGATTTTTTAAAAATAATTTCTTCTAATTCACAGGTCCAGCCAATTTAATTTCATGGGGGACTGGTTACTTATACTTAACATGATCGCCTATGTTTCCGAGGTTACGAGAGTTAATTTCAATCCGGAATCGATTTTTTTCGGACAACGAAATACAACCCTGTGTGGATTCCATCAGAAGGGAAAATAAGGTCGTAGGTCCCATGTGATAGTATAATATGGCACGTAAAAGGCCAAGCCTCAAATCACCATCTCTTAATTTCGACACCAATGACCTAAATCATAAGAGGCGCCATTATTATTACCTTCAAACACCTATTTATTTTCTTTTCTTTACTGTTTCCATCATTAATTTTTCATATACTACTATTAAATAAGTTCAGTTTTTTATTTTATCTTTCAATTTAATAAGTTGTATATGGCCGTATATCGAAAAATATCTAATGGAATGATTACTTAATAATGAAGATTGAAATCTTGAAGTAGAGGAATTCAAATATCTGGTAACATAATATTACAAACACGTAAAGAAAGAACAAAGGCTTATCTCTGAAAGAGCATGTTTTTATAGATCACAGGAATTCTGTTGAAAAATATTAGACTAAAAATACGTAAACTAGCGACTCTTCTAGTCATAATATATGGATACGAAACACGATATATGAATTTAAGAGAGGAGAAATTAATAGGAATATTTGCGATTAAATTGTTTTGGAAAACGTTTGGACCACATAAATACGGATTGAAAAAAATCAACAGTGAGTTACATTATCTTTTATGGGGAATCAGATGTAATAATAAAGATGATGTCTAGTAGAATTCCTACCAGGGAAATTAAAATAATTTTAAGTACAAAAATGGATGTTTTAAGAAAATCATCTGGAAAATCTGGAATGGATAGAATACGAAATAAAGAAATAAGGGAAATTATGGGTGTACAAGAGGAGCTGAACATCATAGACAATATAGAAAAGAAAAATATTACAGTGGTATGGCTATGTCAAAAGAATGCCACAGCAAAGATTGCCTAAAATTGTTATGGAATGGATCCCAATACAAAGGAAGAAGAGAGGAAGACCGAGGAAAACTTGGATAGAAGGGGTACAAGCAACTATGAATATCAGAGGATTGGAGAAAAATCAATGAATGGACAGAGAGGAATGACGTTTGGTTTCCGGAAGACGACGGCAGCTGCCATGATACTTGATGATGATGATGATGTCTAGTAAAATGTTAATGTTATAGGCAGGACGTGGCACGGATGGGGAATGACCATTCCTTGCAGGCAATTGAGTATGATAGCGCTCAACAGATAGGCGAAGAATAAAGTAGAAGATTTAATATATCACCATGTTTTCAGAGAGGTGAATTGTAAAGGAATGATTGAAAATAATAGCTCAGTATAGAAATGTTTAGCTAGCTTATGTCCGCTCGGCCATGAACTTTCTGGTTCGACAGCTCAAGTCTGTTATTTCGCAAATTTATTTCATCTCCTTATCCATATTTCTGGTGCATCCAGTATTTTCTACTCATTGTGTCTTAGCGTCGACGTCTCTGTTCCACATATTTCCACACTTTACTAGCCTCTTCTTTAATTATTTTTCCTAAGATTCTCAGAAATTGATTGTTTTATTGTTCAAAGCTTATTTTATCCATTACTAACCTCTGACTTCTGGCAAACAATTTATATTCCTGCTTATAGGTCCTATTGATCCAATGTACTTGAAACTGTGTAGGCATACATTTTTAATAATTTCATGTTCATGTTGAACTACAGCTTTTTTTGGTTTCATTCAATTAACTATAGCTTCTGTCTTCTTTGATTTATCTGAATGCCATGTTGGTCAAACATATAATCTAAATGCATTAAACAAATAATTTCACATAAAAATCGTAGACTTCCGTGGTTTTTGTCAACCTTAAACTAGTTTTGTCCAGGTGTCGCCGCGTCACCTAGTTTTAAATTGACTTATCAGTTACTATGAGTAGTCGTCTTCAGAGCTCTAAAAAGGCGATGATAAAAAGCTATTTAAAAACTTTCAGAAACGAGGGAGTCTCATTTCAGATATCAAAATTCTCTCCAAAACCCTTTGCATAAGGAGCTATATTTCACAACTGAATAAAAACTCGAAAACGCAGAGTACTCGTAAATCAGTGTTATAGGGCAAATTAGCTATGAGAAATTACTTATATTTCAAAGTTGGTCCTCCAGAGCAGGGGAAGTGCATTTGGTGAATCGCGCAACCTAATCTCTGTGAAACTGTCAACCGGACTGGATAAAGGTGGAGTTGGTTTGGTTTTCACCTCGGGGTTTCGGATTAGATACTCGGTTGAATTTAATTTCTAGAAATCTTAACCGTAATCGACATGTTTCTACCTTCCACTCCGGAGATCGGGGTTCCTGAAAAGGTAGGACATTTTAAAATTTTACCTTGGGTCTATGTGTGTGTGTCCTCTTCTCTTCCTACGTGACAAAAAAATTAAAAAATATATATATATATGAAAAAAGCAGAACAAAAAAATTCTACAAAATGAAGAAAAATAAGAAGGGAAAAATGAAAACGTTGAGAATAAAACAATAGTAAATGAGTTCCTGAAGTATATATATATATATATATATATATATATATATATATATATATTATTCTTATTACTCATGATTTGTAGGATTTTCATCCTGTTTATTTCCAAAATCACTCCTCGGAGGAAGACGTATTGGATGTGCATCCACTGTCTATCCATCTCTTGGCTGGTCTTCTTCTTGTTCTCCGTACGTACATTGATCTATCTTATTTAGCTCTTTTTGCAAGTCGGTTGTCTTCCATTCTTTCTATATGACCTTTCAATATTTTCGTCTATCTATAATAAAGTTATGTCTTGAAGGCAATCGGTCTAGGGAGGAAATCTCGAATAATAAATCCGCCATGAAAACGGGCTAGCAACCCACTTCAAGGTGTATCTTATTCTGTAGAGAGACAGAACAACTTAGATTACAGATGCTGCCGGAGAAATTTCTCAGGTCGGAACGTGGGAGAATGGCGTGTTGGGATCTTTTAGGACGGATCGAGAGTGAATAAAAAACATGCACATTTTTGGGTACAGTAAGGAAATTGCCATATAGCAAAATTATAGATTAGGGATATATGTATTATCAATAGGAAGAATAGCAATATGGTCTTTGTTTTCGATCTTTAATTATATTATATAATAAGTAGGTCTGATAAGTTGAATAGTCTGATAGTGCATTTAATGTCTGCAGGGACGTGGGAGGGGAGTATGATCGTGCGCGTGTGTATATGTATGGGGGTATGTGGGTGTATGTGTGTGTGTGTTTTTTTTCTAATTTTGTTTTCTAGCAATTTTTTTTTAATATTAATGTACAGAATGAAACTTTTTTATATTTATTTATACACATGGCCTTTTCATGGATGAGTGTAGATATGTATTATTGTGATGTAGTGTAGACATAGATTTTACTTATATGTAGCCTATTATTTGTATTTGTAGGTATTTGTTTATATTATGATTAGTTTTATTTTTTTATTCATGGAAAAATAATGCACGTACGGCCAAGCAGGCCCGTGCGTAATGTAAACGCATATGTATTTTCTTTCTTCTGAAAAAAGGCAATAAATTCCATTATCTACCTATCTACCTACCTGTGCATTGCTTGCAGTCCCAATATATAATTAGCAAAATAATAAGAAATATAGTTAGAAGTTAAAGGAAATGTCTGCTCCTTTCTAAACAACTTAATTACATGAAGCGCCATTGACAAACCTAAGTAAATCAAAATTCTCTCATTCAGTGAGAAGAACTATGCAGTATTAATAGATTTGGCGTTATAAAAAACCGTACGTTACATAAAACTTTCTACGGCATAGCCTACTTGAAAAATTGGTACTGTTTATCAAAGCAGGAAATTAGTATGTATGTAGTCCTAAACAGGATGTTCATATGTTATAGTTATAAGAATCCCTTGAAACAGACTTCAATTACGCATATTGTCTGGTTTCCATAGCAACAGATAACAGAAATCAATTGGTGGTGAAACCCATTTCCATTTGTTTACTTTGATTTTATCAGATGAAATAATGCAATGTACCGAAGTGAATGACCGGGTTACGACATCTTTTTCATTGGCGCCTGCGTAAATTTCAGGACACGTTCGAAAACAAAGTATAACTTATCAAGCGACATTTATACAGCATGCACCAAAACAAGTGAGAAAAAATAAACTGTTCAAATGTTCAGATATTTACCCTTATGAATATAGATAATATATATAGAGAGAAGTTGGGATTAGTATGCTATCCTGCGGAGTATCGTCCAAATTACTACACAAGAATATAATAAGCTTAGGGAGTTATATTAATTTCATGATACACGTATTACAGGTATTGGTGGACGTATAAAGTCTGCATTGTTTAGTTTATGTTTGTTGCTGAGTGCTAGCATCAACAATACTGTATAAGTCCACCGCTGTGGTCTCAAGGTAGCGTGCTGCCTTGTCACGCAGCGGGCCCGGTTCGATCCCTGGTCGGGACAAGTTTCCTGGGTGAGGTTTTTTTCGGGGTTTTCCTCGCCTGTAAGACAAATGAAAAGGAAACGTTAAAGCCCAAACCGTCCCCGAACATATAACCACCATAATCATCATTCATATTCGCCTTAGATTAAGTACTCTCCTGCGCACCACTATCATCATCATCCAAAATCACCAAACATCATATCATCGGGGCAACGTAAACCCGCCTTGCAGGCGCCCCAAACTCAGAAGTGTGTTATAAATTGCCAATGCTAGGAAAGAAATGACAAACCTGGGGCAATGAACAAAAAACATTGTTATTGTCTGCTGTATTAACTTATGCCTTGGCGCAGAGCTAAGAAGGGTCTTGCGCTGGTTAAAGTCCCCATGAGAGAATAAATTTTCTCATGACATTTTGGTCATTATGAGACCAGTGTCCATCCAGCATCGTGAGGAATTTGGGTATCTAAAATAAGTAGCTACAGTATGTAGTGTATTAATAATATACAGAGAATACAGCCTAAGTACACAATTAAGATTGGAATCTTAAAAGAAGTCAGAAATGGCAATCAATTTATTGAGAACACGTCCAGAAACCTGAACACTCATCCAAAAACATTGTACCTTTTCAATTGGTGATAACTTCAATTTTTTAAAGGAATTTTACTTTGTTGAGGACGATGAAGGCCTTAGGTACTTGTTTTATTATTTTAAGCTTATGATTCCCATATTACAAATACATTGCTTGGGTCCTGAAGGACTAGTAGTACCATCTCTCATCAAGTTCTAAGATTCACGAGTTAAAATCCGGTCGGTGCATTTTTCAGGGTGTAAAAAAAGCGGGAACATTTGTTCCTTCAAACGTGAATTAAAACTGAGTTTTCGTATCATAATTTATGGTAATAAAATCTCAAGCTTGAAAAAATAAATAAGTATGAGCAAATTTTGTCGGTCCTTTCACGCCCAGATTTAAATTACGACGCTAATGACCGTACAAGGGAACTGCAGCCTTAGCACGCCGAAACCTACCTTGAAATTGCTTCCAGAGAATCGTTGTGATTTATAAAAGCCGTGTCAAAAAATCTGTTTTTTTTTTAACTTCAAGGCACTAAAATGAAGCTCCATATCCCTCATTTAAGCTACAGGGAAGTAATAAAACTGCTTAATACCTATCCGTGCCGCTTTTCGCCTCACTACACTCCGCTCTTATTCGTGGAAGGAGTCCATCTGCTCCGTACTGCTGGATTCTGGCTTCGATTTCTGTGTTTTGCAGTTAAAACTGCTGATAATTTTTGGACACGGCCTGATACATCACAATGTATCTCTGGGAGAAATTACAAGGTAGGTTTAGTTCCTTTGTTAGCTGTTAAAGAGAGTAGTTAAATAAAGAAACATAACATAAATAAGTTACTTGTGTTGGTCCATATTTCTAAGACATCATAATTACAGAAGTGAGATACCGTAACAAATCAAATTAACAGCTATTGTAATGAGTTATTTTAGATTTGTATGGAATTGGAAGAAGAGGGAAAAGAAAATAGAAATATAAGAAACAATGATGGCAAAATAAATAATATTGGGTGAGAATATTTTTGCTTCATGTCTTTTTCCGAGCTGATACTGATACTTTGTGAGCAAGCAGGAATTTTCACTCAATAAGATAAATTTCTCCCCTATGTGAAACAAGGTATAAAATAGCCTGGCACTTTGAATGGTAATTTTCAATGTTTGCATTTGGTAATGACTGCAAGCATCCCGACATGAATAGAGTTTGTAGTGTGATTTTAAATCAGATGTGGCTTGTACTGTTTTTGCACACATTGAATATTGATGGCTGATGTTTGATTAAAAGCTGAGAGGAAGTAATTACCTTTCAAAGTTTACACTCTCTGAAAACAGGGAAACAAGTTCAGCTCACACCTTATCCCCCCACTTCAATTTTAATCATCAAATAACTCCCCTAATCCTTTATCGTCGGATTGATAATCCCTTCAATATCCTTAGTTCTCTGGGAATAATCAACAATAAAGGCCGTCATTATGAAATATTTCCGGAATTGAAGGCATATTTTATTGTATTATGTTTTTAATTTCTTGCTAAATTCGCGATAATTACGCTGTCTGGTTCTCCTATTGAATATTATCCATTCTTCGTCTCTTAACTATTAACTTTTCGTTTCTAATATTTATTCTCCATCCGTAATTTAAATACACGATCACAACAAGACCTCTTGGTTAATTACGTCAACATACAAATGTCATCACGAGGTTGCGGAATTTGTTCCACGATGTCGATGACTTACTTGTACTGTACTGGAGCGATCGGGAGGGGATGAGATGGGGTGAATCACATGTCCGCATACCTATCGGGCGACTCTTCTGTAATGTATGACTAAGTCTTGAGAATCACAGTTAGGATCTGCTCCGGCAGCATTTTTCTTATTATTTTGTATTTACATATCACTGCTATCACTAACAGAAACTCTTTCAAGAGAGTCCAAACTGCTATTCTTTTTGTTATGGGATTTAAGTTATGATTTAGCTAGACCTACATCAATTGTTCCTTTCCAATTGGAATATAAACGTTAGGAAGTAATATAAGGTGCATAACACAATACATATACTTAGGTTATACATTTTTTACAAGGTAATGAAACGTTTTAAGACAAAAGTTGCCTTGTAGCATGCACCATTTGTTTACGTTTCGGTAGCATTTCAGTACACGTAGATCAGGTACGCGCTATCAAATACCAACAATAACTCCACTTCTTTACTAAATGAAATTTTGTTTGCTACGTCTGTCTTTCTACATGACAGAGCTCTCTTCATGGCTCCGGTAGGTATGCAGCTATGTGGTACACACCATCCCCCCTCACGCGCATTCTCATATACTCGTAGTCGTCGATAATGGATGCCCATAACTTAGCAAGTGAAGATGGCATTAAACTGTGCCCGCTATGTGATGACTGTGAAAACTGGCAACATATTATAGCATTATGTAGAGAGATAGGGCAACTTAGATTACAGTTGCAGCCGGAGAGATTTCTCAGGTCGGATCGTGGGAGAATGGCGTGTTGGGATATTTTAGGACGGATCGAGAGTGAAGTGAAAACATGCAATTTTTGGAAACAGTAAGGAAATTGAGGAATAGCAAAATAGGAGATCAATAGAATATATATGTGTTATCAATAATAAGAATCTCAAAACTTTTGTTTTTGATCTTCAACAATATAATAAGTAGTGTTGATAAGTTGAATAGCCTGATAGTGCATTTGATGTCTGCAGAAGGCGGGGGGTTTGAGCGCACGCATGTGTATGTGTGTGGGGTGTGTGTATGTTTATATATGTTTTTTCTTTCTTTTTTAAATTTGTTTGTAGCAACTTTTTTATTAATATACAAAATCAGACTTTTCTATATCTATACACATGACCTTTATATGTATGAATGTAGATGTGTTTTATTGTGTGTGTGTGTAGAGATTATATATATATATATAATATATATATATATATATATATATATATTCATTGCATTTTTACATTTTTATGTAAGTGTGTAGTCATGTATGTATTTGTTTTATATTATGCTTATTTTTATTTTTTATTCGTGGATACAAAAATGCACGTACGGCCAAGCAGGTCTGTGCGCAATATAAATGCATATGTATTTACTTTCTTAAAAAAAAGGCAAATTCCATTACTACTACTCGAAGTCTAAACCAGTACAAGTAACCCTTCGACAGTGTGGAACAGATTCCGCTCTCTGGTCATCAATCATCACTCCACATTATATACTATCTCCACTTCTCGCAACTTGAATTTCCTATCAAGGGAAGAGGGGCTGCCAAATGTTAGAATCATGTAAAATATACATTGATATATATTGATAATGTTTTTAACTTTGGATTAAATGTGTGTATATATTAATTGTTGCTACGTCTTCAATTAAACCAGCAGCAGCAAGAAAGAAACAATTGAGAGCATTGCATTCAGGTAGGGAATGAAAATCCAGTATTATATATAAGTCATTAAAATGTAGACATTAAATCGGCATGGACATGTCGAATAATGTCGGAGCAGATATTACATAAAATAGTGATTTGTTGGACTCTCCAGGAAGAAATATATAGGGTCGACATAAAATTATATGAATACATGAGATTAGAATCTAAATGGATAGTATGAAGATTATTGGAAAGATTGAAATTAACGTAGGATAAAAATTAAAGTGCAATAATTTCGGATGCAAGAAGAGATTTACATCTTGTAAGCCAGTTCAATAAATAATGTATCATCATCATACACCATTCATGAATATAGGCCAATTTTGACCTGTTTCTGTCTCAATTAGACAGGGTCTAAAAATTCTTTTTGTGGACGTCCAGATCGTCTCCGTCCTCGGGAGCGATACCGAAGAACCGCATTAGGGATCTAAGTTGGTGACATTCGGGATACATGTCTCTGTAGTTGGATGTATTTTCATAGAAAAGAGGAAGAATTAGTTTCTATATTTCTGAACAAAAGTAAATACTATGTATATTATGTTGTTACAAATTCGAATTTTCTTGAGAATATTGCATGTAATGTGAGTCTCCCTGGACAAGTTACACTTTCACCCTAAGGTACTTCTAATAGTGATACTGCTGCATTTTAGCCTTCTGGAGAGGCTTGTGAATGACATTTCATCCATTCGTGATGTTGCAGTCATTCCGCTGATGCTCGGATATAAGCTCTCCACATTTCTCTATCCTGAGTTATTTACTACAGTCATCCCCTGTTTAATCTACTTCCCTCAAATCATGGTTAATATTATTCTCCCCCTCATTGGTTGTCTACAAACTGAGCGTTTTGCATCTGGTTTTCATACAAAAAGCTTCCATGTCCCTCTTTCAGATCCCATTCGTGTCACAAGTTCTGTCTATCGCAATCTACGAGATTTAACTATTCTTATTTCCTATAAATATCACGTAGCTCACTGTTATATAGTCCACTGAATAACATAAATTAAATAATTATTCATTTCGGTAAAAATCCTGGAAAGGATTGTCAATTCACCTGTCTGTTCATCTCTCTTTGGTCCACGAATGTTCCTAAGAACTTTATTCTCAAATACTCGTAGTCTTTTCTCCTCCTTTAAAGTTAGAGTCCATGATTCTCATCCATATAATATAGCTGGAAGAATAAAAGTTTTATGTATTTTTAGTTTAACTTTTTTTTAGAAAAGTTGGAACGACAAGAGTGGTTAAATCACCTCCACAGTATTAATTGAAATCTTTCGCCAAAGTAAGTATTCTAGTTTGAATCTAACGGGCACGAAGATAGAGGGAATCCTCAACAAAGCTGGAGAAATCAAGAAGAACTTCAGATACTCAACTGAGATTAAATTTAAAATATTCATCATCATCATCATCCTGCCAGGTATTAGTCCTAGAAGAACTGTTACATACTGAGAAAGAAAGCGGTTTTCATACCATCTTTTCATAGGTCGACCAAGTGACCGTTTCCCATTTGGACTTTCCCATTTGGACAGTAGTTCATTATTGCCTTGGAGATCCTGGATCTAGCAATTCTTGAGTCATGTTCCTTCCAGTTTAGCTGATATCTGGAGATGTAGTCCAGTATTAGTGACACATTAAGTTCTTGAAGGATTTCTACATTTCCCTTTCGATCCCATTTGGTGTAGCGCATAAATTTCATCTCACAAGCTGTTAGTCTGCTTTCATCTCTCGTCCTTATAGTCCACGCTTCACTCCCATAACATAGGACTGGTCGAACCATTATTTGATAAAGACGAGTACGAGTTGATTTTTGCACTAATGAAGGTTTTAAAACTCTATTAATGATTCCCTGATTTGTTGAATTTCACAATTTTCTCTGGTAAATCCAAATATTCATTATACAATAATGCCTATATATAAGAAGATGTACTGTTGTTAGGTATTGACATGGTTAAAAATGGCACAAACAATTATTTATATGATGAAATATATATATATATATATATATATATATATATATGATATGATATGAAAAGAAAAAATATATGCGTGAGTCGGGTTTTGAACCTTTTTTCTTTGCATATCATATTTTTTGTCTTCATTCCCAAATGTCAAAAAAAATATATATACGATATATAATTAATTGTCCTGTCCCGATATATATGTCTCTTCAAGATCTAGGAGGCAAGGAGCAAATGAAAATAGCTACAAAGTGACAGATTAACTAAGATAAAGGAAGAAAGAAAGGGAATATTAATGTCTATGATTTAAAATAATACTTCTGAATGGATAAAGAGACAGAAAATGAGAGTAATCTTATTTCAGCATTAATAATTATTATCATAACATATTAGGCATTGTGTAATAAAAGTAAACTATAACAGATGGATCCATTATGAAGAGAAAATGTTATTACTAGGCACTTAAGCACGAGACATAATCTGTGGAAAGTAAGTTAATGCTAAAAAATTACACTAGTGGCTTACTGTACTCGAGGAAAGATGGTTGCGTGAAGAAAAGGCTGATATGATTTAAAATAATACTTCTGAATGGATAAAGAGACAGAAAATGAGAGTAATCTTATTTCAGCATTAATAATTATTATCATAACATATTAGGCATTGTGTAATAAAAGTAAACTATAACAGATGGATCCATTATGAAGAGAAAATGTTATTACTAGGCACTTAAGCACGAGACATAATCTGTGGAAAGTAAGTTAATGCTAAAAAATTACACTAGTGGCTTACTGTACTCGAGGAAAGATGGTTGCGTGAAGAAAAGGCTGATGCAAGTTTTTATTACATAGCGCAAGATATGTCTCCTATCTCCTCTTCCCCTTTCATTCTCCTCCAGCTCTTGTTCATAACAATGGAGCAATACTTTACTTCTACAACACAGTTCCGCTTATCCAATCTCATTTCTTACCTCCT
Source organism: Diploptera punctata (assembly GCA_030220185.1). Classification (NCBI taxonomy): domain Eukaryota; kingdom Metazoa; phylum Arthropoda; class Insecta; order Blattodea; family Blaberidae; genus Diploptera; species Diploptera punctata. Next base: position 1,006,743 of record JASPKZ010000826.1, read on the forward strand.
TTCTCTTACACCATGATTTTAAGCATACAGAAAGGTTTTATATACTGTAAAGCTGTTTCAAAAAGATAATAATAATAATAATAATAATAATAATAATAATAATAATAATAATAATAATAAGCCTAATTTATCATTTATTCTGGCAGAGTTAAGGAAACAAAAACCTTCTCTTCCACTCAACCAGCACAAATATACATGTTTACAGTAAAGGTTATTTATACACTATAATTATAATGGATTAAAAATATATTAAAAGTTGCAATCTAAATTTCATGTACAAACTACATTCATGCATTTAAACATGATAATAATAATATATTAAATATTATTATATAGGCTAATTAATATCCGTAATATTCCTCAGACCAATAGCAGAGTATCAAAGAACAGACAAAAAATACAACACAGAAATAAGACGACTGCTAAAAGTAGAAGAATTAAATACAACAATAGTGACACAGAACAAACTGGGAAGAACACATAGCAAGGATGACTGAGAACAGAATACCAAAGGCAGCATATAACTATTCACGAAGAGAAAGAAGAAGTTTGGGAAGACCAAAGAAAAAATGGAAAGAACAGCAATTTGGAGCCGGAACAGGCTAGCAAAAAGCCTAAACCGTGACGAAGAAGAAAAATAAGATTAATATCCCTAAGATACCGATGCTGACTACTTTCAAAATATTAAAATAAAAAAAGACATAAAACTGTTATTCTTCCAATTATATCATATATATGCGAAAAAATGACTCGCGGCCGTGTATGTTCGGTTTCCATAGTGTCAGTGAGTGAGATAGATAGTTAAGGTATCGTTGACCTCAACTTGTTTAATTATTTTTAAATCTTATAAGACTTTCGGAAACCTGTTTCATCATCAGCAGCAGAATGTGTTAAGCTACCGGCTTCCTTGTGGTGATTCTGTAACGGGATTTGTCAGTTTCGAATATAGCGTTAAAATGTTTTGTTATTTTATATTTAAATAAATATGTATACTTATGTTGAATTCCGTTGAACATCAGTAATAATGTCGAATGGTCAAAGACGTTATGTCTACAGCGCGTGACATTTAAGTACAGTGAAACTGTCTTAGCCGGAACCTTTATAAGAAGGAAATCTGTAGAGACGGAAAAAATATCCAGAACGGTATGATTTTATATTTAAAATGTCCTGTATAAGCCGGAAACTTTTATAACGCAGAAACACAATGGTTTTTAAAATACTAATAGTTAATTTTTATCTCAGTAAGACGGAAAATTATTCTTCAGCACATTCTAATTACAATATTAATGACTACACGTGAAAATTCTGCATGTGACGCTTTCTGCATTACCTCCTTGTGTTGCCATTTTATTGCGTAGATACCCTTGCTTATGTGTGACAGCGCGAAATCCCTCGCTTTTCCTTGCCTGCTTACGTAACCTGCGAGGGAGTTGGGAAACTCTTCAGTCCTCCTGTAGTTGAGTTCCTTCTCGTTTTTGTGTAATAGAGTTGTTTTGTATTGCCGTGCAAACTGTGCTGTGTTAAATACACTATTTTGTCTGCATTTAAGTTCAGTACGTTATGTTTTTAAAACGTGCATGTAAAACCCTTACATTATTTACTTACTTACACACTGGCACTATCGAACCCGTAGGTTCATGGCCGCGCGGACATAAGTTCTCCATACATCCCTATCCTGCGCTAATGCTTTCCAATCATTCCCTGTATAATCTACTTCCCTCAAATCATAGTTAATGTTGTTCTCCCACCTCATTCTTGGTCTACCAACTGGGCGTTTTCCTTCTGGCTTTCCTACAAGAAGTTTCCATGCACGTCTTTCATTCCCCATACGCGCAACATGTCCTGCCCATCGCAGTCTACGAGACTTAACTGTTCTTATTATATCTGGCTTCCTATAAAGAAAAAACCCTTACATTGCGTGAGAAAATTCAAGCTTGTATGGGAACCCTTTTTTAGAAGGAAAACTGCCAAGACGCAAATATATTTAAGGAAGGGCCATATTCCTTCATAGATAGGTTGTACTGTATATGATTGACATCTGACTGGCTGTAGGGCCTATCTTGCTTTCAATATCCAGAAGTATGTCTCACTACAAAATATGAAAAAGGGATGATGTCAACATTCAGTCGTAAGTCTCTTGAATCGAATAACTTCTTCTTCTTCCTTTCCAGGATTAAGTCAATGCGACCTGTTCCGGTGTCAAGTCCATCGTTTCCTTGGCCGTCCCATTTTTTTTTTTTTCCATGCGATTTGTAGGTGTGATCGTTTAGGGTAATCTTGTACTGTCCATTCTGTCTAAATGTTCTTTTCATCGGTGTTTGTGCTCTTCTAGTTTGTCGAGTATTGAAAATATCTCCAGTTCATTCTTATTGATTCATTGTGTAATCTATCCATGAGTGTACATCCTTTTATGGATCTTAAAAAATTAATTTCAGTAGCTTGATTGTGTGAGATATCTTTTTTTGTAAGTACCAATATTCAGATCCATTTAAAAGAACAGGAACAGCCATAACTTTATAAAACCTGAGTTGAGTTTCTCTTCGAGTCTTTGGAGGGTTCTTCTTATGGTGCCACACATCATTTGATATCGGTTTAATTTATCCCAATCATAGCTATATGTTATATCTGAACCAAGATAGTTAAAGTGTGCTATCTGTTCTATTATTTCATTATTGATTACTATATTGTTCTGACTGGCACTTTCCCCTGAAAAGCCATAATTTAATTTTTGAGGTTGAAACTTTAAGATTATAATAGAGTCCTAATTGATTCAATATGTAAATCGCCCTTTGTAAATCATCCTCTGAGAATCGGATAACAAATCATTATTCTTAGGCCAAATACATATAACTTGTCAATCACTTACATAAATCTCACACACTATAGGCGCAGAACGGGGGAGGACATGCTATTGTTAAAGTGTCCATGGGGAAGAAATTTTATCATGAATTTGGCCAAGTGTATGATCGGTCCCCAGATAATATCATCATGGGGAATTTTGGTATTTCTTCTTATTCTTCTTCCTTCCAAGTATTAGGCCAAGGCCTGTTAAGATCCTATAAAAATTTTTCCCTCCAGCGTTTCATAGGATGGCCCAGAGATCTTTGTCCTCTTGGTATATAATTATAAACAGCTTTGGGGATCCGATTTGAACTCATTCTTTCAAGATGGTGTTTCCAATTTAGTTGGTACTGTTTAATATATTCCAAAATTGGCGTAGTCTTCAATTCTTTTAAGATATCGGTGTTCCTTTTCCGATTCCATCTGGTGTAACCCGCTGTTCTGCGCATGAATCTCATTTCACAAGCCGTTATTCTGCTTTCATGTGTCTTTTTAGTGTCCATGCTTCACTACCATAGGTCAACACTGGTCTAGCCAAAGCGTTTTTTGTACAAGGGATGGTTTCATAACTTGATTAATAATTCCGAAACTTTTATTATAACTAGTAATTTTTTCAGGGATATCCTTTTCATCCCAGATAGAGAGATAATATCCAAGATATTTAAATTGATTAGATCTCTCTAAAATTTTATTCTGGAGACAGATTTTACTTTCTATGGCGTCCTACCTATGAAATGTTAGGTTTGTTAATTGATATTTCCATATTACATTTGGCACCTATTTTTTTGTAAAGTATAAATTGATCGTTGTAAATGATTTTCGGAAAGTGATTTCGGGGAATTTTCGTACATACAACAAAGAGCAGCTCCAGGTTGAGAAAACCAATTATAACGGCTTGGGAACCGATATGCTGATCACATGTCACTCCTGTACAGGCCTTCTAGTCCTGTTGCGTCATGTAGTATTAGAATATGAAATATTTAATATAATATTATACAATGTTGATCTATTGCTAAAATTTTAATTTGAATTATGTGGACGGGGGCAAGCGATCTCTCCAGACTTGTTTTCTAGAAAGATCGCTTTCGCATCTTTTCGAGTAAGGGTCTGGTCAATCTGACTCGGAACTTTTAGATTTTTCGCCGTTCATATAAGACAGGTGGAGCCAGCAGTCAGCCGACCGATGACTGTGTTGTGATCAGAGGACGGTATAGCGTTGGGAAGTGAGGGCTTCTGCAAGTATGAAGACATTAACTACTAAATTAATTAGGTATGTGAGATACTCAAAAGAGAAATATCATATATGCTTATACCCTATAGTGAATAATTGTATAATTAATAGAGTCGATTGGAGAAATTTTGTGCAAATTTGTTTTTATTGTAAGCCCATGTTTTCCCTTTACAGAGATTTAGGCGCTCTCCCCCTACTGGGAAGGATTTGAACCATACTAATTTAGTTACACTTGTTTTCGTATAGATGTCATTTTGAGTGGTCCGTGGTCAGCGTTCCGCCTCATACTGACATCTAGGAAACCAAGGTAGTACTAGGACGGGAAAATTCGGTAAATTTTGCTTAGAGGTCTTTTCATTCAGGCTTAAGGATTTTTTACGAGCCTGAAAATCTTCAGACTCGGGACCCACGGCTTAAAGTCCCTCCCGGAGGACTTGCTTCTTGGATTTTTCCGTCCTAAAAAATCCATCGACCCCGGCCGGGTTTGAACCCGCGACCCTCGGGACCAGAGGCAAGGAGCATAACCACTAGTCCACCGCGGCCGACTGTGTTGCTAATTTGTATGAAGTTAAATTAAAAATATTATTCTTGTCCCGTCACCTTTACAATATGTACATTATTAATATCTTAATTTTCAATGATTGTTAATAACCGATTCGGATACCTTCTTTGTTTGCTAATTATGTATATACATTTATCAAATTTTATGGAATTTAATATGCTGTTTTAACATTGTGCAGATACAATGGAACGAAATGGATGACATGAGTGGTATTATAGCCTCAATACTCGCACTGACAAGCGGCTTGCTATTTTGTCTGCTAATAATGTTTGATAAAAATTCATTTCAAAAGAAACCGCTAATTGTAAAAAAGATTGATCGTCAATCCGGCGGCGACTTCTATAATTTTGAACGTCAACGCGATTAGCGAGGAAATAATAGAATGGAAGTTTTGGCAGGGTAAGAGGGGGGATATATATATATATATATATGTTATAATTAAATGTTTTAACATTGATCAATGCAAGCTTTAATATATATATATATATATATATATATATGGGTGTACGTAATCAAAATGAGATATGGTATGAATTCCGTGAAGTGGATCATTATCTTCCGTATCTTCACTGCTGTTTCTCTTGGATTGATGATGGAGTTCAGAATATTACGGAAACTAGTCTCATTTGCACTAATTCTTTGTTTGTCATAGTGCGTTTTACATTTTGAAACCTTCTCCTAAATTTGTTTCGTTTCGTATTATTACCTAATGTATTTAATTAATTTCCTCAATTTGGTATTAATGTAATATAAATATCGTTTTATTTGTATCATCCTGTTTCGTGTGTGTCACAGTGCATTTAATACATCATCATCATCATCAAACACGGATTAAGCCCATGTGGTTTGTTCCAGTTTCATAGATTCTAATTAAAAAAGTTGAATCCATCTCTTTTTCGGTCTACCAACATTCCTGTCTCCTTTTGGTTTGTAATTAAATGTAATGTTTGGTATGCATTCATCTTTCATTCTTTGAACATGTTTTTTTCAGTTTTTTCTAGAATTTTTTATTTTATTTAAAAGTTTAAAAATATTTAGCTCATTTCTAAAATCTTCACTTCTTCTTTTATCTAGAAGTTTGCAGCCAGCTACACTTCTCAGAAATCTCATTTCAGCCGCTTCTATAATCTTGTCTTCTCTTTTAGTTAAAACGCAAAATTCACTATCATACAATAGTAAGGGGACTGCCACTGCTTTATAAAATTTTAGTTTTGTTTCCTTTATTGTGTTTTTTTAAATATTCTTTTAATTGTGCCACATATATAATTAAATTTATTAAGTTTGTTTAAAAGATCTTCATTTTTAAAATAGGAGATTTCATAACCCAGGTATTTAAAATGGTTCACTTGTTCAATGGGTTTCCCCTCCAGAATTATTTTAGCTCTTACGGTATCTGATCCCTTAAAAGCTAAGATTTTCGTTTTACTTATTGATATTTTGAAATTATTATAATTCTGTATAATGTTATTTAATTGAAAGAGTGATTTCTGTAGACCATCTTCTGAGCTAGATATTAGAACTTGGTCGTCTGCAAAAAGTAAGGTGTCTAAGATCTTATTTCTTATTTTGAAATGTGAGTCCAAATGTATCTGCCAATTATATATTATGTCGTCAATATAAATATTAAAAAGGGAGAATCAAAGCGAACATCCCTGTCTTACGCCTCTATTTATTGTTGATGTTATATTCTTTTTATTTTACTCCAGTTTCTATTGTTATTTGTTTTTACACACAAACTTTTTATTGCAGTTATTAAGTGCTGAAGTAGGCTTTCTGTTTCATTATACATTCTACAATTTATTTATGTTAACTTTGTCAAACGCCTATTCAAGATCTGTAAATGCCATAAAAGTTGATAGATTATATTCTCGATGAATGAAAATACAATCTGAACAGGATCTGCCTTTTCTGAATCCATTTTGGGCTTGTAGAATAATACTTTCCATAATTACATTTAAACAACTTTTCAATTATATGCGTAGATTTTGTAACAGGTACCCAAGACATTCATGCCTCTGTAATTTTCACAGTTATCACGATTTCCTTTTTATATATAGGATATATTTTGGTCATCTACCATTCTTCTGGGATATGACCAGTCTTCCAGCATATATTCAATAAATCTAAGATACGTTGTTTTAGTTGGCTTTTATTAGTTCATTATTAATATTATCAATGCCAGCGGTTGTTTGTTTTTACTATGATTGATAACAGTTATTAATTCTTCGAAAGACGTCGAATCTATATTTTCATGAATTAATGATACATTTATTTCTTCATCATCTGATTGTTCTGTCCAAAGACGTTTGAAATAAGTTTTATCCTCAGCTATTATGTCAAATTTGAGTTGATCTTTTTCCTGATTATTAATGTGTTTTAGAATCTTGAAGGCTTTATCTTGTCGTCCATGTGAATCACGTTTCAGGTCACTAATATATTTTTCCCAGGAACTCCTTTTAATTTTTCTAATTTTCTTCGAGCAAGGGCATTTCTTTTTTTTTTTTTTTTTTTTTTTGTATTCAATCAGGTTTTCATCTGTTCTCATATTCAAGTATCTCAAGTATGCATTTTTTTCTTTGACCAGTTTTGTTATTTCATCGTTGCAAATGTTTCATCTTTTATTATTATACCTTTTATTTCTAGTTCCAAGTGATTCAGAAGCAGCCTGTATTATAGTATCTTTTAATTATTCACATTCTGTATTAGTATATATGCTTATAGCTTTTTGTTTTATATATATATTTCTAGTCGTTACTGATATAAATTTCTAATTGATTCATCTTGAAGTAGGTGTACTTTAATTTTTCAGCGTTTGTTTTGTTTGTCGTATTAACAGTCTGAAGACAACCCTTGAGGATGCCAGACGCAGTCTTTGGCGAAACGTCGGTATTAATTTTACTTCTTTTCCACTTTGCTGGTATTGCTAATTTAGTAATTAGAAGGTAGTGGTCAGAACCAATATCACATCCTCTAAATACTCTTGTACCAAGCACTAAGTTAAAACATTTTTCATTAACTGTAGTGTAGTCTATTATGCTTCTTTGTCCTCTTGAGGGCCAAGTGTACTTACGTATATCTCGATGTGGAAAAAGGTGTTTGTTATTCTTAAATTTTATACTTTGAAACTTTATTTTAAATTTGTTTCCTGTTACAATTATTATCTAGTACCTTCAAATGCCTTCTCGAATTTAGTATTAATCTATTCTAGACTATATTGTTTTGTTTATTTTATTCTTCATTGTATTTTTTTTAATTTTGTGCCAGAATTTGTTTCATGCCTTGAAACTGGCTCCTAAAATTATACTTTTGTTTTCACTCTCTCTCTCTCTTTCTCTCTCTCTCTCTCTCTCTCTAACTAAACCTTTGTAATGTACATTATATGTGTGCTAATTAAATAACTTAACAGCATCCAAACACGAGCACTTGCTCTTTCAGCTGTTCAATACTGTGTAAAAAATTTATCTCTGAATAAAATGTATTCTTATTCTTAAAAAATGATTGTAATGCTTAAAAACAATATATAAAAAATATAAATATCAAACCAAATTACTGGTGTTAGATAGGCACGCGAACATATTTTCACCGTACATCCCCATCCTGACATAATAGTTTCCTATCATTTCCATGTATAATTCATCTCCTCAAATCATGTTTCGTGTTATTTTCCATCCTCATTCTAGGCCTACATACTGGAGGCTTTTCCTCTGGTTTCATTATCAATTCTTGTCAGATCGTATGAACCTTACAGTCTACAAGACTTGGTCCAAAATATTATTTAAGCAATTTATACTTGTATTTTTCCTTCTTTGCTAAAATAAGAGACCGTGTGATCTAGACGCACTTAACAGGAGAAATGAAGAGTGGAAAATACCTCACAACAACCGAAGAGGCTATATATTAAGTTGAAAGGGAATAAAATAGCTATTTTGAAACTGTATAAGCCTTCCAGTAAAGTAATGTAATATTTGAAGTAGATGCTTTTGTTACTATATAAGCCCCAGTGTATATATAGACCCATATGCCTGGCTGATACATGAATCAGACATTCAATACAAGATCGTTACCATGGCGACAGAAATTCCCGGAAAATTATAAACCTCTGATGTTTCAAAAGCCTCCTGATCTTTGAATTGATGTTAGAATGAAGAGGAAAGTTAGCATTTTCACTTGTATCATGTAACGAAATACAATGGAAAGGCATAAACTTTAAATCTAGCATGTTTTACACAGCTTTCAGAAATATTAGGGGAGAAAGTAATGTGTTCATTTCGCACTGTTGCTGAAAACCTATTCAATATACAGTAAACAAATTAGTTACCTAGTTTTATTTTTATAATTTAGAAGCTATTATCGAATAGAAAACTGCTAAAATAAATTTAAGAAATAAAGAATAATATGTGTCGAATATTTTTTTTTCCAATATCACCAGGTTGTCTTTTATGACATTTCTGTCTTTATCCCCTGGCATTGGCGGAATTGTAATACATTTCTTAGGTTGGGGCACCTGGAAGGCAGAGTTACGTTATTCCGATGATATGATGGTTATAAATGATAATGAAGCGCCAGGAGATTAGTTAATCTGAACTTACCGTAAATTCCAGACCATAGGCAACCACAGGAATAATTTCCTTTAAAGAAAAATGTCTATGGTCTGACCGGGAATCGAACCAGCGACCGTACGAACAGTAGTCAGAAACACTGACCACTAGCACATGAAGCTGGTCGAATTAAATATAAAGTAATTCATAATTCCTATGCCACACCTCTAGACGCCATGGAGGATACTTAGAAGATAAAGTTTCAATGAAGAACACTTGCCCAGAAATGCACTATTTCAGTGCTAGAAGAATGAAAAGATTGAAACTAATATCAAATATACTACTATACATATGTCAATGAGGCAAACAATTCTTCAATTAGACCAATCCACCTATCCTAAAATGTCCATGAGAATTTTTTTGAAGTTAATTACAAAGTGTGCTGTTGCACTACATTTGCTCAAGAATCTTCAGTAACATATCTAGCAAGAATACTGCTACAGTCCGCCCAGTCTAATTAATGCACTTCAGAAAAACAAATGGGCGGGAAATCCCCGAAGCACATGACTGCTGTAGTTACTGCGATTCGTATATGGCCAAAGCACAGTTCAGCGGAATCGAAAATAAATCACGTATTTGATTAATATAATTACGTATTTAAAGCTATTTATGTTAACTGTAGTTAATCAGAATACAGTATACACCCATATATTTCTTCGAAGGTCGGAGAGTAACTACAAATTCGCATTTGTTTGAAACTCATCGATTCTTTAAATGAGGTTGAATGTCAGTTACAATAATTCTAATGTTTTATTAAATTAATTTGTTAAATATTAACAATTATATTTTAATTAATTTTTGACATCCCATTGTGTGTTTTAATAGAACCTGCAACATTAAAAATTAAAACGATTATTGTGAATTAATTTAACGACCTTTAATAAACATCTGACTAAGGTCGCTGCACTTTTACACGTGCTGCGAAGAGTAATACATTCGGAAGTTAAATGTCAAAAGTGTGTTTCTTAGGCTGGACAGACAATAGTACTTAATGCAGGATATTCAAGTACCTGTACATATATACGAAGTACACGATTGATTTAAATGACTTCATACTCGTACGCCGGTCTTAATCAATCTGGAAGTCTATTATAAAGTCTTTATGTTCGTCATTACTGCCAGAACCAAGACTTTATTTTTTCTGAACATACACACTTAACTTAAACTTTATTTACTAAGTACCCTATACTAGTACATAGTACATCTATCAATCCCGGAGGGACATGCCACACTGACTTAGGCTCTTAAGTATAAATCGACCCTGAACTAATATTTTTTTCAATCATTCGTTGTATAATTCATCTCTTTTAAGTCATAGTTAATAATATTCTCCCACTTCATTCTTGGCCTACCTTAATCTGCGCTTTCCATTTTATTTTCCTAAAATAAGTTTGCATTCCCCTCTTTCAATCCCTAATTCGTGCCAGTTGTCCTGCCCATTGCAGTCTACGAGGTTTAACTGTTCTTCTTGTATCTGGTATCCCATAAAGATCGTGTTTCTCACTGTTGTGTCCTCTTCTCCATTCACCTGTCTGTTCGTCTCTCTTAGATCCAAACATTTTAATAAGAATTTTATTCTACAATACTAGTAATTTTTCCCTTCCCTTAAAGTAAGAGTCCATGTTTCGCATTCATATAACTGGAAGAATTACTTTTTTGTACATTTTTAGTTTAACGTTTTTAGAGAGAAGTTGGGATGACAATAGTGGCTGAAATGAATAATAGCATGAGTTTCCTATGTTGAGCCTATGTTTATTTTCTCTCTGCTCCTCATTCACATTAGTTATTATTGTTCCTAAGTATTTTAAAATCAGCATTTCTTAAACATTTCCCTCTTGTATTCAAATCTCTGAATGGAAACCCATTTCTAATATTAAATTCATGGAATAAAATCCTGCATGAAATAGCATTCCACATAATGAAAAATAAAAAAAAATACTATTGTATGCAATATTTCTGTAAATGTGTATTATTACGCATTACAGGGAATCGTATCATCCCAATTTCCTCTAAATAAACATTAAACTGAAAATATGTGAAACTGTTATTCTACCAATCATGTTATAGGGATGGAAAGCATGAACTCTTGAAGTAAGATAGAATTAAAAATTATTAGCATTTCGGAATCAAGTCCTAATATTTTTTGGACCAGAAACGAACAGACGGTAAATGGATAAAATTACATAACAGTGAACTACATAATCGTTATGGGAATCAGATGTAATAATACTTTATTCTATCCGACTGCGATGGGCAGGGCAATTGAAACAAATGGGGAATGAAAAAGGACCATGGAGATTTCTAGTATGAGAACTAATGTGAAAGTGTCCAGTAGATGGTACAATAATGAAGTGGGAGAATAACATTAACTATGATTTGAGGCAGATGTATTATTATATGAAGGAATTTTTTAGTTCTAGGACTAAACTATATAATCTGTGACGCGACTGTTTTTAAATCCTTCATGCACTCCTGTCAAATTTTATTCTTAGGGTTTCATATTTCAAATTATTTCCCACCATTTACAATGATTTCACATTTTTTCTAACGATTATTTCAGAATATATTTTCTATGATATTTAACAACATACATAGCATGAAGACGTGGCAGCCATATCGATTTTAACGAATATTCTACTGTATACAACAACAAAGACGTGTTCCAGTGCAGCCAACATAGAGTATGTATTAATTAACTGTACACATATATTTCTGAACTTCACAACTTATTATATATTTCTGGAAGTTGCATTCTTTCACAGGTTAGAGTGATTAAATTACATTAGGTTAGCTTTTAGGTTGGTCTTTCGCAGATTAGAGTAATTAAATTCCGTTAAGTTAGCTTTTAGATTCGTTAAATATCGTGTATATGTTGACAATATGCCGTGATTCCACAGTGTAAACCGCTTTGCGTTTATTGGCGCATGCGCATGGTGTTAGAAACAATTTTCGCGTCATACGTTGTAAAGTATTTCCAGTTTAACAACATGTTTGTAATCATGTTTACTCACTTTTCCACTATAGCCAATTGTCAACGTAGGTTACATTACATTAGATAGGTTAGATTTTATACTATGACCTTCATTTTATTTTAGCGTGTTTCCCGTAAGTTAGGAATTATGTTCGAACAATGACTAATAGGCATATTGCACATTCACGCATTGTCGATATGGTGTATTTTAGAATTCTCTAGCTCAACTATTCATTACATTTTCAGGCATTTATCTTATTTTTTTAGATATAAACATATATACTCTTCCGGAAAAAATCAGCACGATCAAGGACTATGTTAATTGGCACTAGAGTATAATATGCGCATACTGAGGGGTTGTAGTAATAGCGATTCATTTGGCACTAGAGTATAATATGCGCATACTGAGGGGTTGTAGTAATAGCGATTCGTTTAGCACTAGAGTATAATATGCGCTTACTGAGGGGTTGTAGTAATAGCGATTCATTTGGCACTAGAGTATAATATGCGCATACTGAGGGGTTGTAGTAATAGCGATTCGTTTGGCACTAGAGTATAATATGCGCATACTGAGGGGTTGTAGTAATAGCGATTCGTTTGGCACTAGAGTATAATATGCGCATACTGAGGGGTTGTAGTAATAGCGATTCATTTGGCACTAGAGTATAATATGCGCATACTGAGGGGTTGTAGTAATAGCGATTCATTTGGCACTAGAGTATAATATGCGCATACTGAGGGGTTGTAGTAATAGCGATTCATTTGGCACTAGAGTATAATATGCGCATACTGAGGGGTTTGTAGTAATAGCGATTCGTTTAGCACTAGAGTATAATATGCGCTTACTGAGGGGTTGTAGTAATAGCGATTCATTTGGCACTAGAGTATAATATGCGCATACTGAGGGGTTGTAGTAATAGCGATTCGTTTTGGCACTAGAGTATAATATGCGCATACTGAGGGGTTGTAGTAATAGCGATTCGTTTGGCACTAGAGTATAATATGCGCATACTGAGGGGTTGTAGTAATAGCGATTCATTTGGCACTAGAGTATAATATGCGCATACTGGGGGGTTGTAGTAATAGCGATTCATTTGGCACTAGAGTATAATATGCGCATACTGAGGGGTTGTAGTAATAGCGATTCATTTGGCACTAGAGTATAATATGCGCATACTGAGGGGTTGTAGTAATAGCGATTCGTTTGGCACTAGAGTATAATATGCGCATACTGAGGGGTTGTAGTATAGCGATTTCGTTTGGCACTAGAGTATAATATGCGCATACTGGGGGGTTGTAGTAATAGCGATTTCATTTGGCACTAGAGTATATATATGCGCATACTGAGGGGTTGTAGTAATAGCGATTCATTTGGCACTAGAGTATAATATGCGCATACTGAGGGGTTGTAGTAATAGCGATTCGTTTGGCACTAGAGTATAATATGCGCATACTGAGGGGTTGTAGTAATAGCGATTCGCTTGGCACTAGAGTATAATATGCGCATACTGAGGGGTTGTAGTAATAGCGATTCATTTGGCACTAGAGTATAATATACGCATACTGAAGGGTTGTAGTAATAGCGATTCATTTGGCACTAAGAGTATAATATGCGCATACTGAGGGGTTGTAGTAATAGCGATTCATTTTAGCACTAGAGTATAATATGCGCATACTGAGGGGTTGTAGTATATAGCGATTCGTTTGGCACTAGAGTATAATATGCGCACTACTGAGGGGTTGTAGTAATAGCGATTCGTTTGGCACTAGAGTATAATATGCGCATACTGGAGGGTTGTAGTAATTGCGATTCATTTGGCACTAGAGTATAATATGCGCATACTGAGGGTTGTTGTAATCGCGATTCATTGGCACTAGGTAAATATGCGCATACTGGGGGGGTGTAGTAATAGCGATTCTTTGGCACTAGAGTTTATATGCGCAACTGGGGGTTGTAGTAATAGCGATTCATTTGGCACTGAGTATAGATGCGATACTGGGGGTGTAGTAATAGCGATTCGTTGGATAGAGTATAATATGCGCACTGAGGGGGGTTGTAGTAATAGCGATTCATTTGGCACTAGAGTTATAATATGCGCATACTGAGGGGTGGTAGTATAGCGATTCGTTTGGCACTAGAGTATAATATGCGCATACTGAGGGGTTGTAGTAATAGCGATTCGTTTGGCACTAGAGTATAATATGCGCATACTGAGGGGTTGTAGTAATAGCGATTCATTTGGCACTAGAGTATAATATGCGCATACTGAGGGGTTGTAGTAATAGCGATTCGTTTGGCACTAGAGTATAATATGCGCATACTGAGGGGTTGTAGTAATAGCGATTCGTTTGGCACTAGAGTATAATATGCGCATACTGAGGGGTGTAGTAATTAGCGATTCGTTTGGCACTAGAGTATAATATGCGCATACTGGGGGGTTGTAGTAATAGCGATTCATTTGGCACTAGAGTATAATATGCGCATACTGAGGGGGTTGTAGTAATAGCGATTCATTTGGCACTAGAGTATAATATGCGCATCTACGAGGGGTTGGTAGTAATAGCGATTCGTTTGGCACTAGAGTATAATATGCGCCATACTGAGGGGTTGTAGTAATAGCGATTCGTTTGGCACTAGAGTATAATATGCGCATCCTGAGGGGTTGTAGTAATAGCGATTCGCTTGGCACTAGAGTATAATATGCGCATACTGAGGGGTTGTAGTAATAGCGATTCATTTGGCACTAGAGTATAATATGCGCATACTGAGGGGTTGTAGTAATAGCGATTCATTTGGCACTAGATATAATATGCGCATACTGAGGGGTTGTAGTAATAGCGATTCATTTGGCACTAGAGTATAATATGCGCATACTGAGGGGTTGTAGTATTAGCGATTCGTTTGGCACTAGAGTTATAATATGCGCATACTGAGGGGTTGTAGTAATAGCGATTCGTTTGGCACTAGAGTATAATATGCGCATACTGGGGGGTTGTAGTAATAGCGATTCATTTGGCACTAGAGTATAATATGCGCATACTGAGGGGTTGTAGTATTAGCGATTCGTTTGGCACTAGAGTATAATATGCGCATACTGAGGGGTTGTAGTAATAGCGATTCATTTGGCACTAGAGTATAATATGCGCATATGAGGGGTTGTAGTAATAGCAATTCGTTTGGCACTAGAGTATAATATGCGCATACTGAGGGGTTTTAGTAATAGCGATTCGTTTTGGCACTAGAGTATAATATGCGCATACTGAGGGGTTGTAGTAATAGCGATTCATTTGGCACTAGAGTATAATATGCGCATACTGAGGGGTTGTAGTAATAGCGATTCATTTGGCACTAGAGTATAATATGCGCATACTGAGGGGTTGTAGTAATAGCGATTCATTTGGCACTAGTAGTATAGAATATGCGCATACTGAGGGGTTGTAGTAATAGCGATTCATTTGGCACTAGAGTATAATATGCGCATACTGAGGGGTTGTAGTAATAGCGATTCATTGGCACTAGAGTATAATATGCGCATACTGAGGGGTTGTAGTAATAGCGATTCATTTGGCACTAGAGTATAATATGCGCATACTGAGGGGTTGTAGTAATAGCGATTCATTTGGCACTAGAGTATAATATGCGCATACTGAGGGGTTGTAGTAATAGCGATTCATTTGGCACTAGAGTATAATATGCGCATACTGAGGGGTTGTAGTAATAGCGATTCATTTGATACGGTCATCGGCGATCAGATGGCGCTCAGATCTGTCATTGTGCCATCTATTTCGACTCTCGAGGCAGTAACTAAGGTGCTATGAGAGGCGAAACAGTGTTCGGAACATCCATTCCACGACATAACCATATTATATATCTGTGAACTACAAGGGTGCTGGCAAACAACGTCTGACGCACCGTCTGAGGAGCGGATGAATGAAATGCAACAAAATGGACAAAATGAGTATGGAGAAATGGTGGAATGAAATTTATGGCACCGGGAAAATAGGAGAAACCCTGAGAAAAGCCTGTCCATGCTCCGTTCCGTACACACACGAAATTCAATGGAGTAGCCGAAATCCCACCCGTGAGAGGCGAGCGTCTAACCGCTTGCGCTGTAACTAAAATATCTTGTTCATTTTAATATCCACCATTATTCTCAAATCTATAACACTAATCTTACAACTTACTCAATACTGGTTGCGAGTAATCCAAGGTGAACAAACATGCTTAGAGCAATTGTTACGGCCACCAAATTAAAAACATAGACGTTAAATTTTTGGCAGACGAGGTTAGGAGAGAACTCAAAAAGATTGGGATGGGCTGGATATGGGAAAAAGGGACAGCAAATCGCAAGCACGGTGGAGAAAAATAGGGAGGTGGTACTTAGATATAAACCAACAAGACATTTTCGCCGAATGTACAGGAAAACGCTCACTGTGTTTACAAAGAAACCTAAAACACGTCTGGGGAAAAGAATCGTATATACTCAACCTAGGATTTAAGAGAGATCAGGGCTTGCTTGGTTTAGGCTAGGGGCATGGAAATTTCAAAAAGCTAGCGACGAGCACGATATGCGAATATGTCCAATGTGCGGGAAATTTGAAGATGAGATACATATATTAGGACAATGTAATGATTTAGAATATTGGAGACGTCAGTTATTACCGGAAAGATTTCTAAATTCAAATCGGGGAAAGATTGGCATGCTACGAATTATTGGTAAATCCAGAAAATTGGATAAACTTGGGTAAATTTCTGGACAAAACGCGGAAAATAAGAACAAAACACTCATTTATGAATAAATATATGTTATCAAAATGCAATAACATTCATTCTTAATAATTATATATAAATTAATTAATGTATAATGCTATTGTGTTTATTTAATTGTAGTATTACTGTGTTTTCTTTATGTAATTGTAATGTTATTTTTTTAGTGTATAATGCTATTGTATTATTTTTTAATTGTAATATTATCGTGTTTTCTTTATATAATTGTAATGTTATTGCTTTTTTTTGTTGTTTATTTTTCTTTACACTAGTAGCAATTATTACTTTATTGTAACGGACTGTCAACAGCGCGTACGGCTTACTGCCCGTGCGACCCATATTTGTAAATAATATTGTAAATATCTTACTTTTTGTCTAATGAAGTCCTACTACTACTACTACTACTACTACTACCACTACCACTTAAAACAGGAGATATTAACAACCTTTTTGATATCGGAAACGAAATAGCTAGATTTGATAAGACAAGCCGGAAGGACGGGTTTCGAGTTGCGATGGGATCAGGATGTTTAAATTGACCTAAGCGATCTGGAGGAACCAAGGCCTAGGTTCTATTGAGCCTCTAACAGAAATAGTACCAGATTATGTTCTGAGGTAAAGGCGGCCGTCACGGATGATTGAAAACCCGGCTGATTTATCTTGAAAATTATCTAGAAAGATGATAGCCTAAACTCCTACTACCCCAAGGCCATCTTAAGGCCTATAGTGCGATCGTTTTACCTTTAATAAGATGTCAATATTACAAACTCGCAACTAGTAATTTTCTTTAGTATACCTACAAATCAGTTACACATAAACATAAAATCCAGTAGGTGTAAATATATGTTACTAATTATGCTAATGTAACTCTATGTTCGCTGCACTGGAACACGTCTTTGTTGTTGTATAGAATATTCATTAAAATGTGATTTTTTCATTAAAAGCATAGAGTTGTTAAATATCCAGGCAGGGCAATACTGGGCAATAATAGCCACAATTTTGATATTAGACCCCAGCGTGCCATATGATTCAATTAAGAGGGAGAAGTTATATAGTATCCTGCTGGAGTTCGGAATTCCTAAAAAGTTAGTTAGACTTATACGAATGTGTCTAAATGGCTCAACGAGTAGGGTGCGTGTAGGCAAACAGTTTTCAGACACTTTTGAAATCCAGAATGGGTTGAAGCAAGGAGATGCACTATCTCCTCTACTATTTAATTTTGTACTAGAGCATGCCATTAATCTTTAGAGAATGAGGAAGGCCTACAACTGAATGGTATTAATAAGCTGTTAGTTTATGCTGATGATGTAGTACTACTGGCCGATAGCGAGGAGATACTAAAGGCCAACACGCACACACTATTGAGTAACACTAAGAAATTAGGACTGGAAGTAAATATCAGTAAAACTAAATATATGGTCACACGTAGAAATACATTATATAATGGAAATGGACAGCTAATGACAAATGAGGGAAATTTTGAGGAATTGGCTGAATTCAAATACCTAGGAACAATAATCACAATAGGAATGAGATGCACAAAGAAATTAAACATAGGCTCCATTCTGGAAATGCATGCTATTATGCATTGCAGAGACTTTTGATGTCCCAACTCCTTTCAAAAAACGTTAAGCTGAAAATATATAAAACTATTATTCTACCAGTTATATTATATGGGTGCGAAACATGGACTCTTACTTTAAGGGAGGAAATGAGATTACGAGTATTTGAGAATAAAGTTCTTAGGAACATTTTTGGACCAAAGAGAGATGAACAGACAGGTGAATGGAGAAGACTACATAACAATGAACTACATGGTCTTTATAGGAAACCAGATATAATAAGAACAGTTAAGTCCCGTAGACTGCGATGGGCAGGACATGTTGCGCGTATGGGGAATGAAAGACGTGCATGGAAACTTCTTGTAGGAAAGCCAGAAGGAAAACGCCCAGTTGGTAGACCAAGAATGAGGTGGGAGAACAACATTAAATATGATTTGAGGGAAGTAGATTATACAGGGAATGACTGGAAAGCATTAGCTCAGGATAGGGATGTATGGAGAGCTTATGTCCGTGCGGCCATGAACCTACGGGTTCGATAGTGCCAGTGAGTAAGTAAGTAAGTAAGTAAGTAAGTAAGTAAGTAAGACCCCAGCGTGCATCATTATTTTTTCTTTTGCTCAAAAGCATATAATCAGTTACAGCTCTTAAATTATTTTATTATTATTTTTATTATTATTATTAACAATAATAATAAAAAAATAATAAGTCATCCTAGTGTTCAA
Organism: Diploptera punctata; assembly: GCA_030220185.1. Classification (NCBI taxonomy): domain Eukaryota; kingdom Metazoa; phylum Arthropoda; class Insecta; order Blattodea; family Blaberidae; genus Diploptera; species Diploptera punctata. The sequence continues at coordinate 1,025,998 of JASPKZ010000826.1, forward strand.
GTTCCTTTGGGTATTCATGTCCTATTAAATTAATTACCTTTATACTATCTATATGAATTATATATTGAAATTTTATGACGCTCGAGCATTCTTCTTATTTTTTCTTTATTTGTAGGATTTTCATAGTTCGTTTCCCAAACCACTCCTCGGAGTAATATGTATTTGACCCATCTCTTGGCTGATCTTCCTCTTGGTCTTCTCCCGTTTTTATTGTATCAGCCCTAGTTTCTGCTCCATATATATTAACTAGTCGAACTATCGTTTCGTATATGCGGATTTTGCTTTCTTTTGACATATGACACTCTGAGTATTACAGCGAAATACTAAATGCTAAATATTTCAGCTTTTGTCATTAGATTCCTAATTAGAAAGAACAGGGTGTAGAAATTTGTCCTATATGAGTGGCGAAGTGAACATATTAAATTGGATTAAATATTAAAGTCGCATTCTCTAGAGATGGCGATAAAAATTATCGAGAAAAAGCTACAGATATAATACAGCAGTTAAAATAGCGACTTTGGAATATTTAACGTCACTTCCAGAACAATACTGCAGTACGTACTTGTGACATCGTACGAAATGGCTGCGGTCACTTGAGTTTTCATTCTCCACTTTTACAAATTCCAACTAAAACCCATTCACTCAATAAATTCATTCATCTAAAAAAATGCAGCTCGTATATCTCCTATGAAGTTCAACTTTAAATTGAGACAAATTTACACAAATATTCAACTGGGTGAAATTATTCCTTGTTCGGTACACTAGGTTAATGGATTTGCTGTCTGAAGATTATTTCAATTGCCGATCGCTTGAGATATGTAGTTCATGGGAGAGGCGGAGGCGCTTCATCAGTCGCGAAAAGGCACAGTATGTTCATAGAAAATAAGTTATTAGCTACCGAACTCCTAAGGATGGAATGATAATTTCTGAAAGGCCTTCAATTTTTTAATGAATTTTAATTTGTTGACAACTGATATTTCAGGTACAAATTTTAACATGTTTGCTTTTTTCGAAGAAGACACAGTCGGCCGGGCTTAACTACTGGTTTATGCCCCTATGCCTCAGGCCCCGAAGGTCGAGGGTTCAAATTCGGTCTGGGTCGATGCGTTTTTTTTTAGGACGGGAAGGATTATAAGCTGTGGGTTCCGACTTTGAAGATTTTCAGGCTCGTAAAAGGTCCTTAAACCTGAATAAAAAGGCCTCTAAGCAAAATTTACCGAATTTTCCCATCCTAGTATTATTTTGGTTTCGTATATGTCACTATAAGGAGGAACGCTGACCACGGGCCACTCAATGACATATATCTACAAACAAGTATAACTAAATTAGTATGGTTGAATTTCTCCCCTGTAGGGGCAGAGCGCCTAAGTCTCGTTGAGAGACACAAGGGCTAAAAAAGAACAAAGAAAATATCTTTCAATCTATCTGTCTGTTTGCCCGTCTGTATGTCCTTTTATTGTATATCTATCAATCCATCTATCAGTAAAGCCACAGTATGCATCTACATTACGCCATCTCAATCTAATAGTCTATCTAAAATCTATCCATGGGCCTTTCAATGTTTTGTATATCAGTTAATTTACATACTTGGTTTCTATAGTCTTATGCAGTACAATGGTTTTTACGTAAGTATTTTTTGAGCGCTAGAAAATCCATTAAATTATCCTATCTTGAAGATTTAGAGAATCGTGTGCTCCATTTATGCTCTCCTACTTCTTTCCATCCCCTGATTGCTTCATTTAGTGTTCCGGCATGTATTTTGTTTCATAGCATTGTATTATGTTAATGTAGAAGTGTACACGAGAGGGTTGTCTGATTTACGGATGACATTTTCTGTTCCCAAATTATAGCATCTAGATAATGGATTCCATTTACATTATTTGTTTAAAGACAAACTATCCAATAACACTCGCAAAATTTTATGATACCATCCATCAGCTAAATGAATTACTAAAAGCATGCTTTGGACATGTAAACGTACTTTTAAGGAAAGGTTAAACCAAGTAAAAGAGAGAGAGAGAGAGAGAGAGAGAGAGAGAGAGAAAAGTATATATATATATATATATATATTATATATATATATATATTACGATGTTATAATTACATTTTTGACATTGAGCAATGTAATTTTAATATTACATGATAAAAAATAAATTATTGGACGGGATTTGAATCCGGATTCTGGATTGATACTCCAGTGCGCTATCAATTACGCAACCAAGCAAATCTAGTACAAAAAGTTTGTACTAGATTTGCTTATCAATCCAGATGTCGTTTGTATTAGATTTGCTTGGTTGCGTAATTTGTAGCGCACTGGAGTATCAATCCAGAGGTCCGGGTTCAAATCCCGTTCAATCATATATATATATATATATATATATATATATATATATATATATATATATATATATATATATAGTTAGTAGATTTATTTTTTAAGTATACTCTAGTGAACAGCCATCCTATTAGGATCAATGTTTTTAAAAGGTAAATCCAGTTTTTCAAAACATATAGTAGAAGCAGGACATCAGTTCAACACGATAGACAGCGTATTATCGATCCTGCATAGAGAAAATGATGTACCGAAAATCAACGTTCTCGAAAAGTTAGAAATCATCAAGGAAACCACAAATGAACATCAGCTGAACGAGATCATATCCAGCATAAACCCTCTGTACAAAATAATTACCAACAACAGACAGTACCAAAATGAAAGCAGAAGATGATACATAAGTTATCGAAAGGCCTCCTACAAAACAATACTGCAAATTATTGAGAAGGACTGAGATATCAGGTACTGTTTTACAATTATTAAAACTTTAATCCTATTAGGACTACATACATATATAACAACGCACAAACATGGACAAGTGGCTTGTTGACATAATTTAGGACTATTCTATGCCACCGTGCTACCAGTGAATATTCGATCGGAAAACAAGTGACTTTTAGCGTCGTGTTGGCCAATGTGATAATACATATTCCCGCTAAAGTCAATCGTCCGCATGTTTGCTCACATATAATGGGATTCCATTAGAAGAGTACACCTACATTAGTGGGCAAGTTAGGGTGAGAAAATGGGCAAGTTAGAGTTAGTTTGGGCAAGTAAGGATGATGAAATGGGCGAGTTAGTACAGCAGGTAAATTCAGCGTTCATATGTTTGTTAGCGGGTTTTAATGATTAAGTTGGCTACACTGTTCTGAGCAGTGACTAACACACATTTTACATTTCAAATATGTTGATTTTAGGTTAATTTGAACTCAACTTTTCACTTAATTTTAAGGCAATTTTCACATTATTTTTGGGATGAAATCAACATAAGTTATATATTTTTGCACGTTAGTGCGTTCTGTCGTACTTGCAGGAATGGCGATCATGATTGAAAGCTCAATTTCCTAAATTTCGGGGTTGCCAACCTAAAAAAACTAAACAACTGCACTGTAATTTATTAATTACCTACCTAGTGCGGGTATAATACGTACAATGTATATACAGAAATATATCCAAAAGGTAGTATTAATATACATTATACGAAACAAATCACTCAATTTTAAAATAACTGAACTTTATTTGAAACAATATAAAACAATTAATTCGCACTTGCCGCCATTTTATATCTGATTGATATCACGGCCTGCTGTAGTCTCAAGTAATAAACATTGGATAGACTGTTAACATCAGTCAGTAGTTTATAATGAACGCAAATATTTTCAACAAATATGTTATTATTTTAATATTATTTATTATTTTGAAAACACGATCGTGCAAACAATAATGTACAACGCACGTTTGTGAAGTGTCTTACAGAATCTCGGAAATTAAAAACTAGCTATCGCTCGATTTTTAAACATTTCATAGCTTCTGTAAAAACTATTTTCGTAATATACTATTCTTTCAGGTAATTATTCACAAAATGCAACAATAAATTGTGTGTATTTTCTATTTTTTTTTATTTTATGTTGCTGGCATTGTGGAATAGAATCCCGTAATATAGTACGGTGGTGAACTATATACCACTTGTGTTAGGATAGGGAAGTACGTGGAGTTTGTGTCCATGCAGTTGTTAATCTCCCGATTCGACAGCTCCAGTTGTTATTCTGTACAATCTGAAAATGTTGAGACACAGCTTTTGCCAAATATTTGATTCAATTATTCATCTAAGCAATAGCACTGTATTTTGTGGCACACTGTATATTGATAATCTGTAATCAAGCTCAGTCGATAATTTTGATTTTTGGGGAATGAGATAGAGTAATATTATTAAAATTGTGTGTAAACAATTATGGGATGGGGGTTATTAATATGATGTTGGCGGGGTTGGACTGCACACACCAGTTGGCACATTGGAACGCCTGGCAAATATTGACTGGACACTGTACAGACAGTTCCTACTTAGTATGGGCAAACGTTTACACTGTCCGGGCAGACGTCACTCTACCAAAGTGATGTGACCCCATATGCCCCCATTATCATAGAATCAAAGTTTCTAGAAAACTCAAATTGATAAATCAATAATGTGAACCCCAAAACACAGTATTCTTAATTCACCATCACAAAACATCTTATTATCTAAATAACTAAATAACTAACTCACTGGCACTATCGATCCCGTAGGTTCATGACCGCGCGCATATAACCTCTCCATACATCTCTATACTGAGCTAATATTTTCCAGTCATCTCCTGCATAATCTATATCCCTTAATCATGGATAATGTTATTCTTCCACCTCATTATCGGTCTACCAACTGGGCGTTTTCCCTCTGGTTTTTCCTACAAGATGCTTCCATTTATCTCATTCATCCCCCATTCGTGCTTCATGCCCTGTCCATTGCAATCTACGAGATTTAACTGTTCGTATTATATCTGACTTTCTATACATATCATGTAGCTAACTATTATGTAATTTTCTCCATTCACCTGTCTGTTCATCACTTTTTTGACCCAAAATTTTTATTAAGAACTTTATTTTCTCAAATACACGTAATCTTCTTTCCTCCCTTAAAGTAAGAGTCCATGTTTCGCATCCATATAACTGGGGGAACAAACATCTTAACAAGAAACATTTTTGATAACTTGCCATATTGAAAAATATACCATATTTCCGAGCAAAAGTAAGGGATTTAAATCTTATTTCGTTTTAAACAATTTTTTTAGCGATAGTTCGTTTTGTCGTACTTACAGCAATGGCGACCACGATTGAAAGTTTAACTTCCTACATTTATTCGTTAAATAGTCCCAACAATTGCCACTCTTCATTTCCAAATTCTCTAGATAAATTCACTCCTCACTTCGTTAGTCGTGAATTTATCGATAGTTTGGAAAACACTCGTGGCATTACTTATGATGATGATGATAATGATAATAATAATAATAATAATAATAATAATAATAATAATAATAACAATAACAATAATAACAATAATAACAACAATACTAATAATAATAAAAATAATAATAATTAACTGGCACCATCGAACCCGAAGATTCATGACGGCGCGGACATAATCTCTTCATAATTCCTATCCTGAGCTAATGTTTACGAATCATCCTCTGTATATTCTACTTCCCTCAAATCATTGTTAATATTATTCTCCCATTTCATTTTTGGTCTACAAACTGACCGTTTTCCCTCTGGTTTTCCAACAAGAAGTTTCTCTCTGATTTTCCTACAAAACGTTTCCGTATCTTTCTTTCATTCCCCATTCGTGCCACATGTCCTGCACATTGCAGACTACGAGACTTAACTGTTCTTATTATATCTGTTTTCCAATAAATCTCTTGTAGCTCAGTGTTATGTGAATGATGATGATGATGATGATGATTATAATAATAATAATAATAATAATAATAATTAATGTTAAGCATAATATTATAGAAGTAATAGAAGAACGAAGATTGAAAAGGTATGGACATCTGAAGAGGATAGAGAATAATAGAATCCCAAGAATTATGCTGGATTGGAATGCTGAAGGCAGAAGCAGAGAGGGGAAACCCAGGAAACAGTGGATGGATGAAGTGAGAAGAAACATAATCAGTAGAGACGTCAAAGAAGAAGATGCTGAGGACAGAAATCTGTGGCGGAGCAAAATACGTTTGGGCTGAAGGATAACTACTGTAATGTAAAGAAAACCCTTAGTAAAAAAATAAAATAATAATAATAATAATAATAATAATAATAATAATAATAATAATAATACTTACTCACTGGTACTATCGAACCCGTAGGTTCATGGCCGCGCGGACATAAGCTCTCCATACATCCCTATCCTGAGCTAATGCTTTCCAATCATTCCCTGTATAATCAACTTCTCTCAAATCATAGTTAATGTTATTCTCCCACCTCATTCTTGGTCTACCAACTGGGCGTTTTCCCTCTGGCTTCCCTACAAGAAGCTTCCATGCAAGTCTTTCATTCCCCATACGTGCAACATGTCCTGCCCATCGCAGTCTACGAGACTTAACTGTTCTTATTATATCTGGCTTCCTATAAAGACCATGTAGTTCATTGTTATGTAGTCTTCTCCATTCACCTGTCTGTTCATCCCTCTTTGGTCCAAAAATTTTCTTAAGTACTTTATTCTCAAATACTCGTAATCTCCTTTCCTCCCTTAAAGTAAGAGTCCATGTTTCGCACCCATATAATATAACTGGTTAGAATAATAGTTTTATATATTTTCAGTTTAACGTTCTTTGAAAGGAGCTGGGACATCAAGAGTCTCTGCAATGCATAATAGCACGCATTTCCAGAATTGAGCCTATGTTTAATTTCTTTGTACATCTCATTCCTATTTGTGATTACTGTTCCTAGGTATTTCAATTCACCCACTTCCTCAAAATTTCACTCATTTGTCATTACCTGTCCATTTCCATTATATAATGAATTTCTATGTGTGACCATATATTTAGTTTTATTGATATTTACTTCCAGTCCTAATTTCTTAGTGTTAATAATAATAATAATAATAATAATAATAATAATAATAATAATATAACAAGCACTGTAGAGCAGATGCACATACTGGTGGCAGTTTAAGGATACTTTTATTCAGAGTGCTGTTCTAACAAGGCCAACTTACGTGAAGAGTTCTTACGGGTCACAGAGTGGTCCTGCAGTTTAGATTAGCGGGGATTAGAATTTCCAGTGTGCAAACAGAGCATCATTAAGGGATATGTATCTTCATAAACCTCTCCAAAATTGATACGGGCGGTCGATTATTCCGCTATCATGTTCATTGCTTTGCTGTACCTATGTAATTTGCCAAAAGTCTTTCATTATTCTATTCTTTACACAATTTCTTTATTATGCAATTTTCATAAGTAATGCGACGAGTGTTTTTTAAATTTATCTAGAGGATTTGGAAATCAAGAGTGGCATTTGTTATGACTATTTAACGAATAAAATTAAGCTGTTTACTCATAAAATCATTATTTAAATATAGTTATTTTAAAATATGTATATATTTAATGTAAACGTCACCGTTTATTTATTGTTTATTTGAAAACAAATGAGAAATGTATGGTTATGTTTCATTTGGTCATCCACTGCAACTAGATCATGTTATTTATTGCAAAAAAAGGATCGGAATATTGTAAGAATACACCCTAGTGGAGAAAAAATGAAACACATCACACTGCATACTATAACATTCATTATAGGTTATTAATTATGTTTTTAGCGAACAACTGAGTAAAATAATTATTTAAAAATGCAATTATTGAACACACAATTTTCAAATTTGTAGTTCGAAGGAATTTGTTCATTATTTGCTACAATCAACGTATTTGTTGGAGAGAGTCAGTCACTGTAAAATAATGCTCTCACCTATTCAGAATGTTAAAAAAGATGAGCTTTGTTTATTTTGATAAACAGAATTCGATAAATATCGACTTGCAAAACAAAATTCATTGAAACGTGATTATTCATATGATTTGAATAGTAAATTAAAATTCCCTCATTATGTAACGTATCAATCAAAATTACTTTGTTATTTTAATTATCAATCAAAATTCCTTTATAAAATTAGGCCTAGTACCTGAAAAGCTCCGTAGTCTATAACTAGATTAAAACTTTATCAAATATATTGTAGGCCTTTTGGAATCAGGTGTTAAGTGAAAGACCGACTAACATATATTCTTCTGACGATGGAACCAGATTCCGAAAGGCCAATAACAATTTATTTTCGCGATGAAGATAGTAGGTTTAGCATCTTCTGAACCTATTCTCATGTTATAAGATGGTCTTGATAGACTCACCATTGTTTTCGTTTTCCTCCGTACTTCCGTATCTTTTAGGTTCGTAAAATAAAGATTTTTGGTGGTCGGTTAGGGTCCATTCGCTGCAATCGATCCCGCCATTTATTCTAATAAGTCTTATATCTTATAAAATTTTAGTAAATTGTATTATTGTCCGTATATCTGTGTTTTCCTAACAGTTTTTACGTAAATACCTCATTTTGTCTCCTTGTAATAGGGATTTGAACTTCGATTATAAAATGCATTGCTGTATTTTAAAGATGCTTTTGCTATTATATTATGTAACTCAATTTTATATTTACTGACATATGTTAAAAACATATTTAATAACTACACTGATATTATATATTGTTATATATTTTATCTCACACTATTTACACAAATTAAACTATATAGATAAGTAATATCAGCAACTTGTACAATAATTGTTCCTTATAATTTTATTTCAATTCTTTTCAAATCCTTTCCGCACATGCCTATGGGTTTTGTCTTACCTATGGAAATTCGTATGTTTTTTTTAGTGATTTTGTTTAATTGGAAGATCATTTTCACTATATTATCACGTGATGTGGCTAAGATATTTAAAGCATCTGCATACAATGTACAAGGTTTAAAAAAATAATCAAGTACGAGATGATCTAATTTTATAATTTTACATTGTGACCAAGTACCTCAAATTATTTCAATAATATATAAAATAATTATTTTGTTTAGTAGATGAGAAGGGAATTAAAAATAATTTGAACGCTCGAAACACATGATGTTATGTATCACAAAGACTATTATCATATCAACGTCTCTAAAAAAATAACTAACAGTATATAAAGCGGTTATTCTTCCAGTTATATGGTTGCGAGACATGGGTTTTTACTTTAGGAGAGGAGGAAATATTACGAGTATTTTAGAATAAAGTTCCTACAAACATTTCTGGAACAAAGGGAGAAGAACAGGTAAGTGAATGGAGAAGACTTAGTAACACTTCTTCTTCTTCGTCACGGTTTAGGCTTTTCGCTAGCCTATTCCGGCTCAAAATTGCTGTTCTTTCCACCTTTTCTTTGGTCTTCCCAAACTTCTTCTTTCTCTTGGTGAATAGTTGTATGCTGCATTTGGTATTCTGTTCTCACTCATCCTTGCTAAGTGTTCTTTCAAGTTTGTTCTGTATTTCACTAATTCCTCTACTTTTAGTTACTGTCTTATTTATGTGTTGTGTTTTTGTCTGTTCTTTGATATCCTGATATTGATCTGAGGAAATTTGTTTGAGCAGCTTGGATTCTGGCAGATTTTATGTTGTCACTGTCCACGTTTCGGATCCGTAATATCTTGTATAATTTTATTACAGAGTATTTTCTGGAAGTAACACTTAAGATAATTACACTGGTCAACATGATTTTTGTCTCCTGAGTACAAATATTTGTACTTAATGCATTTTTTATCGTGTTTTCAAATATGTATTCGGAATTTCTCCATCGCCCACAGTTTTTTATTTCAATTTCAATTAATGGATTTAAATAATTATTTTTTTAATAAACGTTTTTTCGTCCATTTGACCATTGTAAAATAAAATCAAATGAGTTAACTCAAATGGTTTTCAGCTATGGAAAAGAGATATCAAGGCAAATTGAATCCTAATATGCTGGCCGATTACTGTTGGACAATCAAGACAGGTACTACAAAGGCGAAATATAGCAGAAAATCGTCATATCTTACTTTCTAGGCGAGTCCGAATGTTTGAACATTGTGTAATTACGAATTTAGAAAATATTAAAGTGTTTGAAATTATAAATTCCTGTCTCTCGGAAACATTGCGTGATGGAGAAAACCGATATCATGATTGCATTCCGGATAAAAAATACTATCAGAATCACATATTTTTATTTCTGAGACAAAAAAATGTTTATTTTTTGTTGCTCAGTGTTATTTATATGAAAATCAGATGAAATAAGAATACTTATATATATATATAAGTCTTTTGTTGCATTCCTTTCACATGCAAGTTATTTTGAAAGAAAAATTTTATTAAGATGAAGGAAACGACTCTCGCTTACGTCCAATTGGTTCTTGAAGATAGAAATTGTAAGAGTGTATACATGTTAACATTTATATCTGGTTCCTCCCATCCCTCACTGTACCTGCATTCACTTGCATATGGCTTCTTGAAAAATCGACAATGAAAGCCATTTTTTTGAATAGCAAGAAGATTGAAAAGTTGGAGCAAGCAATTTGCACCTGTTCAGACAACAAACAAGGTGTTGAGATGGTGAATTCAGCTTCCAACTACCTTACCAGATGCCCCTCATACTGAAAATTCGATATCGACATATGTTGACTGGGGTCTCCATATTGAACGTCGATACTGTTAGGGAAATAATGGTGGTTCATTGGAACTCAATTCCTATCGTTGGGCCAAACTTGTGATGTAAGTGATTATTGAAAATTGCATTTTTCATTCACCATCGACAGAGTGTCAAAGGAAAATTAATAAGGGTAACTTTAAGATGCATATTTATTGCTGAACAATGCCAATATGATTTAATATACAGTTAACGATGATAGTATATTACGATGCGAGATTGGGAAGTGGTTTTTACAAAAGCGAGGAAATGTTTAAAAAAACCTCACTGTCACACGGTTTTTAAATATTTCCTCGTTTCTGGTAAAACACTTCACAAAAGTGTGTTGTACAATATTTTCTGCGCGATGGTGTTGTTTAAAAATAATAAATAATAGTTAAAATAATAGCAATCTTTATTAGAAATATTTGTGTTCATTATAAACAACTGACTAACGTTAACAGTGTGGCCAATGTATATTAGTTGTAGGACTACAGAAGGCCGTGACATCAATCAGTAATAAAATTGCGAGAAAGTACGTATTATTGTTTTATATTGTTTCAAATAAAGTCAGTTAATTTAAATTGCAGTGTATTTGTTTCGTGTAATGTATATTAACACTACCGTTTGGATATAATTTTGTACATACATTGTAAGTAGTATACATATAGAGGGCAGTGGTTTACTTCACCGCACGAGGTTTGTAATATGTAATATTTACAGTACAGTTATTTAGGTTGGCAACCCCGAAATGTAGGAAGTTGAACTTTCAATCATGGTCGCCATTGCTGAAGTGTGACAAAACACACTATCGCGCAGAAAAGTATAAGAAAATTCAAATTTTAAGCATTGAAACTTACTTTAAAATCCAAGTGTTTTTAGGAAGAAATTATTTGTTAAAATACTTTCGGATCTTCGGAGTGTGTATGTATAATGTCACCGACAGAGAAAGCAAAACTTTAAAAATGCGTCACGCAGGAACTACGTAAACTAAGCGAATTCCTCAGCAAGTCGAATCTAGAGTCCGACTTCGATATTTTACGGAATATATATTTATTTTGACTATTTAACTCATGCCCCAAATGGGAGTCAATGACCAATCACGTTTCAATGATTTCTATTTTACAACCAATCAGAGTCGTGTTTCACCAAATATTTATCAGTGTTATAATTACCATATTAAAGAAAGCTCCTCCTTATAATATTGCGTTCCTTTGGCAATAAATAGTATGATCTGGTTGCAGTGTATAAACAAAAGAAGCAGTAGAAGCGTACCTATCGTTTCTCATTTGTTTTCAAACATCGCCGTTTACATTAAATATAAAAATATTTTAAAATAACTATAGTTAAATAATGATTTGTGAGTAAACAGCTTAATTTTTATTCGTTTAAATAGTCCCTAACAAATGCCACTCTTGATTTCCAAATTCTCTAGATAAATTCACTCCTCACTTCGTGAGTCGTGAATTTATCGATAATTTGGAAATCACTCGTGGCATTACTTATGATAATTAGATTATCATGTATCTATTCACGTTGCGAGGGAACAAACATGACAGCAGATAATGAGATTCACAATACAGCTTTTAGGTAACACCTACTTCTTGTTCATGCCACGGGCTAGGCAAATTGACTAACACCTATTTCTCCATCCATAGTAATCTGCCGAGGGCTGGTCTTTCACTACAATCATGGCATTTTCATGCTATGCTTTGCAGCTTTACTAGGGAATTATAGATGTAGCAGCTTCCCGTTGCTTTCCACACCGGTTAAGGATCATGATGATAATGATAAGGGTGATGATGATGGCCGGATGATTTTCGGGGACCGTTGAGCCATAAGCTTCCTGACATTTGTCTTACAGGTGAGGAAAAAACCAAATAAAACCTCATCCAAGAGCCTGTCCCAACCGGGAATCGAAACCGGGCCCGCTGCGTGACAAGGCAGCACACTACCTCGAGACCACAGCGGTGCATGAATTTGTGAAAAACATTCTCATTTTATTTCAAGTGAATATACCGAGTTTCCTTGTGAAAAATGTAGAATTTGTGGCACTAGATGTATTTTTAAATTTTTACTTAGGATGACCTCTATTTCCAATGGTCCGATAATGCAGGTTAAAGAATTGGACCTTACTTTTTTAATTGATTGCTATACTTTAAGAAAAACATTATTGTTGAGGCCATTATTAAATATTTAAAATAATAAATTTGTACCTATAGTGGCAGTTGTCCTCAGCAATATACAGCTATAACTTACAGTTATACATGATTGTTTTTAGGAATGTCACCACAGGTACAACTTTTATTATCTTTAAATGATTGCTATATTCCGAATTTGGTTTCGAACAAACAGAAATTCTGGTAGCAAGAGCGCTGACAGGCATATATATATATATATATATACATAGATATGCATATAATTAATAATAATAATAATAATAATAATAATAATAATACTATTACTACTACTACTAATAATAATAATAATAATAATAATAATAATAATAATAATAATAATAATAATAATAATCTATCTTCGGGTTCTTATAGCTGCTGACGTATTCCCGTGCCTAATCTCCAAAGCCTACGATCTTGGGCATCTTCAGTGTTTTAGCCTCATGTTTTCCTTCTATGTTAACTTTGGTCTCCCTCTTTTCTTCTTTCTGGTCGGTTGCCAATGATATGGTAGTATAATAATAATAATAATAATAATAATAATAATAATAATAATAATAATAATATATATATATATATAGCCTTCGGTTTTTACAATGTTATACATTTTTCTGACACCAACAATTGTTTAAATAATAATAATAATATAGATATACGTACACACACACACACACACACACACAGGCTACATAGAGTAGGTGAATTCCATGGTAGCTGACATAACAATTAAAACAAAATAAAATACAATTTCAATTTTCTTTGCCTTCAGATAGTCGGGAATTAGTTTTTTTTTCTCTTCAATACATTTCTAAATATGTTTCAATCTCTTTAACAATAATTATATTTATAACTGACGTAACCGTAGAATGACATTATGTTTTAGAATTATAATATAAAATTATATATATTTTAGGTCCGTCTCCTCAACCGTTGAATCATGAAGTTACTGTAGGCCCTTCAAGACTAGTCCCATTATCAGCAGGAAGTACATATGCAACCACTGGCTGGTCCGTTGTAACTTTAAAGAGTGGGTTTGAATTACTTGGTATGTTTTCGTTTAATAGCAGGTCATTGTTGGTCTGTTTAAAATACTTGCTATTTCTTCAGTATGTTGATTCTATTTGGATTATCTTTGTCTATACTTATTAATGTCTAGCATGCGGTGTCATGCCTGGTTACATGTTTTGCAAAGCTTGATTTCTCTCTTCCATAAATAAAATCCTTCAAATGTTCTTTATATCTGATGTCAAAACTTCTCCTGGTTCTTCAGATATAACATTTGTTACAGTCTTTGTACGTTAGTTTATATACACGTTTGTTATTGAATTTATTTTCTTCAATACTATTATTGATTATGTTGTTAAATATTATGTTACTAGTTTTTAATGTTATTTTTATGTTTTTGTCACTTATTTTTATTGTGTTCGGTAATTTAGATGTTTGTTTCCCGGCGTAAGTGGGTGTTATACAAGTTTTAATGTTTTCATCAGGTTCCTTTCCGAGTTTGGTTATGCTAGATGTGTTATTTTTCTTTTTTGTTTGTTTACTAACTTGCTGATAATATCTTCATTGTATCCGTTAGTTTTGGCCATATGTTTAATTTAATTCAACTTCCCCACAAATTATGTAAAAAGTATTCAAGAAAATATGATTATTGAAAGCGAGATTGCAATAAATAAACTTGAAATCGATAATAAAGTCCGAAACGCAGGAGCTGCGAAAACCAACAAAAGTAAATCATCAAATAAATCAAAGCTGGTTTACGAACATATCTTTTTTTTTTTCATTTTTAAATCGTTTGTATCTACTTTCATTGCGAGAAGATATAAATTGTGGCCGCTAGAGCCATTTTGAATTATGGAAAATCAGATAAAATAAGAACAATTAAGTCTCATAGACTGCGACGGACAGGGCATGTGGCACGAATGACATCTAGTGAGTGAGTAAGGTATGAGTATTGTTTGCATCTGAATGGCCGATTAAATTTTAGTCAGAGGCTGTAACTTAGGCTTAGGTTCTTTTACGAACTGATAATCTTCGGGTTCGGGACCCTCCCAAAGTAGCCTACTTCCCCTTCGATTTTTCATTCCTCAAAAATCCACCCAACCCGGCTGGGTTTGAACCCGCGATCTTCGGGATTAAAGACCAGAACATTAACCCCTAGAGGCTAGACCACCGAGTCAGACCATTATTTAAATCTTATAATGTCTTATTATTCGGGTTTAATGCTATACGTAATTAAGGTTCGATGGTGTCCTGTGCCAACCTCATAGCCTCCTACCATTTCATTTCTGAATTATGAATATAAAATATGATCAATTGTTAATTACAGATGATCAATTGTTAATTGCACAAGATTATGAAGATTTAGAATATATATGACTAGAAAATTAATAGAAGAATATGAAAATTGGGGATTAAATTTGAACATGAAAAAAAACAAAATATTTATCAATTGGTGAACCAGAACAAAATTTAATTTTGGAGACTGGAGAAACAATAAAATCTTGTATGAGATCACATATTTAGGAATTAAATAAAAATGAGAGTTATGAAGGGGAAATAATAATAGAAATAATAAAGGAAAATTTGCAATCGCTTGCCTCAATGGAATATTGTGGGATAAAAATATAAGTAATCAAAATAAAATGAATATACAGGGTGTTTCGAAATTCAATGCTCAAACTGCTAGGTATGATGCAGAAGGCAAAAACAAATATATTTTGTTAAATAACCATGTGTCGGAAATTCGTACGTATTGAGTACGGAGCATGCGAAAGTAATACGGGAGTGCAGAAATGTGCTAGTCGATCGTGGATTGAAGTAAATGTACGATAATCCGGACATCTTCGTGCAGGGTAACGTACGCGGTACATTCTCTGGGCTTGCCGACTATTACCCTCAGCCGCACCATAGACAAAGGGCATGTCTCACAGTTCTCTCCATGAGTAGCGTTCCATGTTGATGCTTAGTCCGTTACACAGTTACTAGTGCTGTTTACTTACTCAGTGTCGAAATATGGCATCACAATGCACTGCACACTTCAAATCAAGTACAGTATTTAGTGTAATGGATTTGTAAAAATAATTGCTCATTTAATATCTCCTCCACTCTCGTACTATCTTCGCATGCTCAGTACTCAATACGTATGAATTTCCGACACATGGTTATTTAACAAAATATATTCGTTTTTGCCTTCTGCATCATACCTAGCAGTTTGATCATTGAATTTCGAAACACCCTGTATATCATAAAATCGTTAAAAGCATCATTACTTATGGAGCAGAACTTTGGCCATTAACAACAAAAACAAATAAGTACCTTTTGGCCACGGAAATGGATTTTATACGAAGAGCCGCAAGAATTTCAAGAAGAGAAAAAATTAGAAACTCAGTTATAAGGGAGAAAATGAAGATTGAAGACACTATTTTAGATTCTATTAAAACTCAGCAATTAAGATGGTACGGACATGTCCAGCGAATGGAAGAGGATCGACTACCAAAATCTGTTTTGGAATGGAAACCTGAGGGAAGACGAAGCAGAGGAAGACCTAAAACCTCCTGAAGTCAGGGAATATGTTTATATATGAAGGAGAAACATCTACAACCAGGAGATTGGATGGACCGACAAAATTGGCTATTAGGAATCGGACGATGTCAAAGACATTAATCAACCGATGATCTATCTATCTAATATATGATATAAACATATTCAGCAAATAGCTCATATTTGTCTAAAGACCCAATTTCAAATTACTTTTATGAAACTTCTCCATAACGTTTAAATTAGTAATTCTTCCTATAAAATAGACCAGCTTAATTTGTTTACGATGATATTTTTAATGAACCAAGTAACTAGTAGCAATTACTTAAACTTTAGTCT
Source organism: Diploptera punctata (assembly GCA_030220185.1). Classification (NCBI taxonomy): domain Eukaryota; kingdom Metazoa; phylum Arthropoda; class Insecta; order Blattodea; family Blaberidae; genus Diploptera; species Diploptera punctata. Next base: position 1,042,643 of record JASPKZ010000826.1, read on the forward strand.
GATTACACAATATACTAAAAAAAAACTCCAAGTGGGACAGGCCTAGAAGGCCCTTGGCCTACCAACCGGCTGCTGGGCTCACGTCCATATGTTTTAATTACAGAAGTAGATGGTTTGTAAGTGGTAGTGACATGTATATAACCTCTCCTACCCAATTCTCATCCTCACCTTCTCGTGGTACAACCCGTTTTCACAAACGAGGCTCTGAGGACCGAGTCACGGCGGTATAACCGTTCCATCGGGTACTGAGTAAATGCGGTATCCTAATGTCTGTCCAGAGACTAAAAGGTAGCAGTCCTACCACTGGACTACTTGGCGTCGGGCCAGTTATCCGTCCTAAGAAACTTCAACACTATTTTAAAGTCTCAACAGGATGCAACATGTTAATCGAATGGAAGATCAAAGGATACCCAATCAAATGTTAAGATATCAACCTGCAGGAAGAAGACCAGGACGTCCACACAGAAGACTTCTGGATGATGTTTCTCTTGAGGCCGAAACAGGTCAACAAATGACCTAAATTCGTGAATGTACTATTATGATGAGGTAGACGATCATAAGCCAGTGTAGGGGTGACTTGTGGTCAGCATATCGGATCCCCCAGTTGTTATAGCTGGATTTTCTACTTATTGTAGCTACCCAAATGCCTCACGACGCTGGGTTGGCATCGGTCCCATACTGACCGAAATTCCATGAGAAAATATCTTCCTCATGGGGACTCAAACCAGCTCTACGCCAAGATTTCTTGCCTTAATCACTCGACTACGGCGCGGGACTAGAGAGTATACAGTTATACGAAATTAGAGTCAGAATGTTTTTGTAATAAAAGATAGAATTTTAATATATATTATTCAACTTTTTTTGTGCCTCAAACCAAGAAAAGACAGAAGTCTTACTTCTCATAATAATATTCAACTGTTTGTATGTGAAACTAAAACAAAAGACAATCATAAGTCTAACTTCTCATTATACTACGTTGCAAATCTTACCTTTAAGTACATAAAAATCCTAACTGTGATTATAACTAACAGTTATATCAGATTTTGTTTTCACTGCGGTCCGACGTATTAAATAATTAAATATATTAGTGTTTTGTCAATTTAAGGGACTATTTAACTCATGCCCCGAATGGGAGTCAATGACCAACCACGTTTCAATGAATCTTGTGCAACAACAAATCACAGTCATGTTTCACCCGATATTTATGAATTAAGTTTATCATATTAAACAAAGCTCTTCCTTTTTAATATTCTGAACAGGTCATAGCATTATTTTGTAGTGACTGACTCTCTAAGAAATACGTTGAATATATCAATTTATATATTAAGGCGTAAGAATCCTAGAATGCATGTGGCTACCAGATTGTATATATAGTGCACGAGTGCAACTAGATACAGCTTACGTGATATAATATAAAAAATTGTAGCAATTGATTATACCACAATAAAGAGAAACCACTGTTTGCACTTTCTTAAACGTATTATTTCCCAGGCTTTTACGTTCCAGAAAAATATAATTGACATATTTACATCACAGGACATCAGAAATTAATTAATACCCTGTAATGTTGGTTATAAACAATTTGAAGTGTTTCATTTTTTCTCCGCTAGGGTGCATTCTTACAATACTGGGATCCTTTGGCAATAAATGATATGATCTGGTTGCAGTGATGAATAAATTAAACATAAATGTTTCTCATTTGTTTTCAAACATCGCTGTTTACATTAAATATATAAATATTTTTAAATAACTATATTTAAATAATGATTTGTGAGTAAACAGCTTAATTTTATTCGTTACATACTCCTAACAAATGCTACCCTTGATTTCCAAATTTTCTAGATGAATTCACTCGTCACTTCGTGACATCGTGAATTTATCGATAATTTTAAAATCACTCGTGGCATTACTTACAGGTATTATAATTCAATGAATTTGTTCAATTAATTTACACCCGGTATTTTAGTTAGTCTATATATCTTATCTTTACAATCGAATTATTCAATGATAAAATTTACCCATGTATGCCGTAAATGATGCATCTATAAAGCAACAATTTCTCTGAAGAGCAAACTATAGTTTGATGACCTTGGTGTGACCCTTCATTCCAATCTCCCAATAGACTCCTCACCCAAAAGCTAGTTCCAGCTATACTTCGACATAGAAACCTAACGTAATCTCTTTGCAAATTGGGACCGCGCGGGTTTCATCTCCATATGGTAATTCAACCCCCTTCCAACCCTCTCTTTCATCCCGTCAACCAGTTTATCCCCTCTTTATCCCCAGTCTCCCTTTCCACAGTTTCAACATGCACGAATTGTGCAGAATAGGTTGGTCACAATGGTTACCACTAGCCTACATTACTGGAATAATGTTATATTGCGCTCTTTGGAATATCTGCTCAAATACATATAAATTTTACTTTTAAAATATTACATCAAATATGTGAGAGATGATTTTTTTTCAAATTACATCATTTTCCTTTTTAGAATGCAGGCATTTAAACACGGCTGACTTATCTAAACTGTCAAGTTTTAGGATAAAGTATGTTTTATTCGTGGGAGATTGCCATTATGCAGGTACTCCGAAATGAGAAAGTCAATCCCGATTTTTGAACGATTCCATAAAACTAAAATGACTCTAGTCTTGCTATTCGCCCCACACCATTATTAAGCGGTGTAAGGCAACAATTTGTTGGCACAGAGCTAGTGGATATGCATTTGTTGGGTTGTCATGGAACAAGTAATTTTTCATAGAATTTTGATGAGCGTATATGGAATATAATTATTAGGGCAGGGATTTTAATGCACAATAAAATACAGAATAATGCATTATAAAAATGCAGTAATGCACTAACAATTAAAAAATGCACTATAATTAAAAACAATGCAATATGATATTTATAAAATTCACTATTGCAGGAACATACAAGGTGTTCACTATTTTAGTCCGGCATTATAATGTACAACTAACAACTGCTGTAGATCGTCAAAGGAGAAACATTTTTATTGTCTCTTAATAATGGCTTGTACATCGAGAAATCCGTTTCCACTAAACGCGAATATTCAAAATAAAGTATATCACTGGATTTTAAACCCCTGGTAGAAATATTGATAAAATTCCCTTCCATCCTTACTTTTCCATTAAAGACACTTAATACATAATAATTCTCCTACATAATAATTGTCACCTGAAACATCAGCTACGTATTAATGACAGCATTTAAAATCTTTTATTTTTACTAAAATCATCATTTTCTTCAATATACCCATTCCCATTTCCCCACTCTCTTTTTGTAGATAATTTACTACAGTTTTCACTAGGTTCCCTTGCTCCACTAACTGAACTCCTGATTTCTATAAACGAGTCCTAATGTATGTACAGTTACTTGGAATGTGAGAAGGCAGAACCTCTACATAAAATTTAAGTTCAAGTCAATTTGTATACTGGTATAAACGCATAAAACTGCCAAAAAGTATGTTTGAGTGGGTGAAGTAAACACTAACATGCTAAAAAATCCACAAAAATGCATTATGCCAATACGTTAACAAACAATTGAAATAAATGCAACCACAAAGTTGGCTGTTTAAGATTTTTTCCGCCAAAACGCATATCTGAGCATTTTATAATTCTCATAAGTAATGCCACGAGTGATTTCCAATTTATCTAGAGAATTTGGAAATCAAGAGTGGCATTTGTTAGGACTATTTAACGAATACAATTAAACTGTTTACTCACAAATCATTGTTTAACTATAGTTATTTTAAAATATTTATATATTTAATGTACACGGCGATGTTTGAAAACAAATCAGAAATGTGAGGTTATGTTCATTCACTGCTGCTTGATCATATTATTTATTGCCAAATAAGATCGCAATATTGTAAGAGTGCACCCAAGTGGAGAAATAATGAAACTCATCAAACTATATATCATAATCAACATTACGGGTTATTCATTTATTTTTTTAGTAAACAACTCAGTAAAATCAAATATTTGTTTCATTATTTGATATATTCAATGTATTTGTTGGAGAGTAATAATGCTTTGACCTGTTCAGAACATTGAAAAGGAGGAGCTTCCTTTATAACAAAAGCAGGAGCTGATAAACATAAATCGATAAAGAGCGAGGTGAAACACGACTGTCATTGGTTATAAAACAACATTCATTGAAACGTGATTGGTCATTGACTAGCATTTGTGGCATGAGTTAAATAGTCATAGGAAAAAAAATGCAAATGCATTAAAATCCTTGCCATAGTAATAATAATAACATATAAAGGTGGGCAATAGGCCTACAGGTACCTATCCTTAGTAGCGGCTCGAGATTGGGAAAACCAGCTATAACGGCAGTTGACCGTATGTTACTTATATACTTGCTGAATAGCTATTGTTAACATCTATAATTAACACATAATAAGTACATAGTGTAAGTATGTGTGGTCATAAGCCTGGCCTAGCTGAGTGGTAGACAAGGCCTTATGACAGTAGCTCTGTCAGGTAAAAAATTATTATTGTTATTATATTATTATTATTATTAGTATTATTATTATTATTATTATTATTATTATTATTATTATTATTATTATTATTATTATTATTATTATTATTATTATAGGTGAAGGTTACGGGCTAGATTCCGGGTTCAGACAAATAAAATATCATTACCATTGATTACAGTAGTATAGTTGTGTACATTAATTTAATTATTTTGATTACACTGGTCAACATGATTTTTGTCTCATGAGTATCAATAGTTGTACTTAATGCATTTTTTATCGTGTTTTCAAATATGTATTCGGAATATATCCATCACCCACATTTTTTTTATTTCAATTTCAATTGGTGGATTTAAATAATTATTTTTTTAATAAACTTTTTTCGTCCATTTGTCCATTGTAAAATAAAACCAAATGAGCTAACTCAGGAGATTTAAGCTATGAAAAAGAGATATCAAGGCAAATGGAATCCTAATATGCTGGCCGATTATTGTTGGACCATCAAGAGGGATGCTCCACAGGAGAAATATAGCAGAAAATCGTCATTTCTTACTTTCTACTTTCTAGGTGAGTCCGAATGTTTGAATATTGTGTAGTTACAAATGTAGAAAACATTAAAGTGTCTCAAATTATAAATTCCTGTCTCTCAGAAACCTTGCGTGATGGAGAAAAACCGATATCATACTTGAATTCAGGAGAAAAAATACTATCTGAATCACATATTGTTCTTTCTGAGGCAAAAAAAAGTTTATTTTTTGTTCAGTGTTATAATAATATGAATTTAATTAAACATACACTATTCCCCTGCTCAACGCTATAGTATAGATCTATTAGATCTATTAGTATAACTTAACAAAACCACCGGAAAGGGTTAGTAAACAAATTTACAAGTCCCTATTAGGTTCGTCTTCCGGGCATATAGGCCGTGGTCCAGTCGTTCTTCTACTCGACGTTTCGTCTACTGCTGCGGTAGACATCTTCAGGAGATGTCTACCGCAGCAGTAGACGAAACGTCGAGTATAAGAACGACTGGACCACGGCCTATATGCCCGGAAGACGAACCTAATAGGGATCAAGACGCCGGCCGTGAAATCCTACAGTTATACAAATTTACAAGTGTCTCAGTGGCACCTAACAAACGGGATTCCAGACGGCTTACTCTACCGCATAACTTAACATTTTTGATGTTATGGATCCGCGCAATGTATTAACTAAGAATTATCATAGCAAGGACTTCATTGCTGACGCACCTGAAACCAGTTGTGTGTATATGAATTTAGGAGAAGATTATGAAGTCTTATTATGACGTGCACTGTGTATTACAATTATCAATAAACAAGTCGTACTGCTGTTATGCAATCAAGTCCATGCTTTATTATTATATTTTACTAGCTAATACTCGGTGTGCGCTGCTACGCCTAAATAAATTAAAATTAATATGTTTCTATGTTCCGCTGCATAAGTAAATGGAAACATTTACATCGTAATTGTTTTTAGATATCCCGTGCTGTTTACCCGGCGTTGTCCGGGAATGTACTCGATCTTCTTGGCATAAATGAGCTGAAAGACGAAAATTAATGCACTTCTTATGATTAGTTGAACAAGTAAAATGAAAAATAATTATAAATATATATCGTAATTATTTTAAGATTCCCTGTGTTGATTGCCCTGTGTTGCCCGGGAATCTATTTATCTCGATCTTCTTAGCATAAATGTGCTAAAAGATAAAATTCGTTATTGTGAGTTAGGCCTATCAGTAAAAGAATACCCGCCATGTGCTGCTATGCCTGCACATGAATCTACGAGTACGTACTTGTCTCGATCTTCTTGGCTTCAATGAAAGACAGAAATGCTTATTGTGAGTTATCCTTAAGAGATAAACATATGCTGTCGCGGACTTTTTTGTAGAGCTTTTTGAGATATTCAACTCTGTATGCGTACATTCAATTTTAGTATTTATTATTGTTTAGGCAGCATAAGCCATTTAAGCATCCAAAGAGCTACTTTTTTCACGTTTTCCACTACAAAGGGCGATTTTTAAGGGTGTAGGAGTTGAGTATGAGAACTCTCTTATAGTCTATGTTCATCCCGGAAATCTCCTGAACATTTTGCAGAAAGCCCCATCACAATCAGATCAACGGTATGGTCGCGCATAAAGTACGAACAAACAAACATTCATATTTAAATTATATGTATATATTAGATTTGGGGTAGTTAAGGCAAGCTGGAAAGTGGGGGTTCGAGTCCAGGTAGGATCAGGAGTTTTAAACCAGCGTAAACTTCTAGCGGCACCATGCCCTGCAGTTGACTCAACCTCTAACTGAAATGATACCAGGCACTTGTTCTGGGGACAGAGACGGCCTTCGCGGAGGACTGACAACCTGCTGATTTTTTTGCCGATTGTCTTAAAACGTGGGAAACTTAACTTCCTACTACTCCAAGAGCCTCCTGAGATTTGTAGTGGGATCTCTTTATCTTTCGGCCAGTAGGATAGAGTTGTTATTATACTCTCTACCAATAACTTTCATTTGTATGATAATTATTCTCGAATGAAGACTTTAGGTAAAAAGAACGTAAGAAAATGTTCTCACTGTTATCAGTTCATCAATTTAAGTTTAAAAAACCATTAACGTTTTTTGACAAGGGAGTAGTCTGCTATGGAAAGAATAATATCACTTTTAAAATTTAATGGTGCACTTGTTGCGTATTGAAACAAACATTCATGTATTGATCAATGTCTGATTGTTTATGAACGGGGATTGAATATTTACAGATTTGTCTTCCAAACGACGAACACACATGCAGCTCCGCAGCCATGCATTCTCTTCTAGTTGAATAGTATTCTTCATTTCAGACAGGTGAATGGAGAAAACCACATAACAGTGAACTACATGGTCTTTATAGGAAGCCAGATATAATAAAAACAGTTAAGTCTCTTAGACTGCGATGGGCAGGACATATGACACGAATGGGGAATGAAATACGTGTATGGAAACTTCTTGTAGGAAAACCAGAGGGAAAGCGCCCAGTTGGTAGACCAAAAAATGTGGTGGAAGAATAACATTAACCGTGATTTGAGGAAGGTAGGATTATACAGGGAATGATTGGAAAACATTAACTCAGGATAGAGATGCATGGAGAGCTTATGTCCGCGCGGCCATGAACCTACGGGTTCGATAGTGATAGTGAGTTAGTTAGTATTTTTCATTTTCATTTACAAATTTTATAACTTGGTATTACCATGATTACCGGCCGTGAAAGCCTGCATTCCACTAAATTTTATAACTAATGCGTCATATATTTCACATTTATTTTCGCTTTCATATATATACAGCTATCATTCCATAAAATAATATTCTGGATATTTACAAATTATGAAGAATATTTCTTCGGAAAATTCTTCATTCATTACTCTACAGCGAGTTTGCCTTTGTATTCAAAATTATTTTGCACATTTTCTCCCACGAATGCATACAGATTGTACTTATTAGGGCATTCCATAAGGAATGGCAACACTGCTATAACATCACAAAGAAATATTTAAGTTACATTCGACATTACGAACTTCATTTATAGTTTCCTGAGAACTGAACTGTACGTTGCCAAATTCTTGGAATATGGCGCACTCCATCTACAGCACCGATCTGCATATCTCTCTGACTAATCGATCTAAAGCTTTCTGGGTATTAACTGTTGATTGTAATCGAATGCTTAGTAAAGGTTCTTTGATCTTTGAGAATAAGTCCGAGTCACAAGATCTCATGTCTGGTGAAATGGGTCTACGTTCAAGTACTTCCCAATTCCACCTTCTAAAAAATCGTCTGAACATCTCTTTAGAACGGTATTACTTACTACTATGTGAGAAACTGTGAATTTAATCGCCAAATATTTCGAGACTTTCAATATTATACATTTATACAACAAAGACAGTTCAACAACATAAGTTATTATAAAATTCCAATGATCACCGCTAGGATCACTGATTTACAACAGTGTTGTCTTAACTTATCCAATGCCCTAACTAACTAACTGGCTCTGCCGAACTCTCAGGTTCATGGAAGCGCGGACGTAGACTCTCCATATATCCCTATCCTGAGCAAATATTTTCCAATCTTCCCCTGTATAATCTACTTCTCTCAAATCATGGATAATGTTATTCTCCCACCTCATTTTTGGTCTACCAACTGGTGTTTTGCCACCGGTTTTCCTATCAAAAGCTTCCATGCACTTCTTCCATCCCCCATACGTGCCACATGTCATGCCCATTGCATCCTACGCGACTTAACTACTCTTATTATATCTGGCATCCTATATATATCATGTAGCTCACTATTATGTAGTTTTCTCTATTCACCTGTCTGTTCATCTCTTTTTGGCCCAAAAATTTTCCTAAGAACTTTATTCTCAAATACTCAAAATCTTCTTTCCTCTCTTAAAGTAAGGGTCCATGTTTCGCATCCATATAATTTAACTAGGAGAATAATGTTTTATATATTTTCAGTTTAACGTTTTTTGAAAGAAATTGGAAAGCCAACAGTCCCTATAATTCATAATAGTATTTATAAAGTTGTCCATGAAACACTGAGTAAAAACATACAAAAATGACTAGAGATTACCAATGAAACTTAAATGTGTGCATCCAGTAGTACTACGCAACAGAACAGTACAGCAGGAAATGTCTATATGTAGTCCTCGAATCGAATTGCGATGGAAGCGCACCCCAAGGCTATTCATATGTTCACATCTTCTCTGCTTCAAGACGTCTGTAAGTCAATAGTTTAGCCTAGCAGAATGTGTTGAAGTTGAATACAATATGTTCAGGAATTTACGTAAATTTATCTGACATGAACATTTCATTTTTTAACAGGTTTTTAATATAATTAACATCTTCTTGTGACCAACATTAACTTTTGATTCTCTTCCTGCATTCATCTCTATCCTTCCTGCCGCCAACCTACAGTTCCATATCCTTCATCAAATTCATAATTCCCTCTACATTTCTTCCGATTTGGAATCCACCCCAAACTCTTAACTGGCAATCTATCTCCATTCATCGCCTTCACACGTCCAAACCATTTAATGTAATTTCATAATGACATAAACGAAATATTCGAAAATTCACCAATCATGGGTGCTAGTTCCAACACAAAGAATGCACTGTGAATGTTTAAAGGTGATTCCAATTTTCCATAGGAGAGACTTCCCTTGTGTGAAGTAAAAATTTTAATACGGTGAATTTCAACGACTACTTTCCTCTTTTATTTGTATTTTAAACTTTATAAACTACATTCTGGATGTGTTTGTAACACAATCCCATTTACTGATTTACTAGCTTTAAAATGTGAACATATGGTATTTAACAGCACAGTCTGCAGATGAAAAGAAAGTGATCATCAAGAATTTCTTACCTAGCATATTACTTCAAGAGAGAATGTATTAACTAAAATTTTAGTCTCCTAGTGCGCGTTCTAATTCAGAGTCTCATGCAGAATTCTCAGCGAAATACCAAAAAAAAAAAAAAAAAAAATACACACAGATGCGTGACATATAACTGTTCTTGTATCAGTGGGCGTGTTTGATTAAGCCGTTTAAATTTTTTCTTACTTGCCTCATCCCAAATTTGCTTTATTCTGATCTGCATACTGTACAATTTTTTAAAACCGGTATATCAAAATTTCAATCATACAGTTGGTATGCAAAACTCTAGTTGTTTAACTGCTTAGCCAAACTCTTGTATCCTCTGTAGTATCATCGAAGTCAATTAGGGAGTTTTGTTAAATTGGATCAACCTTTTCTCCAAGTTCAAGAAACATAAATGTAGAGAATAATTTGCAATTAACATAATTACCTAATTTTCTTGTGGGGGTGTGCTTTTCAGCAAATTTCATTTTACTTTATATTAAGGCTTGCAACAGTGTTCCGCTAACAGAAATATTAGCTGAACTATATAACAATTGTTCTATATTTTCATATTTGAGTAAGTAGTTATTTAATATTTTGGGAACCCCAGATATAATGACTTGGAGACCCAACATGCTGACTACATGTCAACCGTATATTGGCTGGATGATCATTCATTTCTGTGATTAGCACACATGGGTGTGAGGCCAGCAACTGAATTGCAGGCGAAGGGTCTTCTAGTCCTGTCCCTCTAACTAGTTTTTTTTTTAAAATAAGTATATATATATGTTGAAAAAATTCTTGAGTCCGGATTGAAACTCGAGTTTCTAACTTTATACCTTTAGCGCTCTAACCAATTGTATATTAACATGTTGTAACTATATTTTTGACATTTAGCAATAAAGGCCAATTATGACATCAAAAGAAAAATAAATGCCCGAGTCGGGTTTTTATATATATATATATATATATATATATATATATATATATATACATATAATATAAAAAGAAAAATGAATGTTTGAGTCGGGATTTGAACCCGAGTCTCTAAAATTTAGAGACTCGGGTTCAAATCCCGACTCAAGCATTCATTTTTCTTTTGATATCATATTTGCCTTCATTGCCAAATGTCAAAAATATAGTTATATCATATATATAGCCTATATATTGTTACGTGATGTAGCGGGAACTCGGTCTTCACTGCCACCAAGCAGCTCCTATAGCAAGTAAGCATATTAAAGAAAATATTTTTACTTTATAGCTGTGACGCTTTTTCGATGTTATAATTAAATTATTGACATTGAGCAATGCAAGCTTAATATGACATGATAAGAATAGAGATACGTCCACTCAAAAGACTTCTGGATGGTGTTTCTCTTGAGGCCGAAACAGGTCAACAAATGGCCTGAAATGCGTGGAAGGGAGGAGGAGGAGGATGGGAGGAAGAAGAGAGAGGAAAAGAGAACAGACAGAGGCCGACAGATAGAGAGAGACACAGCAGCCAAGACAGACAGACGACAGACAGACAGACAGAACAGACAGAAGACAGACAGACAGACAGACAGACAGACAGACAGGACAGACAGACAGACAGACAGACAGACAGACAGACAGACGACAGACAGACAGACAGACAGACAGACAGACAGGACAGACAGACAGACAGACAGACAGAACAGACAGACAGACAGACGACAGACAGACAGACAGACAGACAGCAGACAGACAGACAGACAGACAGACAGACAGACAGACAGACGACAGACAGACAGACAGACAGACAGCAGACAGACAGAGACAGACAGACAGACAGACAGACCGACAGACAGACAGACAGACAGACGACAGACAGACAGACAGACAGACAGACAGGACAGACAGACAGACAGACAGACAGACGACAGACAGACAGACAGACAGACCAGACAGACAGACAGACAGACAGACAGACAGACAGACAGACAGTACAGGACAGACAGGACAGAGAAAGACAGACAGACAGACAGACAGAAGGACAGGACAGACAGAAAGACAGACAGACAGACCAGACAGACGACAGACAGACAGACAGACAGACAGACAGACAGACAGACAGACAGACAGACAGACAGAAGACAGACAGACAGACAGAAGACAGACAGACAGACAGACAGAAAGGACAGACAGACAGACGGACAGACAGACAGACAGACAGACAGAGCAGACAGACAGACGAGACAGACAGAGAGACAGACAGCAGAAAGACAAGAAAAGACAGACAGACAGACAGACAGACAGACAGACAGACAGACAGACAGACAGACAGCCAGACAGGACAGACAGACAGACAGACAGACAGACAGACAGACAGACAGACAGACAGACGACAGACAGACAGACAGACAGACAGACAGACATACATACAGACAGACATACAGACATGACAGACGACAGACATACATCAGATACAGACGACTAATACATACATACATACATACATACATACATACATACATACATACATACATACATACATACATACATACATACATACATACATACATACATACATACATACATACATACATACATACATACATACATACATACATACATACATACATACATACATACATACATACATACATACATACATACATACATACATACATACATACATATATACAAACATATATATAACCTCCACCGCTGTGATCTCGAGGTAGCGTGCTGCCTTGTCATGCAGCGGACCCGGGTTCCTGGGTGAGGCTTTTTTCGGGTTTTTTTCCTCACCTGTAAGATAAATATCAGGAAGCTTAGGGTCGAACGGTCCCCGAAAATCATTCGGCCATCACCATTACCCTTATCATTATCATCATCATCCTTCACCGGTGTGGAAGGTAACGGGAAGCTACCACACCTATAATTCCCTAGTAAAGCTGCAAAGCATTGCATGAAAATGCTATGACTGCCGTGAAAGACATCACTCGGGCAGAAACATTATATAATAGAATATATATTTAAAAAAACTTAATTAGAACGATCTCCTTTTGTGACATCAATATTATGTTGTCTTCTAAAGAGAGTACATAATGCTTTATGTATAAAATGATTAAACTGGAATGCAGGCCTAATAATACAACGTAGTGCTGGTGACAGTAGGTGTAGCAGCCACAGTAGTGTTTTACTTAACACCATTTCTCAAATTAGATAATTACTAAGTCAATATATTTCTTATATGCAATATCGCTGAAAGACGCAAGTCTTGGTTTCATTTTTGCTTTAAGGTTCGCTTACTTGGTATACGTATAATACGCGAGAAGATAGCTTTACTTTCTTTTCGAAGGAAGACATGGTGACGATTCGTATCATCAGCCGCCAGAAAACTCCGGTCAACTAGCTACATCTTGGATGACCGGAGTCTGTTTTAAGTTCAATATCTCGTTGCGCTTGACATGTTAGGCCTATGTGATTCCGATAATTATTATCGCTTATTGATATCTATTTCAAAGAATTTAGTTTTCTGTTATCCAAGACCTGTATACTAGCATAGTCTAAAACACAAATCGAGTTGAACGGCGTGCGATCTGAAGAAAGCGACAAATTATTATTTATTAAATAATTATTCCGTACGACTACTTATACATACAACATTGTGAAATATATACGTATTTTAATATTAGGACTTTCGACAACGCTTTAATATTCTTTATCTGAAGTGTACATCATTTTAATTTGATCCTCTTTTTTGTTTGCTCCTTATCAAATCCTTCTACAGAATGGAACAGAACTCTAACTCACAATTTCCACAGGTTGTTCAACAATGTTGATCAAATGGCATAAGGGACTTAGGGTCTTCGTTTAATTATTATAGGGCAATATATTGGTGGTGTATAGACACGTAACATGTCCTCTGGAACGCTAATATAGATTCCATTAGATTAAAATTGAGATATTTGTTCACTCGACTGTCAACCTTCGTTTTCGATAGTGCCAGTGAGTAGATTATGTTAACTGTGTTCAAGATCACGCATACTTTGTTTCCCTAAATTAAATGGCACCCTATATCTGGGGATATGTAATTAAAAATAGGTTAATTGTAGGAAAGTCATAGTGGAAATGAAATGGTGACCTTTGCTACGAGTTGAATTTGGTTTTGTTTGGTGGGGACGGGATCAAAGAGGCAGTGAAACGTAGAACAAGTGGTGGCCAAATCGCTCTCATTTTGCACATGAATGAACCTCTAAACCACTAGCTGCCCCCGCTTGTCCGTCACGAATTCAACGGCGTGGCCCAACCATTAAAATATCTAACTACCATGACTACAATTCCCTCGCTCATCCTCCAATTGTCAATCAGAATTATCACTCAAGTTTTCCTTTGGAAAATTGCTCTAGTAACAGTGTCTGAGACATGTTATCTGCAACATCGGGTACGCCAATAGTACATATGAAAATTCAACCCCAATTTGCAAATATACTAATACTCTACAACTGCTATTCCCATTCTGTGTGCTGTACCTCACAATGTTGCACCAAATCTAATAGTCGCTGTTTAGAAATTATAAAATAGTAACATCCACATATGATTTTTTACAGGCTTAGATGGACTTGAACCAATCTCCTGAAGCTAAAAATTTCTAAGTTCCGATCGCACAAGGGCACGGTACACATGAATACGACAGAAATAACATTTGTCAATGAAAATATAATTTTCCTATAGAGTAGATGATAAGATTTTAAAATTTCATGTAGTTCCAGATATTTTCATTATCCTTGTAAATTTTTATTCTTGCTTGTGAAGAAAATTGACTACATACAAAATCTTTCCGCATCTAATAACCGCTTCAGAAAAATAGCATGAAGGAGGTCTTAGATTTTTACTTTTCTTTGTTTTAAGGTCAAGCTATAAAGCCCTTTTCGACGCAAGTAAATCTTCTCATATAGTTCTAGGTCGTATTACCGAAGATGGAAAAAAAAGAGTCTCTGTAAAGCATAATAGCAATATCTCCCCAACTGAAATTTCTTTGTGCATCTCATTTCTCCTTGTAATTATTGTTCCACGATATATGAATTCAGGCACTTCTTCAAAATTTATCTAATTTGTCATAAACTGTCGATTACCATTATATAAATTATTTTTATAAGTGACCAATGTATCTAGTTTTATTGATGTTTATTTTCAGTCCAAATTTCTTAGTGACACTCAATGGAACATGCGTTTTGGCCCTTAATATCTCCTCGCTATCGTCTAATAATGCTACAAATAAACTAACATCTTAGTGATACTATTGAGTTGCACGCCGTCTCCATCTTCTAAAGATTTAATAGCATGCTATACTACAAAACTGAATAGTAGAGGAGGTAGTGCATCTCCTTGCTTTAAGCCACTGTGAATTTCAAAAGTATCCGCAAACTGTTTACTTATACGCATCCAAAATGTTGTGCCTACCTAACTTTTTAGGAATTCCGAATTGCAGCAGGATACTATACAACTTCTCCCTCTTAATTGAATCGTATGCTTTTAGAAGTCTACGTACAGTTGATGAAAAGTGCATTATATTCCCATTTATTTTCTAAAATCCTTCTTCTACTAAATATCTAATCTATTTCTTCCAAATCTACATTGATGATCCTCTATAACGTCGTCAATCCACGGAGGAAGCCTAGATACTAATACATTTGTCAAAATTTTGTACAAATTTGAAGAAATGAGATGCGCCTGAAGTTATTGCAATCAACTGTATATCCTTTCTTATAGATTGTTAGGATAATATATTGTTTTCATTCATTATTTGAGCCTTTTCTGTTTCCTGCCCGTATTTAAATATTGGTTATATGATCTTCAATATTTTTAGCATCTCGGATGTTCCTTTTGGATATTGTATTATGGATGTGTGCACCACATACGTCCCGCTTGGGAACATGGATGCCGCTAGCGGGAGTTTCTTAACCAGTCTAATTCAGTTACGCTTCTTTTCCTACACATTTCAACGAGTAACATGTGGTTTGCTCAACGCCTCAATGAGACATCTACTAGCAAAATAAGATATTACCTGGGAAATTATATTGAAAATCTAATTTTCACTGCAGTATAAACGGACTCCAACAATTCGCTGGTTGAGTGGAAGAGAAGGTCTTATGGCCTTAACTCTGCCAGCTAAAATAAATAATAATAATAATTATTATTATTATAAATAACCACATAATTGTATATATTTTTTGGTTTTATTTCTTAGTTATTTGTATAGTTTCACAGATATGTTGAAACAAATTAAGTTTTAGCTTGTAAGGGCAGTCAAAATTCTGTGTCTAAGGATGTAGATAAATAAATTTAATGATATATATTTATTATCTGGTATAGTTAGTAACAATCTTGTTCATACAACTTGTATATTTTTTAACTGTAGGCCTATTTGAATTTTAAAATTGATACTCGGCAGTGTAATAGTATTAGCTGTGTTACGGAAATGTATGACAATTAATTTTATATTGTAGCACGTTTAAATTAATTTGGAAAACCAACCATTACTTTAGCATAGCAACATGGATGGAACTGGAATGCAACAGTCTTGTTCATACACTCAAAGAATGCTGTCTCTATCCTTTGTGTGTTTGTAAACAAATGTTGCGCTACCTACTCAAGTGAACGAGTAGAGAGGGTTGTTTCATAGCATTAACGTACTTTCTTAATTTGTGTACACAATGGGGAGAAGAATGCGGTTAAATTCAGACTTAAAGATAACTATTGTCAACCTTGCTTTAAGAGGTAAATCACCGAGGAAAATAGGCAATATATTGGGCAAATCATATGCAACTGTACAATCATAGTTAAATTCAAGTATGAAGGTACCATAAAAAATTTTCAGCGTGAAGGTATAGAAAAAAATAATAAATGGAAGAGAAGAACGTTTTATACTCAGACATATTAGAACATATCCTCAGATCAGTGTCCCGGAACTTAGGCCCATAGTGTTGTTGGAAAGCAAATGAACAATCAGACTGTTTGTCGTATGCAGTGATCGCATAATTATCATGGCTGCATACCGCGAAAAAGGCCATATGTAACTAAACAAATTGTGCTGCATGATTACTCTTTGCAAAGGAGCATGTAAACAAATCACAGGAGTTTTGGGGTCGTGCAATTCGGTCCGAAGAAAGGAAAATAATCTCCTCGGTTCAGATGGTATGATAAGGTTTTCGAGGAAACCCAACACTGCTGAAGATAAGGTGAATACTCTTACGACTGTGAAACACGGAGAATGTTCAGTTATGATCTGGGTCTGTATGTCTTCCAGCAGGGTTGAAATCTGCACTTCATTGACGGAATAATGGATAAGTGGCATTACAATGTGATATTGAAATAAAATATAAAACAAAGTGCCATAAAAATAGGAATGGGACAGAATTACATATTCCAACAAGACAATGACAGTAAACATAGGGTGCAGACATTAACAGCTTTGGTTCCGAAGCAGCTGAGAACACCTCCTCAGTCAGCTGATCTAAATTCAATAGAGAATCTTTGGGCCGAGTTGAAATATGTCCGTATAAGAAAAGGGATATCAAAAGAATTGGAAAAAGTTTCATTAGAGATGAATGGGATAAAATCAAACCCGAGACAATAAAAAAATGTTAATTCAATGTAACGACAATGCCAAGCAGTGATTGAAGCAAAGGGGTATTCTACTAAGCATTAAATGAAAATATTGTTCTGTGTTTTTGTTTTGTGTTTTAAGTGTATGAACAGAAACGTTGCAAAGAAATTAATGTTCAATTTCGTTGATTGTAATTTTGAATAGAAATAGTTTGCAAACGTTAATTTATTTGATTAAGTATAGGTGTCCAGGCTGTTATGATACTCTGAAATGATAATCAGAAATAAATCACATTTCGGAAGATAGAACAATTACTTTATATTACAATATCTCAGCTGAATGAACAAGAACGTTACTGACTGTATCTTTACCCCAGATAGGATACACTCTGGTATCTGCCATCGTTACATGGTCAGTAGTGAAAGAGAGGCACGAGTTACAGAAGTAGAGGAACCGGTTGCGAGATGGATATCTTGGATACAAATTGTGGCTCAGGTGCAAACTTTCTCTCGAGTTAACTGCAGCAAAGAGACAGCTAATTTCATAGCATTAATTTCCACATTGGCCCTTGGGATGACAAATGTAGCCTGTAGAGAAATGTCGAGGATATAAAACTTCATGGACATTTTTTAACGTTATGAAAACATTCTTGAAAGGCTGTGTGATTTAGTTGAAATCGGTCTGTGTAAGCGGTCCTTATATTTTCTTCTTCTCCTACTTCAGAATAACCATTTCTGCGTGTTACTATATATTTTTACTCATTCATCTTGTTAATGGGGTTTGACTCCTCCGTCCTTTATCTTGGTATAATAGTGCCTCTTTTGCTTACTACCTATTGATTACTACAGGGTGATGCATAAAAACCTGGTAGTTTTAAAAAAAACATTTTAACTTTGTTTGCTTAGCCAAGGATATATTTGAATAATCTTGAAATATTTATATTTTATGGAGATTTGGATTAATTGTTCACTGACGTTTTTAGTGTTTGTTTTAGAAGTTAGTAACACAGTTGACAGTGGTGGTTATGATCTGAAAATGAGGTGTGATGGAGTATTGGCCTGTATTAGAACGAATTCAGATAGTAAGAACAAACCATTATATCTATTGAGCAGGATTTTCAGAGTAGCAATGCTCCCTCTAGGAACAATGTGTCAATGAGTTAGAAAATACCGTGAAGAAGGTCTGTACAATATGTAAAACTGCAAATATGTGGCAGGTCTCAAAGTCTGCATGAGATAAAGTAGCCAGATTTCATTTTTCTAATGTTGGTCAAACGGTATCCATAATATGTATATTTCTTTTGACGTCTTATGAAGTTTTATTTATTTATTTATTTATCTTAGAGGATATGCTAACAAGCCGCTACTGAACCATGTCATATCAAACTAACTCCATGAAATGTTATATATTTGAACATGACAAAAATGTCTTGTACCAAGTTCATCCATCTATCTATAATTACGTAGCCTATTACTGAGCCACTGCCTCTCGTTTGTAAGAAGTTACTAGATCATGTTAATTATTAGTTACATTATTTGCTCAGAGATGTCATGGATGTCATGCGGTCAACACACCGGCCCAATGAGACATTTAACAGGCAACTAGAGTCCAGCCGCTAGATCTCCGTCTCTGATGTTTAGATTGTACGAGGGGTAAAAAGAGAAACTCGCCCTCTACTGCCTATAAGGGAATAGTTGAAGTGGGATTGGACGTCTGCCAAAACCAATCACTGCTCTTGACGCCCCTGTAGCGCGCTAATAAGGTTTGAAATTGCTGAGATGATGTTAGCTGTATTTTTGCTAACCGCATACATAAAGCTGCCCCTCCCACCGAATATCCATATCGGCAACACTGTCGTGAAAATGTCAGGACGGGAGACTCAACGGCTGGATTATAAGTTATTACTAGGACGTTGATGTCGGTAAATTTTGCTTAGAGGCCTCTTTATTAAGGCTTAAACATCTTTTACGAGCCTGAAAATCTTTAGACTTGGGACCAACGGCTTGAAGTCCCTCCCGGAGAACTTGTTCCTTGGATCTTTCCGTCCTAAAAAATCTATTGACCCCGGCCGAGTTTGAATCAGCGACCCTCCGAACCAGAGACAAGGAGTATAACCACTAGTCCACCGGAGTTTACATTATTTTTAAAACAATCAGGTATTTATGCCCCATCCTGTAGTTTAAGTGGTTTGTCCATTTCATTCTATATCATTATCGTTTAGGATTTAAATCGGTAAGCTGGAGTCGATGAATATATTCTACTGGTACATTTGAATATATGAAAACGCTGAGACAATTTTTTATGATACGTTCTGTCAACATTTTGAGCATATCGAATATTTTAACTCAGATTGTAGAGAGAAGTCGTAGAAATATTTGAACCTAATAAATGTAATAGAAAGCAAAGAGGCAACATTTAATTTGGAGCCGCAGAAATGAAATATTTACGATTTGTGGCTGGATATACTTTAACGGATAAAAAACGAAGTGAAGATATTTGTAAAGAACTACCAATATTCAGTCCGACAGGTAAAATAGAAGAGTATAGGAGAAATTAGTATGAACAAGTCTGCAGAATGGATACCAACAGATTGCCTTCAAAAAGTCTGAACTATCGACCTATATGAGGAAAAAGAGATCGGGGACGCCCACGGAAGAGATAGACACAGCAGCTATGATACTTGAAGCCGGAACGAACCAATAAGAATTAATCTTTGTAAGAAGAAGAAGAACAAATTTCGAATTTTTCTAAACCAAAATCAATGTATATCTTTGGCATGGATACTGTTAAACAATGATAAATCAGTTTCTAGTAGCGGACAAGTCGGGGAAGGGATATAACATTCATATACAGAGTAAATGAAATGAAAAATAAGTAACAAGAAGAAAACATGAGATTTGTCCCGGTTAACTAGTTTGTACCATGAGCACCTCTGATTCAAAGTTTGCTTAAGCTATCGACTTATACTCTAAACATATAACAAAAATATCAAAGAACTTATAGTAAAGCTGTCCACCGCTATGGTCTCGAGGTAGCGTGCTACCTTGTCACGCAGCGGGCCCGGGTTCGATCCCCGGTCGGGGCAGTTTTTCTGGGTGATGTTTTTATCGGGGTTTTTCCTCACCTGTAAGACAAATGTCAGGAAAACATTAAGGCCCAAACGA
Organism: Diploptera punctata; assembly: GCA_030220185.1. Lineage (NCBI taxonomy): Eukaryota > Metazoa > Arthropoda > Insecta > Blattodea > Blaberidae > Diploptera > Diploptera punctata. The sequence continues at coordinate 1,063,282 of JASPKZ010000826.1, forward strand.
TCCCCGAAATCATATGGCCATCGTCTTCATCATCCTTCACTGGTGTGGAAAACAACGGGAAGCTACCACACCTACAATTCCCTAGTAAAGCTGCAAGCATGGCATGAAAATGCTATGATTGCAGTGGAGGACCTGCCTTCGAGCAGAATTACTATGGATGGATGGACAGTAAAGCTCTAATACTGTTACGATTCCCCAATACTGATATCCTATTGTTTTCCCCACAAGTGATGATCTATCTGGCTCACTGCGCCCAACAAATCTTGCAATCGACTGAAGAGCAAATATCAGCTATCCATGTCTTTCTGCAGATGTCAGTCGCAGTTGGCCTAACAGATTAATGTTGAATTTTGTTCAAGAGTTAGTTTATGATCTGCTCTCCCGAAATTATTTTCTTTAATACATATTATTTTGTTAAAGTTAGTAAGGTTATAAAATTCATTATGGATCCGTAGACTTTGATCGCATTAATAGTTTGGATCATAAACCTTAATTAAGGGAATAAAAGTTTCTTGAAGGAAAACTAGAGGGAAAACGCCTTGTTGGCAGACCAAGAATGAGGTGGGAGTATAACATTAACCATAATTTGAGGGAAGTAAATTATAGATGAGATGATTGGAAAAAATTTGTCCAGAATAGGGATATGACAGAGCTTATGTTCGCGCCGCCATCAAACTACGGATTTGATAATGCCAGTGAGTTAATTAGATGCACATACATTGTTGTTTAGACGAGTGAATTCAACTTTCGAATAAATTTTATAACAAAATCTTTACTTGTGCCCTTTAGTTCCGTTGGAAGACACTAAATTCGATATTATTTTTGGCGTTTTAAGTAAAAAGAGAAAAAAAACGGTATGTTAAAATAGCCTATTGGCTCGCGATTTATTAGTTACTGTTGTAAGGCTACCAAGGTTGCTTATTGAAGACAAGAGTTGAGGCAAATAATATTGTATTTTATATTTTCTTAATGAACTCATGTAGATGGGCCAACTAAAAATTAAGTTACACTGTCCAGGAGGTCTCAAGGATGTTACAGTCACCCTCGGGAGAACCTTTACTTAATTTGACACACTTGACTAAACGTCAAGTGAGATATTTTCTGCCTTTTTGTATCTAAAGTTAAAACAAACACAGGTCGACTTAAATTGTTTTACAACCGTAGCTAATGCTAAAGCAATATTCTTTTCCTGGGAAGCTATGAGGTCTGTCGCAACTGTCTGGCACTGAGAATAATTACGGTTTCTCTTTCAGCGTCGGGGTCGCCCCCCATGGAGCTGGATAGACGCAGAGTCGATGCCCATCTGTGCCATTTAAATTGATGACCGACTTCCGATCTCATTAGTAAATTATTGTAAGTTGGAACTAACTGGTGCAACTCAATTGGTTACCCATGAGCCATGTGGTAAAATTCCACTTTGGAAGTTGGTGACCAATAGTGTTTCAATGGTTTAGTTTAAGTAGAGTGGGGGAAGATACTGTCTAATTATATATAATAATTAACGTTGGCAACATGGTTAAGGATGGTGACAATGCTATGATACGCCCTTTTAAATATGTAGAATGAGTGCTTAACCAATTACAAAATTGGGTTTGGTAAATTATTTAGTACGATCCAGTTTGGATATGTGGAGAGAAACGAATGAGGTAACGAGAGGTGTCACTCCCGAACGGAGGCCCGTTCTGATAACCTCGCCACCCGAGGTCGTTGGCAAGTCGGCCTGCAAGATATTGGCATCATTAATAGTGATATACAGAAGTGTTATATAACAAATAAATAAGTTTACTAGTCTTCACGTGGCTGAGTGCATAATAAATGTGCCTATTATATTACGCAAAGAATACGGGTGCTTACTGCGACTAATATAAATTTAATTCCGATGAGATAATTCCGGAATCTCATATTTTAAAGACATATATGCAAGCTGCGTACAGCGTGTGCAATAAAACTGTAATAATTGTGATTACTCGTGCTTCAAGTAATCAATAAATAGTGAATATTGATACTGGTGTATATCTTGGAAAGCCTCCTACTGCACTTATATTCCTTGATTCGTTCCTTGCCTTCCCACGACGGAAATTCATTATCCTGAGATTAAGAACCTTCTATAAACTACGCACCATAAACTTCGCGCTATATAGTTCAATCATATTTTACAGTATTTCCCTGAGCTCCTCCTAATTTTCAAAGGGTTGTCCCTTACAATCTTCACTATCTTATTATCTGTCATCGTGTTATCATATCACGAACTCCAGAGTCGGGTGGTTGAAACAATGATTTTCTCCGAATTAATTAACAGATATTTTGAAATAGTTCTTCACCGTAGCGCGATCTGTGGTATCCCCATCTTCCATTCCGATTACCAGTGTTCGATTACGTACGAGGTATATTATTTTAAATCTCCATCATGATCCTCGTCTCTGACTTTCCCTTAGTCTAGTGCTGTGCTCACATGGGCGGTTTGTCTAGCATCCTGATGACTAGGCTACATAAACAGGATTGTATATCTGCCTTGTGTATGGTCTACACTTTATTGCTCCCTATCTTCAAGCACTAAAACATTGGCTTGTAAGGTTTCTGAGAGTGCATATGTCCTACAAAAGGAGAGATGATACACCGTTTTCTTGTGATATGTTCAAATAGCAAAAGTCCAGGGAATATGTGGTACGATAAAACGATCACTAAATAATAAAACAACATGAGAGACCCAATTGAAATTTTATAAAACATTGGCAGTACCGGTACTGCTCTATGGATCAGAAGCCTGGATACATAAAAAACAAGATCTAAGTAGGATAACGGCGGCAGAAATGGAATTTTTGTGATCTGTTAAAGGGTGCACTAAGGAAGACAGAATCAAGAACACAGAAATAAGACAGGAACTTGAAATATTTGCAATAACTGATAAAATAGAAACACATAGACAAAAATGGAAGCAACACATAGACAGAATGAATGAAGGTAGATGTCCAAAACAAATAACAAAATACAAACCTAACGGCACCCGAGATGTGGGCAGACCTAGAAAGAGATGGGCTGAAGTCGGAACGGGTCAACAGACCTAATTAATGAATGCAGATGATGATGATGTTCAATGCAGCTTTTTTATACTATTTAACAGAGCAGTGACTGTCTTGTTCTTCATCTTCCGGAGCTTATCCATGTACTCGTCAGCATAATTGTAATCTTAAAGCTTATAATGTATTGTACTGAGGTATTTATGACTCTCTTCAAATAAATTAAATATAGTTTAAGTGTTGCTATCTTTATTACTGGAGATAATCGCTTGAATGGGTGAGGCTTGGCAGCACTGCAATGGTAACAGATTGTGAGAGGTAGGGGGCTAGAGTGAGTGGATTATTTAATGGCAAATGCGTCACTTTCAGTCGTAAAATTCTACACTATTACCATATTTTTCCCGCTCCTTATCTCTTTGCTTTAACTTTTAAACTTTAACCAAAGCAATATGCAGATTTATTTATTTTAATGTATAGACAATTTTATGATACGTTCCTAATATATACTTTTAAAATTCATTACAAAACACTGCTGAGGTCACTCTGTAAAATTTAAAATTATAAAACTCTTACCTGAGACCTTAGTCGTCCTTAACTACAAAGGGTCAATTTCACCAACAGAGGTAACTGTATTACGCCAGTTTTCCCCGCGTATAATGCATAGCTTAAACTGGCGTAATACAGTTACCTCTGTTGGTGAAACCGACCCTAAATGCTATAAAATATTCAGGACGCCTTTTCGAAACTTGTTTCAACTTCTGCTGCTGGAATGATACCGTTATTATACAGAGTGTAACAAAACTCAATGGCAAAATTTCAGGAATGAATTCCTGATATTGAGAGAGAAAAAAAGTCTAGTAGAATATGTGTCCAGAAATTTATAATTGCAGAGATATTGAAACTTTACGAATGTTAGTAAACCACTGAAAACATACATTATACCTTCTCAGCAACACTGTAACCCACAGAAAAACAATTCTTATCAGCACAATATAAATAAGGAAACATGTTGCGAATAAAATTGTTTTCTACCTGAATACTTGTTAGCACTTGCAAATGATTTCCCGCCATGTCTAAGTTACTTAGTCGTATCTGATCGATTTGTCTGGGGCATATTTTCAGTGGTTTACAATGTATGTCGAGAAGGTGAGTATTATGTCTGTTTTCAGTGGTTGATTAAATTTCGAATAATTCCGTAATTATAAATTTCCGGACACATGTTGTTCTACACTTTTTTCTTCTCTCAATATGAGGAATTCATTCCTGAATTTTTGCCTTTGAGTTTTGTTACATCCTGTATTATTTTTTTATATCATTTAGTAGTTGAGGAAGACTGATATCTCGGGTACCAATTTTATAATTTTAAGTTCTTTACACACGTAAACACGTTCTGACTGTAAAATATGCAACAAGCATATTGCAGTGGCTTACTTTTAATAATGAAATCTAGTTATATTTCCGCAACTACTATACAACTTTAAGAATTAGTGCCTTTTGCAGTTATAAAGACAAAAATGAGCTCTTTCTCCGAACATAAACCAACAATCAATTTTTCACAAGAAAACAAATGTACATTGGCGTGGTGTTGAGAAAACTCAACTAGACAACGTCGCGAGACGAATTAGCTAACTATTTGCAAGTGCTTCTTAAACAGTCCCGTCTTATCTGCCACGAAATAATCGACTCACTCTAGTATTCCGGAAACCTGTTCACTGAATGAATTCTTCCACGGTTTACGTCAGCCCAGTCAAGTTTTATGTCAAGAGTTAACTCACTAGCACTATCGAAGTCGTAGGTTCATGGCCGCGCGGACATAAGGTATCCATACATCAGTATCCAGAGTTAATATTTTCAAATCATCCCCTGTATACTATATTTATCTTAAATAGTTCTTAATGCTATATACCATTCATTCTTGGTCTACCAAGTAGGCGTTTTCCTTCTGGTTTTCCTATAATAAATTTCACTGCCTCTCTATCATTCCCCATTCGTGACACATGTCCAACGAGACTGTTACATCTGTTTTCCTATAATCATCATGTAACTCATTCTTAAGTAGTCTTCTCCATTCACCCATCTGTTCTTATCTCTTTGGACAAAACATTTCTTAATAACTTTAATCTTAAATATTCTATTTTAATTCCGGTGGTTAACACGGTGATTTATTTGAAGTATTAGCCCTTATTTCTGCTCAATAACTATCAGTCTTGTAACAGACTTATGGCCTACAAATTTATTATTATTTCAAATTTCAGACAATGTCATACTTTATGTTTAAGCACGCTGAAACTATTTAAACTATTAAAATTTTGCTTTACCCAATTATTACTAAATACGTATATATATATATATATATATATATATATATATATATAAGACTGGAACTAGTTTCTTCTCCTATGATTTTTTCTTGCAAACATTATTGCAAAATATTAAATGATAAATATACATTTTTGTTTGACCATCGTTGGTCTAACTCATGTCAAACTTGGAGATTTCTTAACCACAAATTGCTTTGTTGTGAGTAGGAAGATAAATATGTTAACAAGATATCACGGGTTGAGGGTCGTTGTGTTTTAAGACTGTGGCAGCCATTTGCAACAAGATTGACTCGGCCGTGGCGTATGTATAACAGAGTTCACCGCCTCTCACAATGCAAATGATGTCAACTTCATTCCCTCGTACCAACTTCACTTATGATTTACGATATACGGGACATTTTCCCCCTGTTTTTTATTCTCAATATTAAACAAACTTTACTCAAAACACAAAAAAAAATCATGGCGGAACATGAATATGGTGGTTCCCTAATATTACAAGGGGAAGACAAAGTTTATAGTTCATCATACATAGGGAATACAAACACACACACACACACACATATATATATATATATATATATATATATATATATATATATACACATGTGTGTGTAAAGTGATCCACAACAGACTTAAGGTGACCCTTGGCAAAATAAGAGGTTAATACTCCCATCATTCGAAGCAATGAATATATATGTGATATCAACCGGGTGGTCAACCGTTCCTGACCACCGCCTTACTCAAGAACAGAGTCTTGTCTTGTAAGCCCATATTTTCCCTTAACAGAGATTTAGGCGCTCTCCCCCTACAGGGAAGAATTAGAACCATACTAATTTAGTTACACTTGTTTTCGTATAGATGTCATTTTGAGTGGTCCATGGTCAGCGTTCCGCCTCATACTGACATCTAAGAAACCAAGGTAGTACTAGGACGGGAAAATTCTGTAAATTTTGCTTAGAGGCTTTTTCATTCAGGCTTAAGGATCTTTTACGAGCCTGAAAATTTCAGACTCAGGCCCTACGGCTTAAAGTCCCTCCCGGAGGACTTGCTCCTTGGATTTTTGCAATCTAAAAAAATGCATCGACCCCGGCCGGGTTTGAACCCGCGACCCTCGGGACCAGAGGCAAGCAAGAACAAAGTCTGGTACTTAAATGTACCTGAGTCAACCTCAGGGCCATTGCACTGCCATAAGAATTAGTTTACTTTAAAAGTCGAGACCCTAACGGGACTCGAACCTCCGACCATCCAGCTAGTAGCCCATTTGTTTTAGCAACTACGTTATGCCATTAACTATATATATATATATATATATATATATATGGTGTTTTAAAAGTATTACAGGCTTCTAGGGGTTGTAGATACAATTTTGATAAGAAATCCATTTCCGGGAACGTACCATTTCGATGCAAAATAAGTTTGAAAATCAAAACACAATGGGCTGATATTATCGAGTGTCTTATGTTTCACAGTAAGTATTACACACTTCTACGAGTTGTACTACAATTGTTGTTCCACGTGGCGACTCTGTTGTTCGTTGCACAAAGGGTACCAGCGACGCATGTTTTCATAAACACGCCCCACAGACCTGGTGTGTCCCCAATCATTTCTGCCGCCGTCAGAATTCGTGCAAGATGGTCTTCCTCCGACTCGACAGATGTCTCGTAAAGATGGTTCTTCATATGACCCCACAGAAAAAAGTAGAGATGAGTTAAATCTGGCGACTGTGGTGGCCAAGGAGTAGGAGCACCTCGACCTATCCACCTTTCACGGTATGTTTGGTCGATATGTTCGTGTACAGCAAGTGAAAAGTGTGCGGGTGCGCCATCATGTTGAAACTGCATGTGGCATCCTCAAGGATGTCAGACACAGTCTCTGGCGAAACGCCGGGGAACTTCAAGCCTCGAGACCACGGCCTACAGCCCGGAAATCTTCTTCAAGATATCATAGCAACTCTGGCCGTGAAAGCCTAAGTCAATACACTATTTATTATATTTATAAAAAAAACCTAAAACACTGGCACTGTGTAACCCGTAGACATATCATTATTTTAACCTATTATTATTATTATTATTATTATTATTATTATTATTATTATTATTATCAAAAACACATATGAAATGAGATTCCTCAGACGAATAGCAAGATATCAAAGAACAGACAAAAAAACATATCACAGAAATAATACAACTAAAAGTAGAGGAATTAAACACAACAATAGAGAAATACAGAACAAACTGGAAAGAACACTTGGCAAGGATGACTGAGAATAAATACCAAAAGCAGTATACAGCTTTTCACCACGAAGAAGAAGAAGTTTGGGAAGACCAAGGAAAAGATGGAAAGAGCAGCAATTTGGAACCGGAACAGGCTAGTAAAGAAGCCTAAACCGTGAAGAAGAAGAAGAAGAAGATTATCATAAGGTATAAGCAATTAAATTTGTATGGGCATGTACGACGAATGCAAGAAGAGAGGTTACCCAGGAAAACATTGGAATTGTGTCCACCTGGAAGAAGAAGGAAAAGGAAGACCTCGAAACTCGTGGATGCAAGAAATATGAACTTTAATGAGAACAAGAGGACTGGAGGACATGGAGTGGATGGATAGAGACGAGTGTAGAAGGGAAATAAAACTTTAGGCACAGAACGATTTGTAAACATTAAAAGTTTGTATATAAATAAATAATAGTAATCATTATTATATTATTATTATCCAATTAAAATAGTATGCACAATGGTCATTTTTATCTCTCTGAGGGCCGAAACAATTTTGTTTTCCTCTAAGTACTTATCTGAGGATTTGTCCAGGCAATAAAAACTTGAATAGTGATTAAATGTAATTCTATGATGATACGGTAATTTATTTTACTGTATGAACGACTGTGGCTAGCGTTCTTTTTGAAATATTTCATTATTATTATTATTATTATTATATTATTATTATTATTATTATTATTATTATTATTATTATTGTTGTTGTTATTATTATTATTATGATCATCGCCATAAGCTTTACTTAAATTCTCTTCCTTGAAGTCTCATAATTTCAAGAACTCAGTTTTCATTAAAAACACACCTCCACTTTGTTTTGCTACAATTAACAAAGAAGTTCAGTCATGTAAAATTTGATTTATTCATGCGAATTTATCCAGCTGTGTACATTTAGAACTAACATCAACAATCAACACCTGTAAATATAAGAACAGTTCATACATTCCTTGTATCTCAAAAATAGGAGAACAAAGATTGTACATTCATTTATCAAGGAATCGTTTTGGTTCACAAAAGAGAAATAATGCATACACAATCAAGGAGAAATGGATGGAACATACTCATAGATTCTCATAGACTTGTAGCCAGATGTTCGTTGGAAGACAAAATATTAACTAACGTCAAAATGAATGTAAAACTACCAATTGTTTAGCTTAGAGAAGAATAAATTACAGAGCTACTGGTTCAACTGCAATTAATCAAAGAAAGCTTTTAGTAAATAATGGAACTAAAATTACTGGAACAAAGGCGAACACTGTGCACTGAAGTTACTCTAATTTATGATCTTGATTTAAAGTTGCTGGAAATAAAAAAAAAAACATATAATTATTTACGCGTCCTCAATTAATTAGCTTAGCTCAGTGTTAATATTTTTGATGGTCAATTCTTAAATCTATCGAGAAATTACTATTAATACGCATTATTGATAGTCTATAAGGTACTGGTTGCTAAAGTTAGGTTATGTACTTATACTCAAAATTGTTATTATATTCCACAGCTGTGGTTTAGGCAAATCAATAATAATACAATTTGATAACACTGGCCAATATGATTTTTGTCTCATGAGTACCAATAGTTGTACTTAATGCAGTTTTTTATCGTGTTTTCAAACATGTATTCGGAATTTCTTCATCACCCACAGTTTTTTTTATTTCAGTTTCAATTAATGGATTTAAATAATTATTTTTAATAAACGTTTTTTCGTCCATTTGTCCATTGTAAAATAAAACCAAATGAGCTAACACAGGAGATTTCAGCTATGGAAAATAGATATCAAGGCAATTGGAATCCAAATATGCTGGTCGTAACTCCGCATTTCAGATGCCCAAGTTCTGAAAATAAAGTATAATCTTAAAGTATAAATAAAGTATAATCTTCTAATATACAGGGTGCAAAATGCGTCAGTTAACAGAAAATGCACATATATTATTTTCTGTAGCTTATAACATCTATACAAAAAAAAACTACCGAAAGTGTTCAAAGTGACCTCCATTGTTATTTATTTGGAGTCAATAATTCAATTGTTGGCCAGCCTCATGGGCTAGGAGTCAGCGTTTTTGACTGTTGTTCCCGAGATCCCGGGTTCGGTTCCCGGTCAAATCATAGTATTTTTTTCTTTAGAGGGTATTATTTATGTGGTTGGCCATGGTCTGGAATTTAGGTTAAGAACTCTCCTGGCGCTTCATTATTATTTATCACCCATCATATCATCGGGGTAACGTAACTCCGCATTCCATATGCCCCAACCTAAGAAATGGATTACAATTCTGCCAATGTCAGGGGAGAAAACAGTAAATGTCATAAAAGGCAATCTGGTTGCATTAGAAAAAATCAATTTTACACAATTATCAAATTTCATGGAATGTCCACTATTCAATTGTTCATATTTAATGAAATTATGATTTCTTGTATTATAATATTTTAATGACCCTGTAGAGTAAGTTTATGACGTAACTCCACATTTCAATAGTGATTTTAAATAACTACATTAATTTAAATGTGTCTCAATGGCTTAAGGATTATTTTCTTTACCTCTAGTCCCCGAGAATCGCGGGTTCAAACCCAGCCGAGGTCCACTGATTTTTAGGATTGAAAAGTCCAATGCACTTTTTCCAGAAGAAACTTTAAGATATGGTCCTTAAGTCTGAAGATCTATAGACTCGTAAAATTACCTCAAGTCTAAACAAAAAGGCCCCTTAGCAAAATTTAACCAATCTGTCTCCATCCAAACTAATACATTTGTTTCCTACTAGATGACTCCTAGGGGCGATTTATTAGCCACATATCACTCGCTAAATGTAGACGGAAACTAAATTAGCTAATGAAGAAATTCACGCTATGGGCACCCATGTTCCCACATAGGGACATACGAGGTTGGACAACTACTACACATTAATTAGGTTTTCTTTTAATTTAGTTTCATTCCTTCCTTTGTAGTTACATATACATGCCCCATGCCACTCCAGCATTACAGGAACAAGATCAGCCGGAACATCGGTGTAGGATTTCAGTCCTTAAGTTGGCAATGTATCCTAGAGGACACATCAATTGATTTAATTAATTTTATCTTATCGTACTGTTCTTTATACTCACTGACATTCACTTAGAACATCACCATCTTGTCTTCGCTCTTGAGATCGCTTCACAGGTTCACAATCTAGACAAACTACAAGTGGCTGGTCCGACCCTCGCCCGTTCTTAAGAGGGTTGGAATTTTAATAGTGGCAACACTGCTGTTGAGACACCATCCGACGTAACCTAATGATGTCGCTGATAGCATACGCCAGTTACATATCTTCTTTATATCAGAACATATGGACTTTTCCTTCCCACATCACGCGCATACGAACTGGCGAGGGGAATAGTCTATCGTGTTCGCTGGTGATCGAATGTAGAGCTGTCACGATGTTTTTGAAGCAGGAACAACGGAGTTCGATAAATATTGAATGTGCTAGAGGATGTACACTAAGGCAGTATCATCAAGGTCTTCAAGACGCTTGTGCGGAATTTACATTGTCTTACATAAGAGTGGCATAGTGGGTGCTGAGAACATTGACTGGTGGGTGGCTTTTACGCACCGTACATCTTGAAGACCTTGATAACACTGCCGTGCTGTACAACCTCTGGCACATTCAACTCCTTTGTTCCTGTTTCGAAAACATTAGACTACCAGGTGACAGGATAGTCTGTTCCTCTCGCAAGTTCGCATGCGCGTTATGTGGGAAGGGAGAGTCCATATGTTCTGGGGTAAGGTAGGTATGTAATTGACGTGTGCTATCAGCGAAATCATTAGGTTCCATCGGATGGCGTCTTTACACCAGTATCGCCATTATTAAAGTTGCAACTCTCATATATACACGAGGACCGGAACATTCCGGAACACTAGTGGAGATTTTCAAGAGGGAAGCGTCGAGATCCGATCTTTCAGGAAAAGAGGCATAGACACATGTGGAAAATTCTCCGCGAGCTTTTCGATTTTTGAGCTCACGAATCCTTCTCTAAAATATAAGGCGAGATCCGATTCTCGCCTCAACAGCGAAGTTCAAAACTTTGCCCAACAATGCGTCACAGAAATAATTTATGTTTTTAATCATCCTGTAGAACCATTTTATGTTATAACTCCACATTTCAGCAGTGATTGCGTAAAACTATATAAATTAAAACGACACTAAGTTCATTAATATTTGTTAATTAACTATTGCAAGGTGTAATTTAAACAAGTATCGGAAGAGATAATTCTTGCGAACTAATATCGTTAATAAATGCCTCTATACTCATTTTCACGGCCACTTTATTTAATGATGAATGAAAACGGCCGGTCATAAAATTGGATTTCCCTGTTGATGTGCAATTTTATAGCCCCACATAATTGGTTTTTATTACCTTATATTTCCTAATAAAACGTGATAAGTCCATAACCATTCCCAGTTAGAAATCTGTATTCACAGTCATAGAAATGAAATTATCTCTCTCCTAGCTCTCCCATCGTGTAATTTATCAATTATACCTCTCCTGCAATTTATGATTACGTCTAATTCATTAAAGAAATTACTACCCATACGGATATAAATACAATATTAACCACAGTTGTTTGGTACTACTTTAGTCCACGTTTATGGTGTAGAAGCTATAATATGTGTGTTCGACCTGTAACTACTTACATGATCAGATTTCAAATGATAAGCACTATTATCTGACTAGAAAGTTTTTAAATGTATTGTTAGAGGAAGTTCCGATAATGTGGCCCCTTCTGTTTGAGTGGACCCTCTTAATATCCTTTTTTAATTGGTGCTGCCCTGGAACAGAGAATATTTTAATTTCCTCTTCTCTACAACTTTGACGTGTTCAAGGCCAGTTTCTTTTATTCTTTGTGCGAAGGGTTTATTTGTGATATTTATGAAAACGACCATTTAAAAGTTTTTTTCAAGCTAAGAATCAATTCTGAATTTCTGCTATTGAATATTACAAATGTTGAAAAAAAAACTCCTAAATACCCTGCATTACGTAGATATTATTTTAATATACTGACGGGTTTGGTTTGATATTATGTGACATGGCTGATGTATAAAATAATTAAAGATAACAAAGGAATTCGGTTAATGTAGACCCTCCACGAGGCGGTTAAAATTGGCCTGGGCCCACTTTACACGAATACATATATTTTATCAATAAGGGTGCTACATGTAAAAGCCATACACTTAATTAATTTTATTTAATAGCCTTGTAATTTTACCTAAACCCAAAGACCATCACTATCTGCAGTTGAATGACATAAGAATGTTATAAGCAACGATAATTTTTCAAAACATTAAATAAATATCAACGCTTTTTAATTATGATCAGCCATAAATACTTTCAAATTAATTTGTACCTGTCTTTATAAATTAATAGAGTAAATAAACTTAAAATAGTCTAAAGGCTAGGGTGGAGTCTGGGGTCCACTTTACTGCAATATGGAGGTTAACGTAGACCTTTTTTTGTAATGTAAAAAAGTTTATAAATTATGAAGATATTTACCTATTTGAATAACATAACAATGCTATTTCATAGTTTACAACACTTATCATAATCACTGTAATTAAACAAAATTCTAATCCTTTAATTAAAAGAAGAAAAAAACAACAAATTGAAAATAGGGGTCCAATTACCCGAAGTTCCTCTATATATGTAATATTCTTAAAAATAACTTCTTACTTAAATCTTACATATACAAATGAATGTTTGTTTGTTCGTACTTTATGCGCGGCCCTACCGTTGATCCGATTGTGATGGGCTTTTTGTAAAATGTTCAGGAGATTCCCGGGATGAACATGCACTATAAGAGAGTTGTGATACTCAACTCCTACACCCTTAAAAATCGCCCTTTGTAGTGAAAAACGTGAAAAAGTTGCTCTCTGGACGCTTAAATGGCTTACTCTGCCTAAACCAAAACAAATACACACAACTAATGTACACAGAATTTAATATCTCTAAAAGCTCTACATAAACGTCCGCGACAGCACATGTTTATCTCTTACGGATAACTAGCAATAACCAATTTGTCTTTAATTGATACCAAGAATATCGAGACAAGTACATAGATTCATGTACTAGCATGACGGGTATTCTTTTACGGATAACTCACAATAAGGAATTTTGTCTTTTAGCTCATTTATACCAAAAAGATAGAGATAAGTAGATTCCCGGGCAACACGGGGAATCTTAAAATAATTACGATATATATTTATAATTATTTTTCATTATACTTATTCAACGATGCCACTTATACAGTTTTACTTATATTGTACAAGTCTTATAACAATTTTATGAAACAAAAGTTACAATTAAAAAAATTCACTTGAATTTTTACTCCAAATCTGGCTATCATGTTTAATAGTTATGTAAATAAGGTATGCTAAAAGTGACAATGTGTACTTTGCAATGGGAAAAAAATAGAGAGTACAGAGAGACAAACAATGATGTTTGGAATTTATGCAACATGTACGGAAAAAGACAGAACTGCATTACACCGTACTTTGACAATGTGCATAGAGAGTAAAATTTTCGGAGTTCCAATTACACGAACGCCAGGCACACAAATGTAAGACAGAGTACACTAGAGCCAAACATGTGGTAAACAATCACCACATACCAAATCAGCCTATGAAACTAGCACAAAAGGCACATAGCTTATGAGCTGCCAGTCAAATTCCGTTCTACCATACAAGGACATAGAAGGCCTCCCAGGACCAATGATTAACAAATATCATAATATCATGTTACCTCCGAACATTTAAGAAACACGATTCGCAAAATTTAAAATAAAGGTAACTCAGATATTGTATAACCTACTATACACTTAGAAAAAAAAAAGAGTCAAATTCCGTTCTACCATACAAGGACACAGAAGGCCTCCCAGGACCAGTGATTAACAAATATCGTGTTACCTCCGAACATTTAAGAAACACGATTCACAAAACTAAAAATAAAGGTAACTCAGATATTGTAAAACCTACTATATACTTAGAAAAAAAATGAGCGGTCTCTTGATCTCGAATATTTCAAGTTTTAATGCGCGATTCACAAGAGTAAACTAATTGCACAGTAGAGCTACAGCATGTTCCCCATCCTCCAATGAAGACCATTATTTTATGCACAGCAAACCAGCGAACGCTTAGGACAGTGTCTTAAGGCTTGCTTCGTATGCGAAATGTCACTGGTTCGATTCCCTAAGAGGTTAATTTTTTAAATTATTAAAATGCTTTCTATTTCATTCTGTGTGTCCACTCTAAAAAAAAGTTAACTATTTTGAAGTATTACTTACTTACTTACTCACTGGCACTATCGAACCCGTAGGTTCATGGCCGCACGGACATAAGCTCTCCATACATCCCTATCCTGAGCTAATGCTTTCCAATCATTCCCTGTATAATCTACTTCCCTCAAATCATAGTTAATGTTGTTCTCCCACCTCATTCTTGGTCTACCAACTGGGCGTTTTCCTTCTGGCTTTCCTACAAGAACCTTCCATGCACGTCTTTCATTCCCCATACGCGCAACATGTCCTGCCCATCGCAGTCTACGGGACTTAACTGTTCTTATTATATCTGGCTTCCTATAAAGACCATGTAGTTCATTGTTAAAAAGTCTTCTCCATTCACCTGTCTGTTCATCTCTCTTTAGTCCAAAAATTTTCCTAAGAACTTTATTCTCAAATACTCGTAATCTCCTTTCCTCCCTTAAAGTAAGAATCCATGTTTCGCATCCATATAATATAACTGGTAGAATAATAGTTTTATATATTTTCAGCTTAACGTTTTTTGAAAGGAGTTGGGACATCAAAAGTCTCTGCAATGCATAATAGCATGCATTTCCAGAATTGAGCCTATGTTTAATTTCTTTGTGCATCTCATTCCTATTTGTGATTATTGTTCCTAGGTATTTGAATTCAGCCAATTCCTCAAAATTTCCCTCATTTGTCATTAGCTGTCCATTTCCATTATATAATGTATTTCTACGTGTGACCATATATTTAGTTTTACTGATATTTACTTCCAGTCCTAATTTCTTAGTGTTACTCAATAGTGTGTGCGTGTTGGCCTTTAGTATCTCCTCGCTATCGGCCAGTAGTACTAGATCATCAGCATAAACTAACAGCTTATTAATACCATTCAGTTGTAAGCCTTCCTCATTCTCTAAAGATTTGATGGCATGCTCTAGTACAAAATTAAATAGTAGAGGAGATAGTGCATCTCCTTGCTTCAACCCATTCTGGATTTCAAAAGTGTCTGAAAACTGTTTGCCTACACGCACCCTACTCGTTGAGCCATTTAGACACATTCGTATAAGTCTAACTAACTTTTTAGGAATTCCGAACTCCAGCAGGATACTATATAACTTCTCCCTCTTAATTGAATCATATGCTTTTTTGAAGTCTACATATAGTTGATGTACAGTACCATTATATTCCCATTTCTTTTCTAAAATCTGTCTTATACTAAAAATCTGATCTGTTGTAGACCTGTTTCTTCTAAATGCGCATTGATGATCTCCTAGAATGTCATCAATATAGGGAGTAAGTCTGCTTACTAATATATTTGTTAGAATTTTGTACGAAGTTGAAAGTAATGAGATGCCTCTATAGTTGTTGCAATCAGTTTTATCTCCTTTCTTATAAATTGGTACGATAATTGATTCCTTCCATTCATCTGGAAGAGCTTCTTTTTCCCAAATCATACTAAGCAACCAGCGTATCTTGTCCATCAATTTTTCTCCCCCTGATTTTATCAGTTCTGCTGGGATCTCATCTGAACCTGAAAGTATTACATTTATTATTATTATTATTATTATTATTATTATTATTATTATTAATATTATTATTATTAACAATAATATTATTAATATTATTATTATTAATATTGCCGGACTGGTCGAAGGTGATAAGCCAGACGAAATAAGTACCTTGGTCGAAAGAGTGACGATCTTTCACCGTAAAAATACAACCGTAAAGAAATGCGGACATGGGTTCTACTGGGGTAAAATTTTCCGGAGGTCAAATAGTCTCCCATTCGGATCTCCGGGCGGGGACTACTTCAGGGAACCCATGCCAAAGGCTCCAACACAGGGACATGTTCCTAGGAACATGGAATGTTAGGACTTTATACAATAGCAGGGCACTAGAGATATTATTAATAGGCCTATCATTATTATTATTAGGCCTATTATTATTATTTATTATTATTATTATTGTCCATCATGTATGGTCTATTATCAGACTGGATTTGACCTATATAAACCAAATATTTTAATTAAAGAGTGAAACTTTCTCCTCAATAATAATAATAATAATAATAATAATAATAATAATAATAATAATAATAATAATAATAATAATAATATAATGAAAATAACAACAATAATAATAATAATAATAATAGATAAATAAATACATAAATATATGAAGCTATATTGTCTATATCTGCTATGAGCAGGACGTGTGCACGAATGGGAAATGAAAGAGCTTCTTGTAGGAAAACCTGAGGAGAAAGCGCCCAGTTGGTAGGTGGGAGAATAATATTAACCATGATTTGAGTGAAGTAGATTATACAGGGTATGATTAGAAAACAATAGCTTAGAATAGGGATGTATGGAGAGCTCATGTCCGCGCGGCCATGAACCTATGGGTTCGATAATGCCAATGAATTAGTTAATGTACATTCCCCATACGTCGCTCGTGGAGAAAAGAAGTTTCTTGATAAAGTTTGAGATATTTTAATAAGTAGAGGCTGGGGGACCCAACATGCCGACCACATGTCACCTCTATTGGCTAGATCGGATGTGAAGCCAGCAGTTGGCTAGTAGGTGGCCGTCGCGTTGAGTTAGTTAGTTAGTGTGAATCCAGCAGGCCTTGTGATTTAAATTAGACTATGCAATTGTATTGCTCTGAACAATATTACACTTTTGTTTTTATGTTTGTGGAATGGAGAAAGAATGTGATGAAGCTTGTAGAACAAGACATACTCCATCAATTTATTTCCTTGTATCCAGAAATTATTAGATTGTATGAGATTCTGTTAGAGAAAAAAAAAATCAAAAGATTTCCGTAGCAGAATCGAAAAAGAGGTAGAATAGACAAACGATATTTCATCAATTATTCATCACGCTTTTCCCAAGGGTTGCAAGAGGTGGGGGGAGGGGAGTTGTCCGTGATGCTGTATCAATTACAGTGCTCAATGCGCACCCCGAGTTCAGATTTGCTCGGATAAGGGCTTACAATAATGGGAAAACAAACACTCATAAAAACATTGCATTATCACTTCTATCAAATATTTCTTTTTTTTTTTTTAAATCACGAACATATCCACTTTCTGTACCTTTATCCTATAACACACACGCTTCCTGCGTGCCGTAATCTACCATTTTCAAAACATATCCGGATTTGTTCCAGGAAAAATTCGTAGAAAAAACTACAAGATCTTTACATAATCTTTACACAATGTCGAAATTTTCAACTTGTTTCTCAGAACGTTAACTAATGTTTTCAAACTTGTATCTAATAATATTAAACAGATTAATTTTAACTTTAGTTTTATTCAAATAAACGTACTTACATTTTCCTATAAGTGCTTTTTTTCTGGATATTTAATATTTTCTACCTCATTTTATTATTATCATATTATTATTATTATTATTATTATTATTATTATTATTATTATTATTATTATTATTATTATTATTATTATTGTTATTGTTGTTGAAAATATAATTCAGGAAGAATATGTAATGTTAATTTTTTTTTTTAATTTAGGATCTATTTTAGATAAAAATGAGAATTCGTCTACAGAAATCGAAAGAAGAATAATGGATGAATAATCATTGGTATGTAGAACTCAGTGCTTTGGAATAGAAATAAAATATACAGGAAGAAGAAAGCTATATTTCAAGTTATGTTACAAAGCATTTTATTATATGGGACAGAAACCTAACCAGTAAGTAGAAAAACAAGCCAACAAGCTGTTAGACAGTATGAATGGATTTTTAGAGGCGACCAACAAGAATTTCAAGAAGGAATAAAGTCAGAAACAGCACAATAAGGGAAATTATGTGAGTTGAAAAAATATATTAGAAAAAATATAAGAAAAACTTTTGAAATGGTATGGACACCTCATAAGAATGGAAGAAGGTTGAATATCAAAGAAGATCCTTGATTAGAAAGCTAATGGAAGAAGTGGAAGAGGGAGACTTAGAGAACGTTGAATAGATGGAATGAGGAGAAGTATGGAAGCTAGAGATTTTAAGCAAGAAGATGCTTTAGATAGGAAGCTCTGGCGATAAATCCTTTTGTGTTGAAGGTGAAACACTGTATTGTGGAATATTCTTATAAATATATTATTAAACTAAATAACTCTCTGGCACTATCGAACCAGGAAGTTCAAGGCCACGCGGACAAAAGCTCTCCAAACATCCTTATCATCAGGTACTGTTTTCCAATCATCCCCTGTATAATGTACTTCCCTCAAATCATGTTTAATATTATTCTCCCATCTAATTCTTGGGCGGGGACACGCTGTAGCGTAGATGGTTAAGGCAATACGCTATAGATCGGAAGGTCGAGCGTTCGAGTCCCGGTGGGGCGAGGCCCTGGGTTCGAATCAGCCTCTAACGGAAATGAGTACCTGACGCTTGGTCTGGAGGTAAACGCGGTTGTCACGCAGGGATGACAACCTGGCTCAAATCAAGTGCCGATTGTCTAGAAAAAGTGGGAGCCTTAACTCCCTACTACCCCAAGGGTCTCCTATGGCCTGTAGTGGGTTCACTTTACCTTTTAATTCTTGGGCGCTTTCCCCTGGATTTCCTACAAGAAGCTTCCATGCCCCTCTTTCAATCCACATTAGTATCACATTTCCTGCGCATCGCAGTCTACGTGACTTAACTGTCCTTATTACATCTGGTTTTCTATAAAGGTTATGTAGCTCACTGTTATGTAGTCTTCTCAATTCACTTGTCGGTTTATCTTTCTTTGCCCAAACATTTTCTTAAGGACTATATTCCCAAATACTTGTAATTTTTGTCCTTCCTTAAAGAAAAATGTCCATGTTTCGCATCCAACTAATATAACAGGAAGAATAACAATTTTATATATTTTCAGTTTAACGTTTTTTATAGAGAGGTTGGGACGACAAGAGTCGCTGTAATGCATAAGAGCATGCATTTCCAGAAGTGAGCCATTATTATTGAACAACATATGATCTTCATGATCATTACCCACTGGCCTAGGATATTCTCCTTGTTTAGTATGAATCATTGAATGATGTATCTCGTCTTAAAGTTTCGTGTTGTCTCGAAGGTGGCCTTGGCATTGAGCTCATTATTCATCTAGGGAGACTCCCAATGTTCTTGTGCGGTCAGAAAAAGAGTGTGTGTTATCCAGAATTACAAAACCTCTCCCATAAGGTCCGTGTGGTCTGGTGCACATAGAAGTATTGTGTAAAAGCATATTCGTTAGACTAAGGTAAATAGATAGAGAGGTTATTAATAAAGTAGGATATATGACAGTTATTGTTAACTGTAACATTGTAAGGGAATTTCTGAACAGTACTCATAATTCGATACTATAGATTAGTAATACAAGCCGAAAATTACATCGCACTACCAGGCGGGCCGGCTACTCGTCGCTATCAAGTGATTCAGCATAAGGTTATGAATAGACCGTTTCGGAGCGTGCATGTCGGCCTGGCTACGAGTAGGACGCACGGCTGAAGTAACCAACTGCTGCATGCTTTTTATCCGATTACCTGGTTTTCTTTTCAGAGTATACAAGAAATTAAATCGGCCGCAGTGGACTAGTGGTTATGCTCCTTACCTCTGGTCCCGAGTGTCGCGGGTTCAAACCCGGCCGGGGTCGATGGATTTTTTAGGATGGAAAAATTCAAGGAACAAGTCCTCCGGGAAGGAGTTTAAGCCGTGGGTCCCGAGTCTGAAGATTTTCAGGCTCGTAAAAGATCCTTAAGCCTGAATGAAAGGCCTCTAGGCAAATTTTACCGAATGTTCCCGTCCTAGTACTACCTTGGTTTCCTAGATGTCAGTATGAGGCGGAACGTTGACCACGGACCACTCAAATAACATCTATACGAAAACAAGTATAACTAAATTAGTATGGTTCAAATTCTTCTTTGTAGGGGGAGAGCGCCTAAATCTCTGTTAAGGGAAACATGGGCTTACAAGAAGAAGAAGAAGAAGTATAGAAGAAATTGAGATATAGAATTACAAAATTATCAACCTTGTATGCAGTCTCATCAACCTTGTACGCAATCTGCTCAACTGTTAATGTAATTAAAACATTGTAGGCATTTCAGGACCAGTCTCATTCTCAGCACAAGCTATCCATTGTATGCCTTTCGGGACCAGGTTGTTCGTTATTTTCCATCTATCTGGATAGTAGTTGGAGAGTAACGAACAATCTTCTGCTGAGGATGGGAGTGTCCCCAAAGGCCTAAAATGTTTTAATTATCTTAACAGTTAGAAGACTGCATACAATATATATATACATATATAATTTTATGTTATAATTTATATAATATATCATGCATGTGAGGTCTGGGTCCTGAAGGGAAAAGAAAAATGTAAAATTCGGACAGCGGAAATGAGATTCCTTCGGTCTGTGAAAAATTATACAAGAGAAGAAAATTAGAAATGAGAATATCAGAGAGGAACAAAAAGTACAACTACTTCTTCAACAAAGAGAAGAACACAGCAACAATTGGACAGAACATCTGCAAAGAATGACACGGGATAGAATACCAAAGATGACACTGATGTATAATCCTGGAGGACGAAGATCGGTAGGAAGACCAAGAAAGCGCTGGGCAGAACAGACATTAGATCCGAACAGACAAACACTTAATCCGCTAAGGATGATGATGATGATATAATCTTTACATATAAAAATGAGTGTGAGTCTGTATGTTTGTTTGCTTTTCTGTCTTCCATGGACTTAGAAACTATTTGACTAATTTGATGGGGTTTTTACCATCACTTAGAGAATTTTGTGGAACAATTAATGTATACAATACATTGCCGTGCATACTATAGGGCCGGATTAAAAAAAAAGGACATTAGTGCAGTAAAAAAAGTCTATAGACAATGTCTATATAGGACAAACTGGTAGACCTTTTATATCTCGGATAAAGGAACACATGAGAGCATATAACAGAAATTTAGAAAATTCAAACTATGCCAACCACCTATTCCAATTTAATCATTGTTTCGATCCAAATTTTGAAATTTTACATATTTGTGATAAGGGTAAGAAGTTAGATCTTTTGGAGGCTGTAGAAATTAATAAGTTTAAAAGTAGTAAAAAACTGTTAAATTCTCAACTTGATTTGAATGAATCCCCTTTGTTAAATTAAAAAATTTAAATAAATATTGTTGTATTGTTGCTTAGATCAGTTGGAACACAATTCATAATTTGTTAACATGTCTGAAGAAGGTACAGTGTACCGAAACAGCTGTCACTGAATTATATAATAAATATGAAAATCAAATAAAACTACGTTTTATTTTTATTTAATTAGTGAAAAAAGTTGCTTTTTGGACGCTTGAATGCCTTATGCTGCCTAAATTATAACACACACCAAATTAATGTACACAGAATTGAATTTCTCAAAAAACCTCTACAAAAATATCAGCGACAACATACTGCATATGTCTATCATTTACGGATAACTCACAATAACCATTTTTTTTCTTTTAGTTCATTGATGCCAAGAAGAACGGGACAAATAGATTCCCGGAGAACGCCGGGTAATCAACCCAGGGTATCTAAAAATAATTGCGATATAAACTTATAATTATTTTTCTCTTTACTTATTCAACTAAACGTAATAAGTAATAACACGTTTAATTTATTTAGGAGTAGCAGCGCACGCCGGGTGTTAGCTAGTTTTTTTTTACAAACTCTTAACACCTCAATGGAATTGTATCATACATTTGTTAGTAAGTTCTTTTTTTTCAGAGTTTTAATCCGTGACTGTTGTTTACATAATTTTGGAATAATAATAACCAATCAATAAAAATTCCCATCATTTCTGTGTGGAACATAGGGCTCTCAGAAAGCTTCTCCATCTGACTCTATTCCTGACAAGCTCCTTGATCTCATTCCAAGTCTTTCTCATCTTTTTAGCTTCTGGGAGAAAAATTAATTTTCATAAGTAATGCCACGAGTGATTTCCAAATTATCGATAAATTCACGACTCACGAAGTGAGGAGTGAATTTATCTAGAGAATTTGGAAATCAAGAGTGACATTTGTTAGGACTATTTAACGAATAAAATTAAGCTGTTTACTCACAAATCATTATTTAACTGTAGTTATTTCAAAATATTTATATATTTAATGCAAACGGCGATGTTTGAAAACAAATGAGAAACGATAGGTACGCTTCTACTGCTTCTTTTGTTTATCACTGCAACCAGATCATACTATTTATTGCCAAAGGAACGCAATATTGTAAGAATGCTCTCTAGTGGAGAAAAAATGAAACATCAATCTGTATATTAATTCATTTATGATGTCGTATGATGTAAATATTACAATTATATTTTTCTGGATTATTACCTGGGAAAAAATACATTTAAGAAAGTCAAACAGTGGTTTCTTTTTTTGGTGGTATAATAAATTGCTACAAATGTTGACATGTATGCACTATATATACAATCTGGTAGCCGTATTTCTTATAGGCTCAGTCACTGCAAAATAACGGTCAGACCTGTTCAGAATATTAAAAAGGAGGAGCTTTGTTTAATATATGGTAATTATAACACTGATAAATATTTCGTGAAACACGACTCTGATTGGTTGTAAAACAGAAATCATTGAAACGTGATTGGTCATTGACTCCCATTTGGGGCATGAGTTAAATAGTCCATGTAATCTTGAGTCTGCCAATTCCCTGCTGCCCTGTGGGTTCCAATCCAATGTCATCCTGGCGGGGTCATCTGGAGGTCAGTGAAGTGTATGCCCCAGCCACCCCCATTTTCTATGCCGAATTTCAAGTTCAACTAGTTTTTATATGATTTTTAACCACAGGTTTTCATGACATATCTTGACCTGCCAGAATAGTTTAAATAGCCTATATTTCGCATATATCTATTAATGAAAACTTTTAGTTAATTGTTAGAAGTTAAAGTTATTTTCCAGGCTTCAAAACCATATAGGAGCATGAATTTGATATTTGTGTTAAACATTTTTAATTTAGTTTTTATTTTGTAAGCAGCTCTCTTCCATAGAATAATACAATATTGTACAACGTGTCCACAAATACAGTATCATACTTTAAACTACTACTACGTCGCTTTGGATAATCGTATCTAAATGAAATTGCTGACAATCAAAAGAGAAACTCAAGAAGTTTTGTACGTGTTAACAATGGACAATAATGGACAACAATACAGAAACTAAACTAAATTTAATTATGTTTTTTTGTGGTCGATATGGGTTCATTGTTGGATATTTAGCAGGCAGGTAAATGTGAATGTTTTGCTGTGCTTTTGAAATTGTGTTGTTATTTAAGAAGTTATGAAATAATTTTTAAGGAGTTATGGCGAACCGCCAAGAACGTAGTTGGTCCAGCTTCGTATCATTGCTGCCACCCAGTCCATTTCTTCACATAATTATGTTGGAGCGTGTGTGGGGTGAATGGGAATATCGCCTTGATGTCTGCAGCGTCACTCTTGGGGGCCACATTTAATGTCAATGAGGTATAGCAAAAACGTTTAGAGCCTCTCTTTTGATTGTCACCAATTTCATTTAGATACGATTATCCAAAGCGACGTAGCAGTAGTTTAAAGTTTGGTACTATATTTGTGGACACGGTGTATAATAATTAAAAAATATAACTCTCTATAAAAACGCACCATAATTTCATTCTATAAAAATATAGCATTATGAAAAAAATAGTAACCACAAATATTTATTATATCCCAACAGCCTGAAGCTAAATAGCAATTTAGTATATATTTATAATGGATTTATTATATTAATAATACTAAAACAGATAATTCCTAAATATACAATCACCCTGAGGCAACATTAAAAAGTCCCTAGGCAAGTAGTAAAGTTTGTTTTTTATCTTTTGTATTTATTATTTATAGAGACGCAGAGGTGAATCCCCAAAGGTAAACTTTTAGGAACTTACACCCTATTAAATAACACGTAATTATAATCTGATTAAATAATGCAAATCCTACTGCATTTACGTAAATGAACGCTATGTTAAAATACGAAAGGAAACATTCAGTTGTGGATTTAAAAACTTTTTTTTAGAATAATCCATGATTTAACTAAGAATTAATAAATTTTATGTTTGTATTTATTCACATACTTTTCCTCATTACTTTTCCATATTAATTATGTATTATTTGGTCTTTTTCCCTTCTTATTTGATATTCTACAATATTCATATTTTTTTCAAAGACATCAGTTTTTCATTTCGACATTTCTGGTATTCTCTCCTGACATTCGCGTATTGTAACCCACTTCTGAGGCTGGGGTGTGTGGAAGGTAGTGTTACGCTGCCACGATGATACGATGGATGATTATTATTATTATTATTATGAGCCAGGAGTGGCCTTAATCCTAAACTTAATATCATGAGGTTTATTTCGGAAGCGAAGACTTACAGCAAGTCAAAGAATCTCAATTATGAAATAAGATACCTATTTGAGAATAAAGTACTTAGGAACATTTTTGGACCAATGAGAGATGAATAGACAGGTGAATGGAGAAAACTACATAACAATGAACTACATGGTCTTCATAGGAAGCCAGATATAATAAGAACAGTTAAGTCTCGTAGACTGCGATGGGCAGGACATGTTGCACGTATGGGGAATGAAGGACTTGCATGGAAGCTTCTTGTAGGAAAGCCAGAGGGAAAACGCCCAGTTGGTAGACCAAGAATGAGGAGGGAAAATAACATTAACTATGATTTGAGGGAAATAGATTATACAGGGAATGATTTGAAAGCATTAGCTCAGGATAGGGATGTATGGAGAGCTTATGTCCGCGCGGCCATGAGCCTACGGGTTCGATAGTGCCAGTGAGTAAGTAAGTAGGTATGAGCACATGTTTGGAGTCCTTTTTAGGCTACAGATCGGAAGTATCAGTAAACGTTGTTAAATAAAATACCTACCAAAATATTATAACAAAATCTTCGAATATGGCATCAGGCAGGTTTAGTCAGAAAAAAACATTACATAAATAATTTTTCAGTGCCCTTAAAATTACCAATTTAATAAATAAAGAAAATACGACTTTTTTAAAATTCTGGAATGATCTTGCCAATGAAGTGGCATGCTATAGTGAATCAAGTAACAGAAGAACTAAAAATGAGAAACGGCAGGATTTAATCAAGCCTTGTTGGCGTAGCTAAGAAAGTCAACATTAGGGATGTCTCTCAGGGACTGCAGTAAACAGACATTAAGTCTTGGTAAGATGACATCTAAACAAGATAGTGGTCCTTAAGACAAGAGTACCAACTTAAAATGAACATCGATCCAACAGTAAAATAGATAGACTAGAAAGCATTCTATTTCTAATTCAACTTCACTCACGCTCCAAATTTGATAAATAAATAAATAAATAGATTAGTCATTTCAGCGGTAGAAGTTATTCACATATTGTATAATAATAATAATAATAATAATAATAATAATAATAATAATAATAATAATAATAATAATAATTTTATTTATTTATTTATATACAGAATTGTAATGTTTACACATCTTTCTGTGCCTAAAGTTTTTATTTTTCTTCTCCACTCGTCTCTCTCCATCCAATCCATGTCCTCCAGTCCTCTTGCTCTCATTCCAGTTCTTATTTCCTGCATCCACGAGTTTCGGGGTCTTCCTCTCCTCCTCCTTCCAGGTGGACACCATTCCAATGTTTTCCTGGGTAATATTTCTTCTTGCATTCGTCGTACGTGCCCATACCAATTTAATTGCTTATACCTTATATAATCTACTATTGAATAACATATATTCATTTTTTCTCTTATTACAGTATTTATTTTGTCTAATTTTAAACATTTTGCTGCTCTCCCCAAGAAATCCATTTCCATCGACATAGGCCTACGTTTTTGTTCTATGTTTTTGTTGAATTTCCAAACTTCAGCTCCACATGTGACAGTACTTCTCACTATTGAATTATATATTTGTAACTTATTTTTCCTGGTTATATGTATGTTCCATAAGACTCATACATCATTGCTGATATTGTTCTACCCTTATTTATTCTGTTCTTAACATCACTTTCTTGTTTATCATCTTTATAATAACAATAATAATAATAATAATAATAATTTATATACAAATTTTCAATGTTTATACATCTTTCAGTGCCAAAAGTTTTATTTTCCTTCTCAATTAGTCTCCATCCATCCATCCACCCCATGTCCTCCAGTCTTCTTGTACTTATTCCAGATGTTATTTCTTGCAACCACGAGTTTTGAGATTTTCCTTTCATTCTTCTTGCATTTGGACACCATCCCAATGTTTTTCTGGGTAACCATTTTCCTTGCATTCGTCGTACATGACTATACCAGTTTAATTGTTTACATATTACAAAATTTATTAATGAATATTTAATATTTCTTATGACTATTTGTTTTTAATTTTAATATAACGTAATAATTATTATTACATAAAAAATAAATAAAAAGTAAAAAATCTTATTCTTCTGAAAGTACAAACCAATAATAATTATAAAATAATAATTATAGATATAAAAAGATTACCAAAATAATTCATACGAAATACTGATTCTCTAGCAAGAATTATTAAAACACAAATTCACAATCTTAAAATAATAAGGCCGAAAGATATATACTCACAACCAAAAATATAATTAATAAATAAAATTAATATATAAAAATAGCAAAATTATGTATTTATTCAACAGTGTTGAAGTATATACATCTTCCTGTGCACAATATGAAGTTTTGATTTTGTTTCTCCATTCATCTTTATGATTCCATTCATCTTTATGATTCCAGTCATCTTCTTGCCATCCTCTTTCCTTTATCAATTTCATAATTCCCTCTATCTATGTGTTCTTAAATCTCCTTGATATTTTCCTCTCATTTGGAGCCCACTCTAAACTCCTAACTGGCAAGCTATCTTAATTCATCCTCTCCAATAAAATTAAAATCAAACTTAAAAGCTGCGAAGTAAGCTTCTTAAGAAAGAAAAGAAAGGCTAAAGAATTATAGCATATAAAATACAGTGTAGTAGTATTATTTTTTTAAATAAACGAACTCCCAAAACAGCGTTTAGCTATAGATCGAAAGGAAATAGACACATGGGAAGGCAAGGAATATAATGTAGAGAATAGCTGAGACGTAGCTAACTTAATGGGTATCCCATGAATCGAACAAGAAACAGAAAACGATAAGACGACTTGGCAGAAGGTGAAACATGATAACATGTAAATTTTAAATTTACTTAAATTGACATTGTCCAACAAACGACCCAACGAGAGTTTATAAACTGTGGTAACAAATGAACGTCATTTTTTAAAACTTCTTTAAATTATTAAAGAATATGAGGTTGAAGTTTGGTGTTTGGAAAATGTGACCTAGAAACAACATACAGATTAAAATGAAAGTGTTGCTGCTGTGGGAAAGTGGGAGGGCTTGCAATTTGGCAGCCCAAGATACCGGTGCTACAACTTGGTATCAAAATTACAATGTTAACAAACAAACTTGAGAGTGTGCGGGACTTAATGCAATAGTTATGACGCCACACTGCATGTTTATGCAAACTCTTCCCTCCCGAGAGATCGCCAAGTAATTCCTGCACAAACGTTAAGGTCCCTCATCAATTCTAACAACAATAACAGTCTCCCCATTATAATGAGCTTCTCCTCCTAAGTTCATATGTTACTCTATGGGGATAAGATATGAATGAGATGCAGAAAGAAATTAAACAAAGGCTTAATTATGGAAATGCATGTTATTATATATTACAGGGACTCTTGTTTCAACTCCTTAAAAAAAGTTAAACTCAAAATTTATAAAACTGTTAATATCCTAGTTATATTATATGGTTGCGATGCATGGACTCTTACTTTAAGGCAGAAAAGAAGATTTCGAGTGTTTAAGAATAAAGTTCTTAGGAAAAATTTTGAACAAAAGACAGATGAAGATAGGTAAATGAAGAAGACTACCTAAAATTGAACTGCACGTTCTTTATAGGAAGCCACATATAATAAGAGCAGTAGAGTCCAATAGACGGCGATGGCCAGGACATGTGGCACGAATTGGGAATGAAAAATATGTATGGTTTCTTCTTATAGGAAAACCAGTTGGATAAGTCCAATAGACGGCGATGCCTAAATTGCTGGCCTGAGAAAACCACTTGTCATAATATATGACATACCTAAAGGACCCACGGAAGGAGCAATAATTGATACCATGTTGGCCCAAAACTTCAAAAACAAAGACCCTACTGAACTGCGAACTCAACTCACACCCAAATTCAAGAAAGGCAGAATAAACCAACAGGAACACTGGGTGTGTGAAGTTAACCCTGAAACCCGGAAGCTCCTAATGGAAAGGGGAAGGATATACATAAACTTCGAAAACTGCAGGGTTGATGACTACCTCCAAGTCACGAGATGTTACAACTGTCAATGCTTTGGACACGTGGCGAAACATTGCCGTGCTGCCCAACCTACATGTCGTCATTGTGCCGAAGTAGGACACACCAGCAAAGACTGCCACAGGAAAAATGAAAGACCTATATGTGCGGTGTGTAAGAGATACGAAAAGAAAATGACCACGATACTCTCGATAACAACTGCCCAGCCAGAAGGAATGAAATCCAGCTGAGGACAAACCGAACGGACTATGGCTAGACAACACTTAAAGATATGGCAAGTGAACTTGGATAGGGGACGTATAGCCACTGACGAAATACGTCAAAAAGCATACGAAGACAATGTAGATGTACTCCTTATCCAAGAACCTTACACAGTCAGAGGAAAAATCGCAGGCTTCGGCGTCTCAGACATAGTGATGGATGGCACCTCAGCCGGACAACAACCTTGGGCCGGTATCGTGGTCCTTAATAAAACATTATCAGTGCTCCATAACAAACACCAAAGCACAACGCACACTGTCGTGGCCGAAATCAGCACAGCTCTTGGAGAGATTACCCTCGTTTCCTGCTACATGCAGTATTCCTTGCCCACTGAGCGCTTCATTAGCGAATTAGAGACAGTATGCCAGAGTCATGTAGAACTAAAAATTATTATAGGAACAGACGCAAACGCAAAATCACCTTTGTGGGGATCCGCCGTAACAGACCCGGCGGGATTACAAGTCGAAGATTTTATAACTCAATATACACTAGAAGTCCTCAACGACGGAGCCCAGGGCCCCACATACATACAAGGGGCAAATAGTTCCTATATCGACGTGACACTGGCAACACCCAGAGCGGCAAGAATGCTCCACGAGTGGAGAAACATAAAGGACGTAACATCATCCAGCCACACTGTGCTAGAATTCATAATAAATGGAATCAACGTCCAACAACCAAACACACTATCTCCTCCTAAGTACAACTTCGGCGAGCTGACTGGCTGACATATGCAACTGAACTAGAACGACGCACCAGCACAATCCCACCAATAGAAAATCGGGGCTAGAATCTTCCCTACGTTAGCAACTACAACACTCCATAATCAAAGCAGCGGATTGCAGCATACGAAGATGCAGAAGCAATCACAAGAAAACATCTCCTTGGTGGACCAACACGTTGACGGTCCTAAAAAGAATGGTCTACGCTGCACGGCGGGATTTTCAGCGAGGTCGCGGCGAGGAAAGGGCCGAGCGTCAGGAAAGTTACAGGCGCATAAGAAGAATTTACACAAACGCCATCAAAGCCACAAGAAGAGAGAGTTGGCGGGACTACGTAACCGCACAAGCAGCATCCAACCAATGGGGTCTTGCCTACAAACTCCAGGCGGAGAACTTCTCCCACGTCAGGTCATGACAGCAGTACAACACCCAACTGGTCACGCCAAAACATGGGAAGAGTCAGCCCAACATCTAATGACATACCTCATCCGCAAAGACGAACTGGAAACGGATGAAGTGCTGCACCGCAACATCAGAGCAGCAGCGGGGCAAATACCAAACACGCATCCTACAGGAGAAATAGACCTGATCGATGTGGAAATGGCCATGGAGAAAATGAAAAATGGCACTGCCCCTGGTATAGACAATATTAATGTGGAGCTAGTACAGAAAGGATGGAGACACATTAAAGAGGGACTCCTGAACCTGTACAACGTGTGCAGCGTGGAGTCTTCCCCAACATTTGGAAACCAGCACAAATAAAAATAATCATGAAAATGGGGGACAGGGATGCTACTGACCCAAAATCATACCGGCCCATCTGCTTGCTGCCAGTGCTGGGGAAACTTTATGAAAGGCTAATCCTCCTACAACTCCAACCAACTCTCCAACAAGCCGCATCGAACAGACAGTACGGTTTCCAACCAGGCAAAGGTACCGAGGACGCCATCACAGAACTCTTCGACATCGTTGAACGAAGCCAAGAAAAACTGACGATCGGAATCTTCATTGACTTCGAAAGCGCCTTCGATACTCTCTGGTGGCCAAGCATTCTCCTAGCTCCAAAACGAAGGAACTGCCCTTCGAACTTGTACAAAGTAATCAGGGACTACCTCCAAGGAAGAACAGCTATCCTAGTGGAAAACCACAACAGAATTAATCGAAACGTAACGATTGGTTGCCCACAGGGTTCAGTCCTCGGACCTAGCCTATGGAACTTAGTACTGAATGAATTACTCCTGATATTAGAAGAACATCCTCACGCCCAACCGATAGCCTACGCCTACGCCGACGACCTGGTAATCCTCATTTCGGGCAACTCCATGAGGCAAGTAGAGGAGAGAGCTCAAGAAATCGTCCACATAACAACACAATGGACCAAGCAGCACAAACTCTCCTTATGCCCAAAGAAAACCACTGGCATGCTCCTAAAAGGCGCACTACATCCAGCACGCCCACCAACAATAAGAATTGAACAAAGAGGACTGCGCTTCGTTCAACAAATTAAATACCTCGGAGAAAGGATCCAAACAAATATGAAAATTGACGCCCATATTGAAGACATCGCTGGAAAGGCCAAAAACCTCTTCCACGCGATGACCCGTCTGGGTGGACAGAATTGAGGATACCAGGCTATTCACTACGTAAGGATATATAAAACGCTGTTCCAACAAATATGCGCGTATGCTGCACACGGATGGGCGAGACGACTAAAGGCATGCCACAAAAAGAAGCTCCTGGCGGCACAAAGACATGTGCTAATACGTGTCACCAAAGCCTATAACACTGTTTCGAGAGCATGCCTTCCAGTCATAGCTGGAGTATTCCCAATAGACTTGTACATAGAGAGGAGGATTCAACGACATCGTCTGCGAAGAGGGCTTCCCGTCAACATCGAGGAAACGATCATTACTCCAGACCTATACGCCGAACCAGATGAAAGGGACGCCGTCCGCAGAATAATCGACTCTCACCTCCTCGACAAGTGGCAACTGGAATGGGAACAGGAACCCCATGGACGCCAGACATTCCAGTTCTTCCCGAGGTCCATAAAAGAATGCAGACTACATAGATAACTCCCAGCCACTACACCACACAGATCCTTTCAGGTCATGGACTCTTCCGCTCCAAACTGCACGAAAGAGGATGTGCCGACTCACCTCTCTGTGATTGTTTCAACCCCGAAGAGGACGACGTAGTCCACGTGTTCTATCAATGTACCAAGTACAATGTCTTCAGGCAGGAGCTGGAGGAAGCAGCCATGATCGGTGAAACACAATGGCCGCCCGCCTTAGAATTCTGGACTGGGAAGGAAGCCTTCAAATCCCTCACCAAGTACACAAGAAGAGTCTTGGGATTAAGAAGAGACGAAGATCAGCGGAGACGAGAGAGGCGTTAAAAACGTCACCAGTCTACTACTACTACTACTACTACTACTACACACAAACATACACACACACACACATATACACAAACAAACAAACACACTTTATTTTAATTTTATGTAACAACTACACACATCAAATACCCGAATTGTATATTTATTATGTATTTCAATAAAGATAAGGTATAGATAGGGACATAGAGCAGACCCGGGGATAAGGGCATTATGCCCGAGGTAACCCGGGGGGTGGTGGTGGGGCTCTAAAGAAAAAATAAAAAAAGACGGCGATGGCCAGGACATGTGGCACGAATTGGGAATGAAAGAGATGTATGGTTTCTTCTATAGGAAAACCAGTTGGAAAAAGCACAGTTGGTAGACCCAGAATTAAGGGGAGAATATCATTAAGAGTGATTTGGGGAAATATATTATACGGGGATGATTGGAATACATTAGCTCGGGATAGGGACGTATGGATGGAGAGCTTATGTCCGTGCAACAATGAACCAAGGGTTCGATAGTGCCATTGAGTTATTTAGTTATAGGGCTAAGATATACAGACCAAGTGAGTTGGCTCATACTCTAGGGTTTGAGACTAGCATTCGAGAGGTTCCAGGTTCAATTCACCGTGCTGACCAACATGACTAAGGTTTCCTCTTCTTTGGAATTTCATTATCAATATCTATGTCATGACAGTTTAGATTCGTATTCGAGAAGTCTCGGGTTCAAATCATGGTACTGTCTTAAACTAAGACAAATAATGAGAAAAAGAGATTATTATTTATCCAGTTATCACTGCAAATTAAACAATTAACTCACTAGCACTATCGAAACAGGAGGCTCATTGCTGCTTGGAAATATGCTCTCAATATATCCCTATCTTAACTGCGGTCAAGAAGTAAATCAGAGGACAGCAATGCCAAAATATGCTTTTAACAAGAAGAGAAGCATTTTCTACGGACCTTTGGCAAAATAATTGCGGAAGAGGCTAGTAAAGTGCTTTGTGTGGAATGTAGCATTGTATGGTGCAGAGATTTGGTCATTATGAAGGAATGAGGAAAAGCCACTGGAAGCTTTTGAAATTGGATATGGAGAAGGATGCAACCTTTAAATGGACAGACAAAATAAAATAATAAAGATGTGCTAAACAGAGTGGGTGAAGGGAGAACACTGCTAGAACTGATAAAGAAGAAGAAAAGATTTTGGATTGGCCACTGGCTAAGAATAAACTGCCTGCTGACATATGCCCTAGAAGGAATGGTCAACGGAAAGAAAATTAGAGGCAGAAAAATACATCAGATGATAGACAATATTAAAATAAATGATTGTATGCAGATACATAAAGGAAAGCTGTGTTAAGGAAAGAGTGGAGAATGCCGAGTTTGCAGCGAAAGACCTGATCTTGAGCAGAACACCATGATTGTATGTATCCCTATCCTGAGCGAATGTTTTCCTATCGTTCCCTGTATAATTCATCTTCGACAAATTATGGTGAACATTATTATCCCATCTCATTCTTAGTCTTCCTAATGGGCGCTTCATCTCTGGTTTTCCTACTAAAAGTTTCCAGCCCCTCTTTCATTCTCCAATCGTCCACAAGTCCTGTCCATGAGTATAATAGTCTTCTTATTACATCTGATTTCCCATATAGAATATGAGGGTTAAGAATATGAGCTCATTTAAATAGATTTGTTTACTTATTAATATACTAGCCTCGCTTCCCAAGTTCGCGGACTCAAACTTGATCGTGGTCGAGGGATTTTTTTAGGACGTAAATATCCTGATTGTGGTATCCTTTCCTTCGGAAGAGAAGTGAGGCCATGAGTTTTCTATTAGATTTGGGGCACCTAAAAGAGCCTAAAGCCTAAAACATGGGTATCTGAGCAAATGTTATCGGCCCTCGTACGCTCATGTTTGAATAGCGACACTAAATACCTAAGATATTGAAGAGTTATTGCTAAATAGAAGTCCTATCCACTACCTGTTCTAACTCGTGCAGCAATTGTCTGTATATGTCGGGGCATTTACTGAAATTCTGATATTGTTGGATTATCTCTATTTTATAAGTAGGCCTACCATCGGTCGCCCAGCGGACGAAATTTGACCACAATTCATTACATTTTTACGTCTGTCACATACGTGCATTAATTTTCGATTTATTTCTTTAAAAAATACGAACGATATGAAATATTTTCGTATTTTAAAAATATTTTAATGCATAATGACGTATTTGTGACATAAAAATTCAATGAATTGTGGTCGAATTTCGATCACTGGGTGACCTCAAGTTATTATTATTACAACAAATGAATTATATTGTGTCTGGTAAACATCCAAAGATTATAGATGCGATATATCAGGCAGGCTATGTTAAAAGTCTTTAAATAGATGTGAAAACATCCTTACTGTTACCTACTATTAGGCCTTGTTTTGAATGTTTACAAAACAAATTATTTTCTGGAAGCTTAAGATACAATCTCAATTAGATACGCTATTTTTTTTCAAAATATTGTAATGGAACTAAAAGCTGTTGTTAGGAAGATTGTTAGGGAGTCAGAAGACAATGTAAATATTTTACTCTCCCCCGAGGGTCTGATTATAAGATACATGTTCAGGGAATACGAGATTCAATTTGATAATATTTACACGTTTAGATTCTGTTAGCAGGTACACAAGTTAACACATTTATATGTAAATGAGCATGAAACAGGAACAATTCTGAAAGAAATTCCTCTAACACACATAGATTTTTATATTGTTTCGCCAACTATAACCCTAACTTTTTTCCCTCAAGTGAACACTGTTTTCATTTACTGAAGCAACGTTTTTTTTTCGCACCATTGTACCCTATTAAAAATCGAATAGCCGTACAAAGTATTAGGACGTGTTCTAGAGTAGTTACAAAATAAATGAAAAACAAATTCCAAAGTAGACAAAATTAAATACTCCAGTCCTTGGCTTTTACCAACCCCCTTGCAGGCTTTGCCTTCACATTCGTCAATTACAGAAATGGGCGATAATTCTCAGATGAGGTGGAATGGTCGGCAAGTTTGGTGCACCAACCTTTATAGATGGTTTTCTCATCATGGAACAGATATTCATTGTAGCTACCCAA
Source organism: Diploptera punctata (assembly GCA_030220185.1). Classification (NCBI taxonomy): domain Eukaryota; kingdom Metazoa; phylum Arthropoda; class Insecta; order Blattodea; family Blaberidae; genus Diploptera; species Diploptera punctata. The sequence goes on from JASPKZ010000826.1 coordinate 1,099,006, forward strand.
ATCCGCATGATGCTGGATGGGTACCGGTCTCATGGACGAAATTGCATAAAAATATCTTCCCCATAGAGACCCAAACAACATAAAATACGTAATTCTAATCCGAGGCATGGTGCCATAGACCGCTCGGTTATGGCGCAGGAAAATATAGGTATATACGGAGAGCTTATGACCTCGCTGGTATGGGTTCGAGAGTGTCAGTGAGTTAGTTTACAGTTATTATTATTATAATTATTATTAAGATATAAGAGTGAAAGTGTGAAACCATTTTATATTTAGTTTTTCGAGATCAGAGAGCACCAGGACAAAGCATTAGGCCTGTATGTTAAAGGTATATATATATATATATATATATATATATATATATACACTCGTTTGTCTCAGGACTCATTTGGCTGAGACACCTCATAAAAATAATTTTGTAATGTCATTTACACGAACCTGAAGTTTGAGGCATCTGAGAAAATGTTTGGCTCTTTTACACCCAGATTTAAATTGCGGCCGAAATAGCCTGAACTGTTAAATAATGATAATAATGATAATAATAATAATAATAATAATAATAATAATAATAATAATAATAATAATAATTATTATTATTATTATTATTATTATTATTATTATTATTATTATTGTTACTGAAAGTAAAACAAATAAAAATAAATGAATGAAATAAATATTTAGAGATTATATTAATGTATCTAACGGCTACTTATTTTGATTAAACCCAGGAATTTCAAATTGTAACATATTTCACTATGGGTAGATCTGATACCGATCAGCTGGTGAACTGTACACACTTCTGGAGAGTTTTACTTATAAACGTATTCTAGTAACCATACAGCGTTCAATAATATGAATATCGGGAATTTTCCTAGGAGTTAAGTCCGCTGGAGTGTAAATGTTGTTAAAATTATCTCAAATTCGCCTCAATTTAACCAAATATGTAAATATTTGCACCCTCATACTCATGGCCTATTAAAGGAACACTGTACCTTTCATATTTCTTAGATTTAAACAAAATTTATAATCCATATAAGTCTTGAACAGAATCAACTGAGTAGCTACTTGATATAAGAAGAAGAAAAATCCGGTTAAGAAAACGGAAACTGAAATTTATATTCTGCATCACAATAACATGTGACTCTCTTTACTCTTTTCCTGATACATGGTGATATCAATCACATTAGTAGACTTTGGGTCTTCGAGAATTTTGAGTCACGGATTAATTTTGTTACTTATTATTGTAATTTATCTTAATATATAAAAATTACGTGTCACGTTGTTTGTCCGCGATGGAATCCTAAACTACTAAACCGATTTTAATAAAATATTGCACACTGTGTGCAGTTTGATCCAACTTGAGACTTAGGGAAGTTTAGAACTAAATTTATAATCAGTCCCGCGCCGCAGCCGAGCGGTTAAGGTAGGAAACCTTGGCGCAGAGCTACGGGACTTGCGCTGGTTCGAGTCTCCATGGGGGAAGAAATTTTCTCATGGTATTTCGGCTAGTATGGGACCGGTGCCCACCCAGCATCGTGAGGCAATTGGGTAGCTACAATAAGTAGCGGCTCCAGGTTGAGGAACCAGCTATAACGGCTGGGGGACTCGACATGCTAACCATATGTCACCCCTACACTGGCTGTTGATCATCTACCTCTGTGATTGACACATGTGGATGTGAAGGGCCAGCAGCCGGCTGGTAAAAGGGCAACCGCTGAAAAGTGGAAAGACCCTCAATCGGAATTTATAGTCGCATTATTTTTATTGCAAATTATTTGTTTATTATTTGACAAATAGTTATAATTATCTGTGAGTTTCATACGATTCTAACAGATGACCGTGTAAGGTAATTGGTTTATTATTTAACCAGGTGGCTGTGCTTTTTGTTGTAACCGCGAATTTCAATTGAATTACAAATATTGATTATTTCATAATTTAAGTGTGTTTGTGTTTCTTTTATTTTCAATATATTGATAATAATATTAATTTCGTGTGTAAGTATTAGTTTTAAGTAATCTGGCTGAAAGACAGCAACTTAATTTAAATTTAACTGGACCGAGAAGAGACATTGAATAGTATGGCGAATCAGTTCTAGAGACCATGAATGATAAGATATCAAGTGAATTTCCGCAAATTGGTATAGGCCTATGTGACATAAATCTTACATTTAAGAAGAATTAATATAAAATTATAGAATATTCACCTGAAAGGTCCGTCTCCTCAACTTAATTATCATTTAACTGTAGCGCTTTCGGGACTTGTCCCATCATCGGCAGGATTCAAAACTGGTGTTTCACTGAAGATCTGGTAGAGGGGGTTGCATGTATTTGGTTCGTTTTCGTTTATCAGGCTGTCGTTGTGAGCTGCTTTCATGATTTCCATCTCTTCGAGTACGTTTATCTTCGCTGGATTATTTTCTCTGTGCATTACTGTTAGGGTGTTTTCAATATTTAACATGCGATGTCCTTCATGGATGATGTGTTTTGCATAGCTTGATTTACCTTCTGCATGAATGAAGTCTCGAAAATGTTCTTTGAATCTGATGTTAAAACTCCTGTTTGTCCTTCCTATATAAAATTTGTTGCAGTCCTTACATGTCAGTTTTATAAACTCCTTTGCTGTTGAAAATGTTATTTTCTTCAATGTTATTGTTTATTATGTTGTTTAATTTGTTATTGGTTCTGTATGCTATTTTTACGTTTTTATCGGCTTTCTTTAGTGCATTGGCTAATTTTGTCGTTTCTTTTCCTGTGTATGTAAGTGTTATCCATGTTTTCTTGTTGTTGTCAGATTCTTTTTCTAGTTTAGTTATGTTGGTTATGTTGTTCTTCCTTTTTTGTTTTTTTACGAGTTTATCTATGAATTCTTCATTATAGCCATTGGTTTTTGCCATATACTTAATGTAGTTGAGTTCTTGGATATAATTGTCTTTGCTTAATGGGAGTTTCAACATTCTACTGACTAAGCTATTAAATGTACTAATTTTCTGTTGAAAAGGGTGTGTAGAATTTTTGTTTATGGCCAGAGCATTGTTTGTGGGTTTCCGGTAGATACCGATTTCTAGTTTATTGTTGTGTAGATTTTTGGTTATAGACAAATCTAAGTAGTTTATGCTGTTGTTAACTTCTATTTCTTCGGTGAAAGTGATTTTTCATGCATGTTGTTTAAGTCTTGTAGTATTTCTTTTTCTTTTCTGTTTTCATTTTCATATATTACTAGTACATCATCGACATATCGTGTTATTAGTTTTGTGTTGAATTTGTGTATTAGTTCCTCAAAATGTTTATTTTCCAGTTCTTGTAGGAAGATTTCTGCCATTATTCCAGATGTAGGACTCCCCATCGGGATCCCGTCTTCTTGAATAAATAGTTCATTGTTAAATTGGAAGTAATTTTGCTTTATTGTTGTTGTTATTAGTTTGTTTAACTGATTGATATAGTTATCTTCAAGTTTACTGTCTGTTAGTTTTTGTTTTATTATGTTTGCTGTTTCGTTTATCGGGATATTAGTGTACAGGTTTTTTATGTCGAATGACGTCATTTTAGTATTCCTATTGATTTCTAAATGCTGCAGTTTGTCTGCTAGTTCAAATGAGTTCTTAATTGTGTTTTGAATCCTGCCGATGATGGGACAAGTCCCGAAAGCGCTACAGTTAAATGATAATTAAGTTGAGGAGACGGACCTTTCAGGTGAATATTCTATAATTTTATATTAATTTTGAATAAACCTCAACGGAACACGTCATGAATCTTATAAAAGTTGTTTAAGAAGAATGTCAATTTAAAAACATATGAAGGCCCTAAGGAACTGAATAACAGAATTGTAAGTAAGTCTGTTAGTTATAATAATATGCCTAATATTACAGAAACAATCTCCATGCCACAATTAAATGAAAAACAAGATGACTATAATATATCACAAGATGATATTACTATACAGAGACTTCTTGATGATGATGATGAGAATCCAAACTGCCAACAAGTTCGTAGAAAAAAACGAAAATATAATGAAATCAGCAAGCCTCCTCAAAATATTCCATCAATAAATGTATATAATCCTTATATACACTTATGGATGATACAGAGAATGCAGACAACATAAATTCATCTCAATCAACAAAACCACTTCCACATAAACCACCACCCATATTTATACCGGGTGTAGTTAACGTACCAGAATTTTAAAAAATGTGTAAAACAAAAACTTTCTGATTTAGATTCTCACTTAGTTTACTACAACATAATTTAACGTATACCTTAGCCACAGCAACGCGTGGCCGGGACTTATATAAAACAAAGTCGGATTAGTTACACTATAATTCAAGAACGGCTGGACCGATTTTTATTATCTTTGATTTGTTGGATTTGTTTCCGCCCCGAATAGCAGATAACTATTAAAACATCGGAAACATTAACGTAAAAATATTTAAATATTTAAAGGCTAGTTTAATATATAACAATTAATGTTTGTTTGTTTGTATGTTTATTTGTACTTTATGCGCGGCCATACCGTTGATCCGATTATGATAGAGTTTTTTGCAAAATGTTCAGGAGATTCCCGGGATGAACATAAGCTACAAGAGAGTTATGATACTCAACTCCTACACCCTTAAAAATCACCCTTTGTAGCGAAAAATGTTACAAAAATCCTTTTTTGACGCTTAAATGGCTTACGCTGCCTATACCATAACAAATACACCAAATGAATGTACACAGAATCGAATATCACAAAAAAAACTCTACAAAAAAGTTCGCAACAGCTTATGTTTATCTTTTATGGATAACTCACAATAACTGTTTCTGTCTTTCGTTGATGCCAAGAAGATCGGGATAAGTAGATTCCCGGGCAAGTAGAGCAGTAGCACGGATAACTCGAAATAACGAATATTGCCTTTCTGCTCATTAATACGAAATACGTTAGGATACGTAGATTCCCGGGCAATGCCGGGTAATCAGCACGGGGTATCTAAAAATAATGATGATATAAATTTATAATTATTATTCCTTTTACTTATTCAACTAAGCGTAAAAACACATCATTTATTTAGGTGTAGCAGCGCACGCCGGATATCAGCAAGTAACTTATAAAGAAGCAGATGGTAATCTCTTTCATGTAAAAACATAATCCGATATAGCCAGGATAGGTTAACATATTGCCCGTGAAAAACAGCCTACAAATAATAAAGAGTTATAACATACCGTAGCTTTTTTAAGCCCTTACACTAGGTTTTCAAATTTGACATCTATTCATTGAAATGTCTGCTTCTATTGAAGTAAAAAGTTATATACTTGGGTTAAAATAGGGAACGCAGGTAAGTATTGATCCGGAACCAGCAACTCGTTAGATAGACCTTTGAGCAAATTTTCTTAAAAACAAAATCAAAGCACTTGAGATTAGAACTAATACGCACAAGCCCGTCACCAGGGCGTGATCGGTAGAATCCCTAATTTCAATTCCGGAGGCTCAGGTTCGATTCCTAGCAGTTAAAGAATTTTAAATCTACACTTAGGGTGTGGATATTTCTCCATTATTGTGATGCCCTATTCTTTCTTCGGCAGTGAACCTCACAACCATTTACCCACGTCCAGGGAAGAAAACAAGTGTAACTAACAATATACAGTTCGGTGTCCTTGTTCCCTGTTTATAGGCAAACCCGCCTATTACATCGCTATTGTAGTAGTTTTTTATATCCTCAACTTGTGTCCAACTCAGGGTCGGATCGAGGCATGAGATGAGATGAAGCGCCTTATAGAGAGGTCTATGAATGGCAAGGGTGCCGGCCGACCACGTCTGACACACCATCACAGGGGCAGATGAATGAAATGAAACGAAATAGATGATATGAGTATGGAGAGATGGTGAACAAACTGTGATTGGGAAAACGGAAGAAAACGGGAGAAAACCCTGCCCAAGCTCCGTTTCGTCCACCACGAAACCTACATGGAGTGACCGAGACTCGATTTTGAGACTCCAGCGGTGAGAGGCGAGCGTCTAACTACTTGCGCCACGGAGCCGCTTTGTAGTAGTAATGGAAATTATTGATTTCTCTCCAAAGAATGGAAAGATAAAGAAGGTATAAAAAATAATAAGTATATGTAATTATACGCCTACAGTACATACATAATAATACACATCTTCATTCTTACTAAAAATGCATTGTGTACAGATATAAAATAATAAAAAAGCTCTCAATTTATATAATAATAAAAATAGCTAAACATGAAAAGAAAACCCACACACTCACTCACCCACGCGCATAACATCTCCACCACATCGCTATTGTGAAGCACGCAGAGCAATGAATAAAATTCTGGTGGAGACAAGACAGGGATAGCCCAAGAATTCCAGAAAATGGAAGACATTTGACTATGATCAACTCTAGAGTGGGTGCAGAACAATATGAAGGACAATGTTACACGACTGGAGGGAAATAAAATACATGGGAATTCGATAAATAATGGCAGCCCTGTTGGTGACCACTGTAATCTTGTAGCATGTTGTTGAGCAGTCTTTGTTGTATAAATCTACAATATTGAAAGTCACGAAATAGTAATGTTCTGTGAATACATTCTCACATAGTAGTAATACCGCCCTAAAAAAGGTGTTCAATAGAATTTGTTTACAAGGTGGAATTAGGACTTACTCAAGCATCCACCAAATGTATCAGACAGGAGCCCTTGTGATTGTATCTTATGCTCAAAGATAACACTGGGCAACGATGATTCCATTGCATGTAACTTCTCAACGTTTCTAGGGTGAAACGTAACCACAGAATCCAGATATGAATTCAGAAAAATCCTATCATGTCACATGTTCTCAGATATTATCCTTTACGAATTTCCATTATGTGCAATTTTCTGAAAAACCTTGTTTCACAGTACCTGCAAATGTATGTTTATGTCTAATTTTGTTTCTAGGGTGAAACTTACCTATAGAATCCAGATTTGAACTCAGAAAAATCCTATCACATCACATTTCCTCAGAAATTATAGTTATGACCCTACTGAATGGAGACTTTTTTTATTGATGCGTCATAAACGCAGTTCGAAGGGTGTCCTCCTACATAATGGGAATTTATATGCTTCACTTCCAGTTGGTTACTCAGTGATTCACAAAGAGTCTTATGAAAATCTGAAACTACTGTTGACCAAGACAAAATATGAAGAACATAAATGGCAAGTGTGTGGAGATTTCAAAGTTATCTCACTCTTGTTGGGTCAACAGTTAGGTTATACAAAATATCTGTGTTTCATTTGCGAGTGGGACTGTCAGGCAAAGGCATAACATTGGATTAAGAAGGAATGGTCCCCAAGACAATGGAATGTTGGTTCAAAAAAACATTAAGAAGAAGAGTTTTATTGAGGCATCTGATGTTCTCTTACCTCCTCTCCATATTAACTTACGGCTCATGAAACAATTTTTCAAGGCCTTGGACAAGGAAGGGCATTGCTTCTTGTACATTTGTGTAAAGTTCCCAGGTTTAAGCAATGCAAAAGTGAAAGAAGGTATATTTACAGGCCCGGATATCAGGAAGCTGTTTCGTGATAATACTTTTGAAAATAAAATGAATTCGTTAGCATTGTTAGCATAGCAATCATTCCGAGATGTTGTGACAAAGTTTTTAGGTAATATAAAGGACTCAGATTACAAAAACTTGGTAAACAAAATGTTGAATGCGTTCAAAGAACTTGGATGTAACACGAATCTCAAGGTACACATGCTACATTCTCACTTGGACTACTTCTTCTCGCGAATCTTGGGGAGAGATTCCACCAATATCTCAAGGAAGTAGAAACAGGATACCAAGGCAGGTGGAGCACCACAATGCTTGCCGACTACTGTTGGATGATGATGAGGAAAACTCCTAGAAGTGTTTATAAAAGGAAGCTAACAGGTTAAAGCTCCACATGCAAAAAATCACATTGATTAACAGTACTCTTTATCACCATATACTAAGTTGACAATTAAATTGACTATATTGCAATATTTAGTCATTTCTAACAGTGACTGCATTATTATATTACTTAAAACGTCATTAAGTGTTACACTAATCTCTGTTTTGCAAAACATCCTGACGTGATACAAGGAAATCGTTTGCAGATTCGGTTTCAGCATTCCTGAAATATATTAGGGAATATCTCAAAGTTTATGCAATGTTCTGGAAGTGAAAATTTGTTGCCCAGTGTAAAATAACACCTACGAGTATTTCGAGTTTAATCAAGAGTTGATAGCTATAGAGCTTATATCAATCAGATGAAAGATATATCCAGAAATGTTGCTGCAGATGGAATGCGCCTCCATCCATGGATTTGCCAAAGTGTAGTTGACATGAGACTACAAATGAAGCTCGTAATGTCGAAAATAACCTAAATATTTTTATGATATTATAGCAGTGTTTCCGTTACTTTTCGAATGCCCTAATTCATTAAGAAAATCAATCAAGAAGATACAACATCGTGTTGCATGGAGTGGTGGGGGAAATAAAAGAAAGGCTCGTGGGACAATATGTCGGTTATGACCACGCAGATTGTCATAGTTCTTGTTAGGCCAATAGATGGAGCGTGCTAGTGAGCGCTGGGAGGTTTCCCATGCTCATAGTGTGTAAATTAGCACATTGTAGGGATAAAGAGGATATCTTGAGGATGGCAAGATATCTGCAGGGCACTGGAGTGGCCGAAGAGCGTGAGAAGAAAGGGCGCTCCTCAAACGGTGTAACAAGAAAGCAGGGTGCTCACGCGTTCATTCGCTTTGACAAACTTAATAAGAGGCGGTTAGAAGCAAAAGCATGTATTTTGTTTTTGCAAAAAACTAGTTTGGTGCATAATTACATTACTGAAGTATGATTTTATTTATTTTTTATTTTATTTACTTTTTTATTTATTTAGCTTAGCGGAGTTAAGGCCATGTGGCCTTCACTTTCACTCACCAGGACAAACATATAATATTACATCAGAATATAACAATCACAATTAACTCTAATATTAAATACTAAATGAAGATTTGATCAATAAGATAATATCTATTATATTACGATCTACAATACAACCAGTTAATGATAGTTAAATTAAGACTAAAAGTAATAATAAAATATATGCAAGCAAAATAAAATAAATTGTTGGTAGACTGCCCCAGTCTAATGTATATAAGAAACAAACAAAAATAATGAGATCAAGAAAAAACTAATTTTACAGTTATTTAGTGTATGCTTTAGGAGAAAATAAAAAAATGATTGTTGTAATTTTCAATTACCTATGGTTTTCTTATAAAACTTCCACTTTAAACCTGTTTTTTTTTCTCAAAACTGCAGAACTAGCACTTTACACCCCTTTGTTTGTAACTGCCCTGTATAAATGGAAGATGATGCACCGATGAAAAAGTGGAGATGTTTGGAAAGAAATGGCGGAGTCTGTTCCAGTTTTGAAAGGTCTGAGTAACCCTCATGGAGTTAAGTCGTACAGAAAAAGAGAGGATAAAAATAATGAAACAAAAATATTATCCTAAATGAGGAAGTCGAAAAACGTGGAAATTAATATTTTACTGATGTTAACTGATGACTTCTCTCGAAAGAATTTTCATATTAAGATCATAATCAACTGATAAAACAGTAGGAACTTGAAAATAATGTTCTGTATGGTATGTGATGTCTTGAGAGTTCGATCTGGCATCCTGATAACCATACATACAAGAAGTCATTACTTATATATTCATACTCAACCACTATTGCGGTTGTTTTGTAATAAGTTAAAAAATAAAATGAGTACCTGAGATAATAGTCGACCTCAACACTAGAATTCATAGAAATTATGAAGGCCTTTCAGAACTATTTGTTCCATCTTCAGCAGTTAGATTGATACTAATTGAGACTCAATTTAAGGTTAAAATATTTTAACTTAAGACCCACGGAGGACAATCATTGAGTACCTGGCTTTCGTTAGGTTAAGAGTTCCTGCTTCCTTCTTATAGGGAACTCGGAAAGGATATTGCCCCTTGTATTATAATAATATATCGTTTTTAAAAAAGCATACATTTGCAATATGAGTGCGCCAGGCCTCTTTGTTTATTCTTTGTGTCTATTTCTGTTTTGCATTAAGGAATTGTATATATATATATATATATATATATATATATGTGATTATATAAGATGTAAGCGATTAAATTGGTATGGGTACATACAACAAATGTAAGAAGAAAGGTTACGCAGAAAAACATTGAAATGGTATCCACCTCGAAGAAGAAGGGAAGGAAGACCTCCAAACTCGTGGATGCAAGGACATGGAGTGGTTGGTTAGAGACGAGTGGAGAAGGAAAATAAAACTTCAGGCACAGAAATATGTGTAAACATTAAAAACATATATATATATATCGAAAAAGCGTCACTGCTATAAAGTAAAAATATTCTCTTTAATTTGCATACTTGTTATGGTAGTTACTAGGTGGCAGTGGAGACCGAGTTTCCGCTACATCTGGTAATAATAGAGAATATGTATAAGAAAAATAAACGTTTGTTCTGGATTGCCTGGTAACGTAAATGGTAGCACACTGAGATATCAACTCAGAGGTCCGGGTTCAAATCCCGTGCAGGCATTTATTTTTCTTATCTTGTTATATATATATATATATATATATATATATATATATATATTATAAGTAGTAGTAGTAGTAGAAGTAGTAGTACTTTATTAGACTGGAGGTAGGATACAATGTTACTTACAAATATGAGTCGCACGGGCAGCAATCCGTACGTGCTGTTGACAGTCCGTATCAATAAAATAATGTCTAGTAATAATATAAATAAGGAAAAAAGAAAACAATACAATTACATTTTTGTAAACATAGTGAACGTTTTCCCGTACATTCGGCGAAAATATCTTATTAGTTTATATCTAAGTACCACCTCCTTTTTATCTCCACACATTATTCTGATTTTTAGTCCCTTTTTCCCATATCCAACCCATCCCAATCTTTTAGAGTTATCTCCTAACATCGTCTCCTCAGAATATTATTTGCGTATATGTGTGTCTGTAGTAAATACCCACACATATCCATACTCATGCACAAAAAAAGGATAAACCTTTTCTCTCACTCTCTCTATCTCTCTCTCTCTCTCTCTCTCTCTCACTCCCCTCTCTCACTCCCCTCTCTCATCCATGTACCTAACAAACTAACTATCATCATCATCATCATCATCAACAACAACAATCACGCATTAAGCTCATGTGGCTTGTTCCGGTCTCATAGATTCTCATTCAAAAGTTGGATCCATCTCTTCATCGGTCTACCAACATTCCTGCGTCCTTTTGGTTTGTATTTAAGTATAATTTTGGGAATGCGACCATCTTCCATTCTTTGAACAATCATGTTCTTTCCAGTTTTTTCTAGATTATTTTATTCTATCTACGAGTTTAAAGATATTTAGCTCATTTCTAATATCTTCACTTCTTCTCTTATCTAGAAGTTTGCAACCAGCCACAAGGACTGTCCCAACGTTGACAACCTTGGCTAGAAACAAACAAACTAACTGACACTATCGAACCTATAAGTTCATGGCCACACGTACATAACCTCTCCACACAACCCTATCTTGTTAGAATACTTTCTAATCATCATTTATATAATTAGCGATAATGTTATTCTCCCATCTCATTATTTACCAAGTTACTCAGAGCTTTCACTCTGGATTTACTACAAGAGTTTCCATGTACCTCTTTGATTCTCAATTCGTACCACATGTCGAGTTCATAGCAGTCTACGAGACTTGACAGTCATTACAACTGGTTTCCTATAAAAATAATATTATGTAGTCTCATTCAAGCACCTATTTATATTATCTCAATTTGTAGTGCGACTTGAAAATGTGCGAGTTCAAATGGAGCGACTAAATTTTTTTCATAAGTAATGCCACGAGTGATTTCCAAATTATCGTTAAATTGATAATGTCAGGAAGTGAGGAGTGAATGGAGTGAATTTATCTAGATAATTTGGAAATCAAGTTAGGGCCATTTAACGAATAAAATTAAGCTGTTTACTCACAAATCATTATTTAAATATAAGTAAAGTAAAGTGATCCCACAACAGGCCCGGAGGCCCTTGGGGTAATAGGAGGTTAAGGCTCCCACTTTTTCTAGACAGTCGGCACTTTATGTCAGCCGGGTTGTCAGCCCTTTTTTTTATTTAGAGCCCCACCACCACCCCCCGGGTTACCTCGGGCATAATGCCCTTATCCCCGGATCTGCTCTATGTCCCTATTTATATCTTATCTTTATTGAAATACATAATAAATATACAATTCGGGTATTTGAAGTGTGTAGTTGTTACATAAAATTAAAATAAAGTGTGTTGTTTGTTTGTGTATGTGTGTTAATGTGTGTATGTGTGTGTGTGCTTAGTGCTTGTATGTGTATGTGTGTGTAGTAGTAGTAGACTGATGACGATTTTAACGCCTCTCTTGTCTCCGCTGGTCTTCGTCTCGTCAATCCCAAGACTCTTCTTGTGTACTTGGTGAGGGATTTGAAGGCTGCCTTCCCAGTCCAGAATTCTAAGGCGGGCGGCCATTGTGCTCACCGATCATGGCTGCTTCCTCCAGCTCCTGCCTGAAGACATTGTACTTGGTACATTGATAGAGCACGTGGACTACGTCGTCCTCTCCGGGGTTGAAACTATCACAGAGAGGTGAGTCGGCACGTCCTATTTCGTGCAGTTTGGAGCGGAAGAGTCCATGACCTGAGAGGATCTGTGTGGTGAAGTGGCTGGGAGTTATCCATGTAGTCTCCATTCTTTTCTGGACTCTTGGGAAGAACTGGAATATCTGGCGTCCATGGGGCTCCTGTTCCCATTCCAGTTGCCACTTGTCGAGGAGGTGAGAGTCGATAATTCTGCGGACGGCGTCCCTTTCATCTGGTTCGGCGTATAGGTCCGGAGTAATTATCGTTTCCTCGATGTGGACGGGAAGCCCTCTTCGGAGACGATGTCGTTGAATCCTCCTCTCTATGTACAAGTCTATTCAGCCCTGCGTGACGGCCGCCTTTACCCCCAGAACAAGCATCTGGTACTCATTTCCGTTAGAGGCTGAGTCGGCCCCAGGGCCATAGTGCCGCCAGAGGGTTTGGGACAGTTTAAAAATCCTGACCCCCAACGGGACTTGAACCCTCGACCCTCCAGCTTGTAGCTCAGTGCCTTAACCACTACGCTACGGCGTGCCCAAATATAATCATTTTAAAATATTTATATATTTAATGTAAACGGCGATGTTTGAAAACAAATGAGAAACGTTTATTGTGATTCATTTGTTCATCTTTGCAACTAGATCACATTATTTATTGCCAAAATATCGCAATATTGTAAAAATGCCCCCTAGTGGAGAAAAAATGAAACACTCAAACTGTTTATAACCAACATTACAGGTTATAAATTAATTTCTGATGTCATAAAATATAAATGTCAATTATATTTTTCTGGAACGTAAATACCTGGGAAATAATATGTTTAAGAAAGTGCAAATACTCGTTTTTTTTTTGTGGTATAATCAATTGCTAGAAATGTTTTTCTATTATATCCCGCAAGCAGAATCTAGTTACATTCGTGCACTATATATACAATCCGGGTGCCACTTGTTTTATAGGAATATTACTTCTTAATATATAAATTGTTATATTCAAAGTGTTTCTTGAGGGTCAGTCACTGAAAAATAATGCTCTGACCTATTCAGAATGTTAAAAAGGAGGAGCATGATTTTAATGTGATAAAATTAAATTGATAAAATCGAGGTGAAAAAGACTGAGATTGGTTCTAAATAAAAAATAATTGAAATGTGATTAGTTATTATCTCCCATTTGGGGCACGAGTTAAATAGTCACCTTAAAATGTTCGGGGGATTTGTTTATGTATTTTTAGAAATACTTATCTATCTTCATACGTTACAGTGATACTACCGCAATTAAATTTTCCTGAGACAGGTAGCATTATAACGAGAGATTATGATTCTAAAATGGCGGACAAAATAAAAGTCTAGTGGCGGAACAACGAGAGGATTACTGAAAAAATGGATTCAGAAGTATGGACAGGATTATTAAGTGATATGGGAAGGAACTTCTGACATTTTGTGATACCTTGGCTTTTAAGGTCCATGGATGGATAAGTCACATACAAAGAGCTACGATAAGAAGAATTAAAGAGTTAAAAAAATTGCGAAAGAACAAAGTAATACAATTGAAAATTAATAATTTCATATAAATTACGTATTAAACGTTATAATAGGGTCCTAAGAGTAGGAACCATATCATAATGTTTTGCAGTGAACAAACTTGAGAACTAAAGAAAGACGAATTTGTTATTGGTCCAGAAGTGTGCTTATATAGCTCAGTGGTAGTGCACCAGCATGTAAAGCTCAGTATCTTGGAGTATATAAAAATTATAATATAAAATTATAAAAGACATATTTAATCCTGTCTCCTCAACTGTTAAAAACGATTAAAACATTGTAGGCCTTTCGGGACCAGTCCCACCTTCAGCAGAAGGTTGTACGTTCCTCTCCAGCTACGAGTATCTGGATATTAGCCAGATAGTAACGTATAATCTTCTGCTGAGGATGGGACTGTTACCGAAAGGCGTAATATTTTAATCATTTTAACAGGTAGATAATTCTATAATATAATTTTTATACACTCTGACTATAACATAAATAGAATGTTGCCAGAACAACTGTAAATTAGTCTCTCCTGTTGGTTAGATAAAAAATGCACAGTAATTTAGAACGAATAATGAAATTGATTGGACAGTGAAGAGGCTGGAGTAATCTTGAAGAATACTTGTTTACAAGCATTTGATTACGTACATATGTACATTACTAGGGGGCGGGGGATGATTACTAGTGCTAATTGGATTGCTTTCGTGACCACAAAGAGAAGATACATTCAAACCAAGTGAACCTCCCCTAAATCCTGACGAAAGCTTCAATCAATGTAATCACTAAAGAGAGTTCGGTTTCTCTGATTGATTTCTATTATACAGAATGTTAGATTGTGAAAACTCTTTCAAACACTATACATGCTCCCATTAATATTCGTTGTTGCGCGATAGAAACTTTATTATTCTATTGCTCTTTCTTGTATCTATCTTTAACAAAACAAAACTGTTTATTCAGTAAACTAACTTATTGTCTCACTGGAAATATCAAACACGGATATAAGCCCACCGTGTATCCATAATCTGAGCTTATATTTTTCAATTATTTCCTGCATAATAATGGTAACGTTATAAAATTATAATAGGAAGTAGCATTATGAGGTTATTCTTAACAAATCAGGCGAGTCTATAACATCTTACCTCATAAAAGTTAGGTTATTTTAGGACATGTTTCAAAACACTTTGTTTTATCGTCAACTTGTCTAGATTGCTATCCGACACACATAATCTTGACATTCGATCCCATCAGCACATTGTCCTTTATATCCCTCCTCATCACACTGTATATCATTCATTATCTTTTACGGTCTCACTTACCAAAACATGGAATTCCCTTTCGCCCTATGTCAGAGACTGTCAAACTATAACATCCTTCAAAAACCAATTAAAGAATTATTTAATAACAAACTAACTTATACACCTCACTGATAGTATTCTTTTAACAATTAATACATTTAATTATCTATGAAAATAATATTAAGATTAACAAATATTTTCTTTTGTTTTGTTTTAAATATTGTACAAACGTAAAATTAGTTTTCTATATCTCATTATTTTTCTTTGTTTTATATATACATTAGACAGGGACAATTTAATATGTCTTGCTTGTATACATTTTATTATTAGTTTTAGTCTTAATTTTAACTAACATTAACTAGTTGCATTATAGATCGTAATATAATAGATATTATCTTTTTGATCAAATTTTTATTTAGTATTTAATATAAGAGTTCATTGTGATTGTTATATTCTGATGTAATATATGTTTGCCCTGGTGAGTGGAAGAGAAGGCCACATGGCCTTAACTCCACCAGGTTAAATAAATAAATCTAAATAAATAAATAAATTGTTAATTTTTAAGTTGTTGGTCCTGGATGTCGACTCCTACCCCACATTTTGGTGGTCCAAAGAAGTTCTCGGGGAAAGGGATTTGACATGCAAGTTCTTTGGACAACCAAAAAATGGAGTAGGAGTGACGAAATCGAGGGCCAACAACTTAAAAATCGACATTCTGGACACCTGCCAATAAAACAGAAGTGTTTTGAAACATGCCCTCAAACATCTCAAATTTTATGAGGTAAGATGCTACAGGCTCACCTTATTTATTATATGTATCAGTTTTCTCACTTCATTATTGGGATATCTATCAGGCGCTTTCTCTCTTGTTTTCTATATATATATATATATATATATATATATATATATATATACATTTACTAAGTCATCTTCTTCGGTGGTATCTGACGATATAACGACCTCGTTAAAATAAAAAAAACTGAAAAAGGAGCAGAAAAAGGAAGATCTAGAACAACCTGAAAGAATAACATTAAAAAATCAATGAGGAAATTTGGGTAACGTGAAGACAGGACAGGAAGACACAGAGGACAGAGAACGATGGAGAACTTTGTAAATATTCATAAGTAATGCCACGAGTGATTTCCAAATTATCGATAAATTCACGACTCACGAAGTGAGGAGTGAATTTATCTAGAGAATTTGGAAATCAAGAGTGGCATTTGTTAGGACTATTTAACGAATAAAATTAAGCTGTTTACTCACAAATCATTATTTAACTGTAGTTATTTTAAAATATTTATATATCTAATGTAAACGGGCGATGTTTGAAAACAAATGAGAAACGATAGGTACGCTTCATCTGCTTCTTTTGTTTATCACTGCAACTAGATCATACTATTTCAGAATATTAAAAAGGAGGAGTTTTCTTTAATATGGTAATTATAACACTGATAAATATTTCGTGAAACACGACTCTGATTGGTTGTAAAACAGAAATCATTGAAACGTGATTGGTCATTGACTCCCATTTGGGGCATGAGTTAAATAGTCATTGCAAACTGATAGTCTATAAGTCCGTAGTCATTTATGTATTTAAAAAAAAAAAAACGTTAATTATTAAGATTGGTTGGAGAAAACCATCAATGATGAGGAAAATTCTCTAAATAAATGAAATTAAAAAGTTTGTAGCCTAGTTCTTTTCTGTCGAAAGCACTTTGGTTAGGATAGTTCATTTAAAAAAGACGGTGTTATTGAGGAGAGAGGTGATTTCGTACATTTCAATCCAAAGCAAAAGGCAATCAAAGATACGGTAATATGTTTAACACTTCGGGTGTTAGTACAAAAAATACAACTTGCATTCTCTATGTTGTTAAATCGCTTGAGGTATATGCCAAACTTTCAGTGACCAGTGGGGAACTGTGTTAATATGAAATTTAGAACAATGTGCCTACTAAATAGTATAGATGAAGATTCGAACGAGTATTTTATAATAATTTCATGAGAACAACATCAATCCCATCGGAATATAAATACAGTAACATTCTTCAAAAAGTCCACCGCTGTGGTCTCGAGGTAGCGTACTGTCTTGTCACGCAGAGGGCCCGGGTTCGATCCCCGGTCGGGAGAATTTTTCTGGGTGAGGTTTTTATCCGGGTTTTTCCCCACCTGTAAGACCAATGTCAGGAAAACTTTAAGGCCCAAACGGTCCCCGGAATCATAAGGCCATCGCAATATCATTCATATTCATCTTAGATTAAGCTTAGGATTATGAACTCTCCTGGCGCACCAGTATCATCATCATCATCACCCATCATATCATCGGGGCAACGTAACCCCGCCTTCCAGGCGCCCCAACCTCAGAAGTGGGTTACAAGTACGCCATGCCAGGAGAGAAACCAGAAATGTCAAAAGACAACCTGGGGCATTTGCAAAAAAAAAAGTTCTTCAAAAAGCACATTAAAACATAATAATACTAGTAGAAACACAAACTGTATATAATACCCCTAAATACCATAAACGGAATATGACCTTATGTTTAATAGCATCTTGCAGTGAAGTTATTCAATAAACACATGACAGACATAATAACTGAAATACACAGTTTACTTAAAATGCCTAAAATCCTAGACGCAACACCACTTTATGTTTTAATGCTTCTATGAACGTGAATAAAAACATTAAAAAAAACAACAAAAACAAAAAGTAATAATACTGTATCAGCTTACATTCACTGTATTTAAGACAAGACAATGTTGAACATTTTTGTATTTCTAAGATTGAATATACGTATATTGAATTATTATGACAATGGATTCTACTGCTGGAATGGAAAAATCCAATAACATCTGCCGACGAAGGATAGAAAATATTCATAGGAGCTTTGCGCAGAGATATAAATCTTGTCCTAAAATCATGGCCTTTGGCGATTGTCTCGAATTCCACTTATAATTCAGCGACTTTATTCCCCACTAAGAAATTTATGAAGACCTAAAGCAGCCAAATGAAAATTATACGTTTTATAAATCAATTATTTAAAAATCTTGACAGAGTATATTGGACTGCATGAATCTGAAGTTTTGAATTATTTTTCCTTAAGTTGAAATCTGCACTGCGTTACTTAATTCTGTGGAAAAACCTCGAGAAATTTTCTCCCCTTTTTTGTGTTAAAGTGTGCATAAATTTATGCGATGCTCTTACTTCAGTAGGCCAGAAGAAGAAGAAGAAGAAGAAGAGGGATTGTTGGCCGGGTGTAATAAATATGAGCCAGTTGGATGCGCCTGGAAGAAGAGAGGCGGAGAAGAGACTCCAAGAGACAAAAGACAAGTCTATTCTCCAGACAGACCTCTACTCAACACGTTTAATCTGATTAACGGCTCGAACATAGCTTTAATTGAATCAACCATACTGCCCAAACGTGGGATATATCAAGAAATTTCAAACAAAGTTACCACTATTATACTTCTTTCTGTTTCTGATTTAACGACGAATTTTAACAATTCAGACCATTAAAGTTATAATTAAAATATGGGCATGAAAGGCCAATAATGTCAGGAGAGACGTCTCTTATTTCAGAATTGAGGTCATAATGAGACCCACGGCTTTACTTCCCTAACGATGGAAACCATGCTCAGGAATTTTATGCATTTAAAAATTATTCGACCACGGACACATCTGAATACACAATCCCTCGAAACCAGAGGCGAGCATGGTAGCCACCAGGACCAATAATATTACCATAAAATCATTATAATCGTCTTCAAGGATTAGACCTGTTGGTCTGTTCCGACTCAAAATTGCTCACTCCATCTCTTTACCGTAAAGGTCGACCTAAATTTCTTGTCCCCCTTGGATTGTAGTATAAACAGTTCTTGCCACCCTAGTACTTGGTATTCCTAGGACATGGCGTCTCCAATTTATTCTACAATTTTACATTAATGTTGTGATTGGTTCCATGTTCAATACATTTCTGATATCAGTACTTCTTTTGTAATACAATAATCTATTACCAATTACAAAACGAAGTAATTTCATTTCTAAAACTTCGATTGAGATACTGAAGGTCAACACACACACACTATTGAGTAACACTGGTCATTCAAACTGGAAGTAAATATCAATAAAACTAAATATATGGTCGCACATAGAAATATATTACATAATGAAAATGAACAGCAAATGACAAATGAGGGAAATTTTGAGGTAGTGCCTGAATTCAAATACCTAGGAACATTAATCACAAATAGGAATGAGGTGCACAAAGAAATTAAACATAGGCTCAATTCTGAAAATGCATGCTATTATGCAATACAGAGACTCTTGACGTCCCAACTCCTTTCAAAAAACGTTACACCGAAAATGTAGTAGTAGTAGGACTTATATATATAAAACTATCATTCTACCAGTTATATTGTATGGATGCGTAACATGGCATCTTACTTTAAGGGAGGAAAAGAGATTACGAGTATTTAAGAATAAAGTTACTAGGAAATGTTTTGGACCAAAGAGAGATGAACGGACAGGTGTATGGAGAAGACTATATAACAATGAACTACATGGTCTTTGAGGAAGTCAGATATAATAAGAACAGTTAAATCTCGTAGACTACGATGGGCAGGGCATGTGGCACGAATGGGGAATGAAATACGTGCATGGAAGCTTCTTGAGGGAAAACGCTCAGTTGGTAGACCAAGAATCGGGTGGGAGAATAACATTAACTATGATCTGAGGAAGTAGATTATTCCGGGAATGATTGGAAAGCATTAGCTCAGGATAGGGATGCATGGAGAGCTTATATCCGCCCGGTCATGAACCTACGGGTTCGATAGTGATAGTAAGTATTATTATTATTATTATTATTATTATTATTATTATAACATTATGAAAATTATTATTATTATTATTACTATTATTATATCCTGACTTTGTATTTCAGTTAGCCAATCACACTTGAGGTTCAAACTGAGGAATCGAAGCTAGAGCAGGTTTCCCTCACGGTTCTTCCGTTTTCTCATCAACTTCATTCCATTTCTATACTTTCTACGATTTTGATCCACCTTTTTTTCATCCGCCTCTGTAATGATGTGTCAGTCCTAGTCAGTCAGCATACTTGTTGACATTCTGTCTATACTTTAGAGTAGAGTTAAAAATAACACCCACTGTTTTTTACTTACAGTAATATAGACAATACTGGTTTCAGCACATGAAACCCCGGAAGATGCTTGACTTCGTACCCGAGGGGTGTAGTATCTATAGTGACTCCCAGGCAGCACTTTCTGCTGTCAACCGTCAACCGATTGCAACCTCCATACTAACAAAATGAAATCAACATCTTGGACGTGTTTGCCTAGGCTGGATTAAAGGACATGCTGGAACTACAGGAAATAGACGTGCAGATTTTCTTGCCAAATCAGCTGCTAAATTCAAAGATGGATTACTTTTACTCCTTCTGTCCTGTCTCATATATTAAAGAAGTATTAAGAGAAGTTCTTATGCAAAATTTGAACACTGAGTGGTTAAAAAGAGATGTACAAAGTAATATTTCAATGACAAAAAATGCAACTGAGACATTACATGGAATAATTTGGAAAAAAATATTACAAAGGAAACTAAAATGAAAATTTATAAGAGCATAATACAGAATATTTTGTCATATGGAAGTGAAACTTGGTCTTTGACGGAATTACATAAGAATAAAATTAAAACAGTTGAATTTGATTATCTTAGAAGAAGCCATCAAAAAATAAGAGGATAAAATAAGAAATTAATTCCTCTGGAGAGAAATTAATGTCACCACATTTATTGTTAAGAGAATTGAAAATCAAACTCTTAAATGGTATGGTCATGTAAAAAGATTTGAAAATGAAAGATTGCCAACAATTATATACCAATAGTCATCCCCTGGAGAACATAAAGGTGGCAGACCAAGATGGAAATGGAAAACCTATGCCAGAAATATAATGGATGATAGAATTTAGAAGAAGGAGATTGGAATGAGAGAAATAAATGGAAACTGAAGACGGCAAACCTATAAGTGGGGGAAAGCCGAAGAAGAAGAAGAAGAACGAGGAGGAGGAGAAGAAGAAGAAGAAGAGTGGTTAAACAGTATTATTGGTGGCTTTGAAAGAAAATTATTTTCCCATCAGTATTTGACCGAATAAAGTGCAAATGCGTAGAACCAAGTTTTGTATTAACACAATTTATGACTGGACATCATAAATTTGGCCATTATTTTGAACGATTTAAAACAGCTACAGATACCTGTATTTGCAAGAACTCCAGCCAGACTGTATCACATCTGTTAGTTGGTTGTCCCGCATTTGATTCCAAAAGACAGGAATTTATTACTAAATTAGATTATAGACAAAATAGATTTCAACTGCCTTTGTCAAATACTTTATATAAGAAATACTGCTATAAGAAGCTGTGTGACTTTATCTATTATATTTGTAAGAGACTTTGAGTTAGTTTTTGGATTGTTAATTTATGTATTTGTTCATATTACATAACATTATTATTGATATTTAACGCAAGAAATTAAGCATAGTGTAAATTAATGAAAATAATTAATTATATTGTAACAAAAGCCCTGGCATACCGGAAGGATAATTTGGAGATTCAACAATAATACCCCATGGAAGAGACAGACTGGAATATCTCACAACACACGGTTGGAGACCGGAACAGAGCAATAGGACTAATGCTTGACAAGGTTATTATTATTATTATTATTATTATTATTATTATTATTATTATTATTATTATTATTATCATCATCATCATCATCATCATCTTTATTATTATTATACACTGGACATTCAGATCGTGATAAATTAATTCTGAAATTAATTTTTATGTGTGTTAAATATCTAAAAATATATATATATATATATATATATATCCATCCGTCCATAGTAATTTTGCCTGAGGGCAGGTCTTTCACTGCAATCATAGCATTTTCACGCTATGCTTTGCAGTTTTACTAGGGAAATATAGGTGTGGTAGCTTCCCGTTGCTTTCCATACAGGTGAAGGATGATGATGATAATGTTAAGGATGATTATGATGGCCGGATGATTTTCGGGGACCGTTGGGCCCCAAGCGTCCTGACATTTGTCTTATAGGTGAGGAAAAACCGCGAAAAACCTCACCCAGGAGCCTGTCCCGACCGGGAATCGAACGCGGGCCTGCTGCGTGACAATACAGCACGCTACCTCGAGACCACAGCAGTATATATACTCATATATACAACCCACCGCTGTGGTCTGGAGGTAGCGTGTTGCCTTGTCACGCAGCGGATCCGGGTTCGATCCTCGGTCGAGGCAGTTTTTCTGGGTGAGGTTTTTATCGGGGTTCTTCCTCACCTGTAAGACAAATGTCAGGAAAACTTTAAGGCCTAAACGGTCCCCGAAATCATATGGTCATCATCATCAACCTTATCATTATCATCATCATCCTTCACCGGTGTGGAAAGCAACGGGAAACTACCACACCTACAATTCCCTAGTAAAGCTGCAAGCATAGCATGAAAATGCTATGATTGCAGTGAAAGGCCCTGGGGCAGAATTACTATGGATGGATATATGGATATATAATAATAATAATAATAATACTTTATTTATTCTGGCACAGTTAAGGCCATAAGGCCCTCTCTTCCACTCAACCAGCACAAATACAAATAAATATTCGACAAATATAGATATACACTATACTAATTATAAACAGTTAAAAATACAATAAATGTAGCAATGTAAATGTCATGTACAAACAACATTTTATAGGGTAATAACAATAATGATACGATAATAATAATAATAATAATAATAATAATAATAATAATATAAATATGATACATTATACGGGAAACACCAATTAATATATATATCTTACACTGGATAATAATGAAGTCGAGTTTAGAGCAAATATAAATTTAGATTTCTTTTAAAAGATGTCAATGTCCGGCAGCCCCTTATTTATATATATATCCATCCATAGTAATTCTGCCCGAAGGCAGGTCCTTCACTGCAATCATAGCATTTTCATGCTACGATTGCAGCTTTACTAGGGAATTGTGTAGGTGTGGTAGCTTCCCGTTGCTTTCCACACCGGTGAAGGATGATGATGATGATAATGATAATGGTAAGGATGATAATGATAAGGATGATGGCCATATGATTTCGGGGACCGTTTGGGCCTTAAAGTTTTCCTGACATTTGTCTTACAGGTGAGGAAAAACCCCGATAAAAACCTCACCCAGAAAAACTGCCCCGACCGGGGATCGAACCCGGGCCCGCTGCGTGACAAGGAAGCACGCTACCTCGAGACCACAGCGGTGGACATTATATATATATATATATTTGAAATTTGAGTTTATGGATCTAGGTAAATGTATTAAAAATGGAATAACAGGTTTCTAAACAGAAACTAGGATAGCAATCTATGTTAGAAGAGCACAAAGTGTAGACAAATAATGGAAACATTGGAGAGTATGGTGACCAATTTCAAATCAGTTTGTAACTATCCAAATGTTAACAATCCGTTCATTATTGTATGATCGTTCACATATGTATGCAAATAATAGTTGGAAATATCGTTACGTACAGCTAACACGATTTGATGCAGGTATAATCTAGCTTTTGATCAACTTCTCGCATGCAAGAATTCAACATTCCTCCCTATTTGAAACACAAATATCAGTACTATCAATATCCAATTTGTCTTCAAGCAAAACACTCTCATTTCGCATTACAATTGGAAATCATTATAATGCAGGCTTACTGCATTATACATAAAAATAATTATACATACTGTGTCTAAGCAGACGGATTGCAAAGCTATGCATAACTGAATAATTAAAATTATTCTAAGTATTGACTATGGTTTGGTATACTGGCGCAGACCAGGGAAGAAATAAAGAAGGCAGAAATATATATTTTATTAATCATAAAGTTTATGAAAGTCAATAAGAAGAATTTGGATGTAACTGTAGAACGGGAATTGAGATGTTTTGGTGACGTTAAGCGGATAATTGACAGAAAAAAGGATTATAGAAATGACTTTAGTAAGGAAAGGCCTAGGTTACAGAGTAGGAAAATCTGAAGAGGAAATGGTGGATTAAGGAGGGGTATGAAGAGGAACAACTGACAGAAGAGGAAGCTGAAGAATGGAATTTCTGCAGAAATAAAAATACCTATATGCCTACTTTAGAAATAATAATAATAATAATAATAATAATAATAATAATAATAATAATAATAATTTTGTCAAATATTAGACCGATCGGTTTATTTCCTGTCCACTTTTTCTGCGAATCTTTTTTTTTTATAAGTTAGGTTTGTTTTTGGAGTCTCTCCCCTTCCTAGCTGGCAAACAGTCGTAAAGTTAAATGAGTTTGCTTTCAAGTCTTGTAGTAGTAGTAGTAGTAGTAGTAGTAGTAGTAGTAGTAGTAGCAGTAATAGTAATAATAATAATAATAATAATAATAATATTAACAATAATAATAATAAGAGTAATAATAATAGTAATGATAATAATAATAATGATGATAATAATTATAATAGTAATAATAATAATAATAATAATAATAATAATAATATTATTATTATTACAATTATTATTTCTCAAGATTGAGATGTGTGGTGTATTTGTTTGTTTTGCAGTATTGTGACCTTATAGTTTTGGTAAATAAGTTGTGTTCTTTATTTTC
This sequence comes from Diploptera punctata, assembly GCA_030220185.1. Taxonomy (NCBI): domain Eukaryota; kingdom Metazoa; phylum Arthropoda; class Insecta; order Blattodea; family Blaberidae; genus Diploptera; species Diploptera punctata. Next base: position 1,124,185 of record JASPKZ010000826.1, read on the forward strand.
TACAATTGGCTAAATAAGTAGGCCTATAGTCTTTTAGGACCTCTCAATTCAATATTATGGGATAAGAATTTTTCGAGGAACATAAAATTACACAAAAAAAAGATTAGTTCACGGTGTTTTATGGTAAAATAGCGCTATGGACTGTGGATGAAAAAAGCATTTGGCATTTCAAATGGATTACTTCACAGCAATCCAATAGATATCAAGAATGCAAAGAATCCAGAATGAAGAAATTGGGAAATTGATGAAAGTAGAGGAGAATATTATAGATAGAATTAAAGAAAACAGGAAGTTAAAATGATTTCGACACCTAACGAGGAAGGAACAACGATAGTCTAAAAATATGTCAGTGGATAAAACGGAAAAGACCAAGAAAAACATGATACCAAAATATTAGAGAAGTTATTTCTCCAAAAGAATTTCAATAAGGGAATCCCCTTGATCGAGAAATATGGAGATTGGGAATGTGAAGGATGCTTTTTTTTTTCTCAAGACGCACACTAGAAAGTCCAAATGCAAAAATGAAGTAATTATGTTTTTAAAGAATGTCATTAAACAAAATACTAACCAATCAATAATATTATTTAAATAATAATAATTATTATTATTTATATATGTGCAGATTTTTAATGTTTACACACCTTATGCCTAAAGTTTTATTTTCTTTCTTTCTCCACTCCTCTCTATCCATCCACTCCATGCCCTCTATAATAAATAATAATAAATAATAATAATAATTATTATTATTATTATTTATTTATTTATATACACAATAATAATAATAATAATTTTTCATAGTTTTATTTAAAACAGAATGAGGTGGGAGAATAACATTAACTATGATTTGAGGGAAGTAGATTATACAGGGGATGATTGGAAAACATTGGATGTATGGAGAGCTTATGTCCACGCGGCCATTAACCTGCGGGTTCGATAGTGTGAAATTAATGTCATAGGGACGTATCTCCCACTCGACAAGCGAAGTAAGGATACAATAATGTATTTACACACAACAGTCCAACTTCGAACTCATAGCCTATTTTTACTGATGTAAAAGTGCACTTAAAATATCTAGAATTACTGCTTCAAACATTGTAGTAGTTAAAAATAAACGTACTAAGAATTTCTGATTTACCGAGTAAGTTTGTGAAATTACGACAAAAAGTTACACTACAGTACAGAAGATCTTTGAGAAATTGTATAAATTCTTAATTCAAGGAGCATTTTGACAAGAAACTCCTTATTTCAGCAGGTTGCGACTTCCATCGACGGCAACGTGCGACAGTGAAAGAAGAAGAGGAAGAAAATAATGATGTTCTGTGATAGGAATGTTTGATATTTCATAAATAACATTATGTCATCATATTAGAAAATCTGTATTATGCCAGTTTAGTGCAGTTGTCTTACCCTGTGAATTTATCATATTCTCCTGGGCGAATAGGAAATCCTACTTTACAAAACACACAGTGTTTAAAACAGCTCCACTCTAACTTGTTTCGCTAATTTTAAAGCATGCATACATTACCGACATTTTTCGAGCTATTTGTAGATTTTTGTGACGTCAAATTGAATAATGTCAAGTGCAAGGAGTCGAGAAGTTCAAAAGTTCAATTAGATGTTAATGGAAGTTGAGCAGTTTTGAGTGTTTGGATTGTAGTTTCGCTTCTACTTGGTTTAAGAGATATTTCAGCCGCTTACAACTACAATTCAGATGTGGAATAAATTTAATTTCTGCATAAAACAGACTACGCATAAATTAAATTTAAATTGATGATTATATCCAGCCAGAATTTAGATCCGCTGAACAGAAAAATGGGTTAATAAAAGACAAAATAAGACTACAAAAAAAAAGACAAAACAATTGTCAGGATATATTTTAATGGATTCTGCAAAGAGTATTAATAGCTCGATCTGATTCACCCATACATCCAACTCTTCTTTCTTCAATCTAAAATATTGATTCGAATTTTTATCATGTACATCATCATCATCATCACTCCAGGGATTAGGCAATTACCCGTTCCGACTTCATAATGCATCAGCCCAACGTCTTCTAGGTCTTCCAACATCACGTCTTCCTCTTGCTTGATAATTTCTTGCAAACAATGGATATCACTCCTTACTCATTCCATCCATATAATCAATCCATTTCTGTCTGTAATTCGTGACCTTATCCAATAAAGGCTGTACTTTCAATTCTTCTCTTATATCCTCATTTCTTATTCTATCAAGTCTTGTACATCCTTTAACTTGTCTTAGGAACCTCATCTCCGCCCAAGTTTCACATCCATACAATATTGTGCGAACCGCCATAACATCATACATTTTTATCTTTGTTTCTTTTCTAATTTTATTTTTAAATGTTCTCTGTATTGTTCCACACACCGTCTGAAATTTATTTATTTTGGAGTCAATATCTCTTTCCACATTGTAGCCAACATATCAGCCCAAATATTTGAAACTAGACACCTGTTCTATACTTTGATTTTCTAAAATAATTTTGGATCTCACTGGATCTCTTCCTCTAAAAGCCATGGTCTTCGTTTTCCTTACAGAAATATTTAGATCATATAATTTACATATTTCATTTAATGCATGCATAGATTTCTGTAAGTCGTCTTCTTTTTTCTGTATTATGATTACATCGTCAGCAAATAGAAGATTATTTATGCATACTTTATTATCTATTCTTATTCCTGGATTCACTAAAACTTTCCATTTATTTAAAATACAGGGTGGACCGCTCGAATGGACCTAATTTCAATTGCTTGTTACTGGCAAACGGTTGAAGATAGAAACTTAAAACAACGTTCATATTACAGAAAAACTCACCAAGTTTTGATATCCAGATCACCACATCTCTATATGAGCCCCAGCAGTCACTGTGACGATATCAAAGCGATGAACAATTTCTTGCCAAGTACGTTGGAGTATGTCTTCTGGAATGTTCTCAATAGCCTCTATGATGCGCTCACGAAGATCACGAAGGTCTTTGACTGGGGTGGTGTAAACTTTATCTTTGACATAGCCCCAGAGAAAGAAATCCAGTGGTGTTAAATCGGGAGATCTCGGGGGCCACGCGATTGGTCCTCCCCTACCAATCCAACGGCCAGGGAAAATGTTGTCCAAAGTCGTACGAACTTCAATGGACCAGTGGGGAGGAGCACCATCTTGCTGGAAAACGATGTTAGGCTGCAGTTGTTCAATTTGTGGAAAGAAGAACTGCTCCAGCATGTCAAGATATGTGGTACCACGAACAGTTTTTCTCGGCGAAGAAAAACGGTCCAATGACCTTATTATGTGACAAACTGCACCAAACATTCATTTTCGGACTATCACGAACATGCTCTTGAATAGCGTGAGGATTCTCCGATCCCCAGATCCGCACATTATGCCGGTTTAACCTTGCCTGACAAATGGAAAGTGGCTTCGTCCGAGAAGAAAATCTTGGTCATGAAGTCAGGATCAGCGCCGAGACGGTCGAGCATCGTATTGGCGAATTCCACTCGTTTCGGCATGTCATTCGGCTCCAGACGTTGCACTAACTGCACTTTATATGCGTGCAGTTTGAGGCGTTTGTGGACAATCCGTTGTAATGTCGATTTTGGTATTTGAAGTTCCCGCGAAGCTCTTCTTAATGACTTCCGGGGGCTTCGCTCAAATGCGGCTTGAACATTGCTACCATTTCATCGGATGCTCTGCGACCACCACCATGCTTCTTCAACACAGATCCTGTAGCTAATAATGTATCACGCCACTTCTTTATGCTTCTAGCAGTTGGAGCATCACGGTTAAACACACGCCGACGAACTCCCTTTGAACTCTAATGATTGATTTAAAACTCCGCATACCACAAAACAGCTTGCGCTTTCATCTGCGGAGTCGCCATTTTCACAAACAATTAAATCTAAGAACGAGAAACGTATCTTTGTGCCATCTACCGACAGGATTCGAAACTTGGTGAGTTTTTCTGTACTATGAACGTTGTTTTAAGTTTCTATCTTCAACCGTTTGCCAGTAACAAGCAATTGAAATTAGGTCCATTCGAGCGGTCCACCCTGTATAGTCTATATATATATAAATATTAAAAAAGTGTGTGATAAACTACATCCTTGCAATCCAGTATTTGTTTTGATTGTATCTGTTCTTTTGAATCCGGTATCTATAATTATATTTGTGCCTTCATATAATTTATTTATTGTTTCAACAAGGCACAGCGGGTATCCTTTCATTCGTAATATTTCCCATAATTTTTGTCTGTTTACTCGATCGAAGGCCTTATCCATCGTTGTTCTCTTTTCCTTCAATTTCCTCCTTTTGCCAAAGTTTTTCATAATGTTGTATCCATTCTTGTTCTGGGATTATATTCAATCTGGCAGAATATTTCTCTGTTTAATTTAGATGTTTTCACTAATTTATAACCTATTTCTTGGCTTCCATACATATATTCTACTGAGCTTATAAATTTATCCCATGACTCCTGATGGGCTTTTCCTTATAATGCTTTTGGGTAATTCTCCTTTTCATTTTATATTCTTCGTAAGATTCTTCTGTTTTCAGTCGTAAATATGTATGATATGCTTTTTGTTTTTCATTCACTGCATTTTGTATGTTCGCATTCCAAGTTCTCAAGCCCTTCCTATTTCTTATTCTAGTTTTCTTTTCTAATATCTCATTTGCTGTTTTATGTATAAAGTAAAGTAATCCCACTTGGGGTAGTAGGAGGTTAGGGCTCCCACTTTTTCTAGACAATCGGCACTTGATGTCAGCCGAGTTGTCAGCCCTGCGTGACGGCCGCCTTTACCCCAGAACAAGCGTCTAGTACTCATTTCCGTTAGAGGCTGAGTCGACCCCAGGGCCATAGTGCCGCCAGAAGGTTTTGGTCAGTTTAAAAATCCTGACCCCACCGGGACTGGAACCCTCGACCTTCCGACTTGTAGCGCAGTGCCTTAACCACTACGCTACGATACATTTGATATATTTCCCCATTCAATATTTATATCTTATGACGTCCCTATCTCTCATATATATTTATTCATTCTGCTTTCATAATGTTGTCTAATACTTTGATCTTGAAATAAATATACTTTATATACTTCTTCTTGGTTTCTTTTGTTCTTTTTATTTTTCCGCCATTTAGCTATTATGTTTATTTTACTTATCACGAGATAGTGATCAGAGTATATATCCCTGCCTCTATGTACAAAAAATCTAATTTCTCGCTTTCCAAAACGATTGTTAAAAAAATATAATTTCTCGTTTTCCAAAACGTTATAAAAAAAGTTGTGAAAATCATCTTAGGAGAAAATTTCTGAATACAGAGCGTAGTAAAATAACTAATGTAAACAAGGATGAACTAATAAACTATATGGCATATAATACAGCAGGTGCAATGATCCATTCACTAAGATCCTCTAATGTCCCAAACCTTACTCATCCATATCCAGTTCAATTTTCCGATAACCAGTTATCTAAGATCTAATAGAATATTTTCCTCCCGCGTATGTCTAAGCCTTCATACTATTTTCGTAAGGGCCCAAATTAAAAAAAATAATTAAAGCTCTTCTACTGTAGCCCATTCGAGCTGCATGACTTGTCTGTTTCACATAATAACCCTAAACATATTAAATTCCATAGTAATTCTGCCCGAGGGCAGGTTTATCGCAGCAATCATAGCATTTTCATTCAATGCTTCGCAGCTTTACTAGGGAATTATAAGTGTGGTAGCTTTCCGTTGCTTTCCACACCGGTGAAGGATGATGATAATGATAATAAGGATGGTGATGATGGCCGGATGATTTTCGGGGACCTTTGGGAATAAGCTTCCTGACATTTGTCTTACAGGTGAGGAAAAACCCCGAAAAAACCTCACCCAGGAGCCTGTCCCGACCGGGAATCGAACCCGGGCCCGCTGCGTGACAAGGCAGCACGCTAACTCGAGACCATAGCGGTGGACCCTAAACATATTAGGACACCAACATTTGAATCTCCAATGCCGTATGTGTCCAAATATTCATCTTAGAATTCTATTTTCGAAAACTTTTAGATTGTTTTATTTCCTTAATGTGTGTATTAATATGCACTATTCGTGCTTGCGGTCCCACACTGGGCGATAGATGGCCTTAATGCGGCTTATTTTCAATTTAGGCACCAGTTCGGCAGACCAATTTTCTTAAACATTTTCAAATACTGTTATTTTAACACAGTACCAATAATGGATCATATTGTAATATCACTTTACTTATTCATGTATTGTTGTGCAGTGTGTAGAGAGCAGCGTAGGATGAATATATATATATATATATATATATATATATTATGTCTTTGTGTAGTGTAAAGTGTATTGAAAGTGGGAAGATTAAGAGAAGGGAGAAATGTACGTAGCTTACTCCTGACGAAAAGCACCAAGATGGGCGAAAAGCTTAACATCCCCATCCGACGGATGAGTCCTATTAACAGTACTATGTGTCTTCTCATCATATGTAGGCCTACTGAAGAGGGATTTTCATAAGTAATGCCACGAGTGATTTCCAAATTATCGATAAATTCACGACTCACGAAGTGAGGAGTGAATTTATCTAGAGAATTTGGAAATCAAGAGTGGCATTTGTTAGGACTATTTAACGAATAAAATTAAGCTGTTTACTCACAAATCATTATTTAACTATAGTTATTTTAAAATATTTATATATTTAATGTAACGGCGATGTTTGAAAACAAATAAAAAACGATAGGTACGCTTCTACTGCTTCATTTCTTTATCACTGCAACCAGATCATACTATTTATTGCCAAAGGAACGCAATATTGTAAGGAGCAGCTTTCTTTAATATGGTAATTATAACACTGATAAATATTTGGTGAAACACGACTCTGATTGGTTGTAAAACAGAAATCATTGAAACGTGATTGGTCATTGACTCCCATTTGGGGGCATGAGTTAAATAGTCAATATAATGAAGGAATCTGGTGTACAATGTAGAGATTAAAAATTGTAAATTACCACCCCTCCTGAACCTGCGTGAAATTTTACAATTGAATTCATTTTACAATTAAAGTTTCGAAACCCGCCGGGTATCGTACCCGGGCCGTCTTGTAAGAAGCAAACATACACCTCAAGTTAAAGTTTTCAACCGTGCCGGATATCGAAGCCGGACTCTCTAGTAAAGAAGCAGACATACTACCACCTCAGACAGCATGGGTACTTCTTTCCTTATTGTAGTTATTACATTTGGATAATATTTACATTATGTTTATATATGTTATTTATTCACACAATGTCCATACATGCATTTCCAAGTGGCTCGCACTCAGTTCAATAAACCAGTAACAACAGATTTTTATAGATGTTTCGCACCCATGTGGTGCCAGGTTTAAAAATAGTAAACAGTTCAATTTAACTGATCCAACCACTCATCTAGCCAACAAGTAGTGAACCAACAAACAGGTACATCCACCCACCTTGTTGACTACGATGCAGATGTTTCTAGTCGGGACAAGATTCCTTGGCAAGTTTATTTCGGGGATTTCCTCACCAGCAAGACTAATGTAAGGAAAATTAAATTTCCAAGTTGTTCCGAACACTATTTGCCAGTCATAATCACATACATTATTCGCTTTGTATAAGCAATAATTTTAATTATGTAGGTGTTGTCTGGGAGGTAAGAACGACATTGAACTGAACTTTCAGTGGACTCCATGTCCTTGTGTATTCAAAAATGTACGTATATGATCCAGAATTAACAATCTCTCCCGAAATTAGTGTCCCAATAATACCAGGGAGGCATGGTGTATGTACAATTATTTACAAAGGGTTGGGCAAACTAATATTTAGCATTCTATTTAACTGCACTATTTGGCAATTGGGGTCGTAATTCAATTTTGGAGTGAAAGGGACGAACAATTCTCAGAACCCTTTCAGATGTGAGGATCTTTTGCGTTCCGTGAATTTTATTTGAGGGACCTGCATCTCTACTTCTCTTCTGGAGGAAGTAATTCTAACAAATTTACTCGATGAAAATCATTGACACAGCAGGGTTTAAACCTACGAGCTTCAGAATCAGAGTCCACCATAACAGACAGGTGAAATGAAAGATAGAGAAAAGTAACGAGTAGAAAGATAGAAGATAGAGAGAGAGCAAGAAATGAGAGATAGAGA